>LNAC01000214.1:942148-1141760 GCA_002007465.1 Ailurus styani | reverse complement strand
TCTTCTTTATCCATTCATCTGTTGATGGACATCTAGGTTCTTTCCATAGTTTGGCTATTGTGGACATTGCTGCTATAAACATTCGGGTGCACGTGCCCCTGAGGAACACTACCTTTGTGTCTTTAGGATAAATACCCAGTAGTGCGATTGCTGGGTCGTAGGGTAGCTCCATTTTCAACTTTTTGAGGAATCTCCATACTGTTTTCCAGAGTGGCTGCACCAGTTTGCATTCCCACCAACAGTGTAGGAGGGTTCCCCTTTCTCCGCAACCTCGCCAACATCTGTCATTTCCTGACTTGTTGATTTTAGCCATTCTGACTGGTGTAAGGTGGTATCTCGCTGTGGTTTTGATTTGTATTTCTCTGATGCCGAGTGATGTTGAGCACTTTCTCATGTGTCTGTTGGCCATTTGGATGTCTTCTTTGGAGAAATGTCTGTTCATGTCTTCTGCCCATTTCTTGACTGGGTTATTTGTTTTATGGGTGTTGAGTTTGAGAAGCTCTTTATAGATTTTGGATACTAGCCCTTTATCTGATATGTCATTTGCAAATATCTTCTCCCATTCTGTCAGTTGTCTTTTGCATAATTAGTTTTTGATGTCATGCTCAACAATGCATTAGTTATTTCATTTTTAAAATTAATTTATTTTATAAATATAGAGATGTATATATTACATATTGTAATATATATTTTATATTATATATTATAATATATATATTACACATATATAAATAAATAATAGAAAGAGAGCACGTGAGGTGGGGGAAGGGGCTGAGGGAGAGGGAGAGAATCTCAAGCAGATTCCCTGCTGAGCATGGAGCCTGATGCAGGTCTTGTTCTCAGCACCCTGAGATCATGATCTCAGCCAAAATCAAGAGTCAGATGGATGCTCAACCAACTGAGCCACCCAGGTTCCTCTCTATTTTGATTCTATTCTATTCTATTTTGATCTTTATCTCTACCATATCTATTTGTACCTTGCCTTATTCCACTTGTTTCTTTAAGGATTAAAAACAGTTTACAAGTTTCCAAAATACAAAGGTGAAAATAAGTAGTTGAAGGAAACAGAGAGAGAAAATAAGAGTAGGAAATTAATAAAGATATGAGTGAGATTAACACTCAGAAACATATACTGTACAGTTGATAGAGTGCAGACTCCAAACAATAAGAAAACATTTTAGTTCCAATTTTCAGAATGTTCTAACGATAAAAGCAAATAAATTGTTTAGGAGATGCACAGTCATTACTGATGTTTAGTCCAGAATGAAATTTCTGAATTTCAGGACAACTTCTTCAGTAATGTCTCTATAGCTTATTTTTATAATTATAATGTTATGTAATTACAACTTATGAGTAACAAATTTCCTAGAGCTTTAAAAATAATGATGAACTCAATTTACTAAATATAATACTGTCTCAGCCCAAATCAATTCAGTCTGAGCAGCAGCTTAATCCAAGGATAAATTTAGAGTATCTAGTGTTGCAAGTTTTTAGTATCTAGTATTTTCACTAAGAATTGGACAACCAAAGGGCATCTGGGTTGCACGGTCGTTTAGGCCTCTGCCTTTGGCTCAGGTCATGATCTCAGGGTCCTGGGATCCAGCCCCATGTCTGGCTCCTTGCTCAGCTAAGAGCTTGCTTCTCCTCCTCCCTCTCCCTCTGCCTTTCCCCTCTGTTTATGTTCTCTATCTCAAATAAATAAAGTCTTAAAAAAAAAAAAAAGGAATTGGACAACCAAACTCAGTAATTCAAAAGTAAGATGTAGCTAGAAGGAGTTGTGGGGTTTGTTTTGTTTTAATTTTTAAAAAAATTTTTAAAAAAGATCTTATTTATTTGACACACACAGAGCACAAGCAGGGAGAGGAGCAGGCAGAGGCAGGGGGAGTGGCAAGCAGAGGGAGAAGCAGGCTCTCTCCTGAGCAAGGAGTCTAATGCGGTGGGTGGGTGTTTGGCTCCATCCCAGGACTGTGGGGTCATGACCTGTGTCAAAGGTCAAATGTGCTTAACTGACTGAGCCACCCAGGCACCCTTGTTTTGTTCTAAAATGAGGACTATTAGAACATGCTGCAATAATAATCGAAAAGATTGAGTTCAGTGGGAGAGGCTGATGATGAGGAAAAAGAAGGGGACTGGCAAAGCAATGGAGTCCTTGAGAAGGAGAAAGGATGTGGGTTGCAGATCTTGGGGACAGGGGAGATTGAAGGTCTAGACCTTTGCAACTTTACTGTGACCGGAGGGATTGGATGTAGGTCCAGAGAGGTTTTGTAGATTTGCTGTTGGGATGATAAAGGAACTCTTATGGTGTCTAAATTTGAAAAAAAAAAAAAAAAAGAGGTATGACACTGGTGTCTTGGAGAATAAGAAAGCAAACTCATGAAAGGATAAGGCAATTTTGAGTACCCATCTGAAGTGTCAGACCCTGAATTTTGAAGTGAAACCAAGTCATCCTTAGACTTAGAGATCACAAGAGAGGCAGGCAGAGAGAGAGGAGGAAGTAGGCTCCCTGCTGAGCAGGGAGCCCAATGCGGGGCTCTATGCAGGTCTCTATCCCGGGATCCTGAGATCATGACCTGAGCCGAAGGCAGAGGCTTTAACCCACTCTGAGCCACCCAGGCACCCCAGCATTGGGTTTTAGAGATCAGTAAATTTTCTTCTGTGTCTCGAAGTTCATATAGTAGGGGCTCTGTGAGAGTCCTTTTTTTTTTTTTAATTTAAATTTTTACTTATTTATTTTTTTTAAGTAGACTCTATGCCCAGTGTGGAGCCTAACACAGGGGTTGAACTCATGACCCTGAGATCAAGACATGAGCTGAGATCAAGAGTTGGATACTTAACCAGTTGAACCACTCAGATGCCCCTGTCCATTAATAAAGCCAGAAATTTAGAGATAAATGTAATGATCAAATCTAATATATACAGTGATTCATCAATATAATATGAATGTTAATATTTATTTTAGAATTTCTTAGCGGTATTACCGAGGGGCAATGGGAATATTATATAAATCCAGATTGGAAAAAACTTCTTGAAAAGAAAACTTAGAGATATCATCCATAGTTTCTACTAATATTGAAGAAGTTGTGTATTTGGAATATTATACTAATATCTACTGAAATTGTTTATATTACTTCCTCCAACTTTTTGGTTTAAAAAGCATTCATCTGGTTATCTATCTCACATTTTAAAATTTCCAAATAGCATAAATTACATTTATGCATTGTTTATAATATGAATACAGCATTATTTATATTAATGAACTTCAGATGTTCTGACATGAATAGAGACTGACATGATACATTCTTGTGCCATGTTTAGTTAAATATATTATTTTCTCGATTTGTAGTAGAGTGGAATGGCAATTGACTAGACTCCAATTACCAAATTTATTTCATTTGGAGGCTGAAGTGCTTATTTCCACTGAGCTGCTATTACAAGATGCAAAGGAAAAGAGATAAAAAAAATAAATTGAACGTTCATTTTGGCAGCTGTTTTAATTATGAATATTATAAGGGTATATTTTAAAATACAACTTTTTTCTTTCATCTTATAGTATAAATAGAAATTTTTATTTTTCCTTTCCATGAAATGTATACTCTGGAAAGTCTCCAGGACACTATTAACCACCTTGGAGTACTAATACTGAGAAAATGATTAATAATAAAAATAATGCCTTTTAAATCTTTAACTCACTGATTCTTGTTGATTTTGGGTAATCTGAAAAAAATCAACTTCAAATATTGTGTTTATACTTCTAAATCTTAAGTCTAATTGTAAAATTTTTCATTGCAAAAAATTTTATTTTTCTTTTTTTCCCTGAATGTGTTGATGAAAACGAGAAAATAATTGAAGCCAAAATTTTAAAGTTACAGAAAATATCACACCTATTTAAATGTTTATTATGGTTTTTACATTTCTGTTATTTGGTGACATTCCTGTACTATAGTTGGTCACAGTAGAGTTCTGTCTCTGTCCATTTGGTCTGTTGTAACAAAACACCATAGACTGGGTGGCTTTTGTACAGCAGTAATGTATTTCTCACAGTTCTTGAGACTGCAAAGTCGAAGATCATGGAGCCAGTAGATTGCGTGTCTGATGGGGGCCTACTTCTTGGTTCACAGATGTCTGTCTTTTTGCTATCCTCACATGGCAGATGGGGCAAGGAGGCTCTCTGGAGTTTCCTTTATAAGGTCACTAATACCATTCATGAAGGCTCCACCCCCATGACCTTATCTCCCAGAGGCCCCATTTCCAAGTACCATTGCCTTGGACCTTAGGATTTAACAAACGGATTTTGGACAGGACACAAAATTCAGTCTATAGCAAGGACCTGCTGGGTATCTGGAATTTTAATTATGTTTGAGTTTTTCATTGAGCTTAAGAGTTTTGACTTGTTTTACTTTAAACTTTTTGTGTCAGATAGTTTTAATTTTTACAACTAGTATTTTTTGAATATCAAATTTGCTTGGTCTAAATTTAAAATACAAACATAAATTGCATTTGTATAGGTCTCTTCCATACAGTATTATATTTGATCTTCATACTAACCTTGTGAGGTATGTTTTATTTTCCCATTTGTGTACATGAAAAAAATTGAAGATTTGATTATTTATTTGTACTGAAGTCACAGATTTAAAAATTTACTAGATTTCAAGTTTTGATCAGAGGGTAAGACTAGAGAAACACAGGATTTTCTTCCTAACATGATGCCTTTAATTATTATACATGCCCCACCATCTGTGACTTGGACCATTGTTATAATGTCCTAACTGTCAGCTCTTCTGGCCCCTTTCTGATTCATTTTCTATTTAACAGGTCTAATAATAAAAACAAAGAGACAGATAATCACAAATTATATCATCCACTCTCCAGCTTGAAATCCTTTGTGTTTATAGTAATATCCAAACTCTCTAACCTTTATAGTCCTCCCTGTGTGTTCTGGCCCCGGCCTAACATCCAGCCTCATCTAAGGACACTCACTTCCTCACTCTGGCCTTCTCTCTGTTTCTGGTACTGGTCTTACATTTCCTTCTTTGAGGTCTTTGTGCTTGCCAATCTTTCTACCTGAACTGTTCTTCCCATCATTAAACTCTAAACTTTATGATAAAATGATGAGGAATGTGGGGTCTAGACGCAAATTGATACTTGAAATCCAAGCTCTCCTTATAGTTTGTCTGAATGACTTTGGAAAAATTAACAGTGCCTGTATTTTCATCTACATATTGGAGATAAAACTGTAGAGTTATATTATGTAAGAATCAAATGAGATAATCCCTCAAAACCATGTAGCAGTTTTCTGGTATACTATATGTATACCAGGTAGATTTTAGCCGCTAGTATTTTCATCACAATTACTATTAGTACTACCACTGACGTCAGTTTCTTACTGTAGCTTTCTGTGACTCGTAGTATCTCAAGAAAGAGGACCCATTCGTCTTTATTATAGCACCCTTTTCATCTGCATTCTATTTCTTTCATGACTTGTAACTATGTATTTGTTGTTTACTTATTTATGTTCTGCCCTTACCGCTGGGCAGAAAACCGGGACCAGTAGGTGCTGTTTCCTGTTGTCTCCCCAGCACTTACATTTTATAATTTTTGAATGGATGAATAGATGTAGTGTTACCTTGAATGTTCTTGAGACTGTCAACCAAAGATATTCTTTCCCTGTGGCCCTTCTGTAAAGGGAGCTACATTTCATTTCCCACGTTTGCCCCTTTGCTTTGAACCTCCTGTATGTGACTTTTCTGTTACTTCATCTTTAGAGAGCAGAAGTCTTTGTTTGCCCCCTACAGGGGATTGAGGTGGGTCTCTTAGAGAGTTTATAGGCCTCTGTTCAGATAATTTAAATCCTAATGAAAGGAGAAGGGAAATGTTTAGACTTGCTCATGTTTCATTTTGTCAGATTAGGGATTTTGTTGTTTTCCAGGGTGGGGAAAGGAGTTCCAGTTATAGGCAGCAGAGACAAGACACTTCACCTCTGGGGAAGAGTTCTAGGCACTGCTTCCTTTCTTGGCACAACATCCTTATAACACCTAAGTCCACTGTAAGCTGTGAATGTGGACTAAGCCCAGCACTTCCAAGGAGGCATTAGAATAGGTGCTAATTGGATTTGTCTTGCACAGTCAGCAGTCAGCACCTGGCCAGCCCAACTTGGGGCTACTGTTGGTATTCTACTGAGAATCCTATCCATGGTTCCCCCAGTGATAAATTCTGATAAATTTTCACACTAACTTTGGTGGACAGACTTGCCTGGTCATACCTGAATATGCCTTGTTTCCAGATTTTCTTGCCAGTATCTACGTGGGCAATTTAACAGAAACTGGTATGATAATCTTGTTACAGTGCAGCATAAAAACTGCTCACTCAGCTTCAGCCATACTAGGTTCCTCAGTGTCCCTGAAAGCACATTCCTGCCTCAGGGCCTTTATACTCAGTTCTCTGGCTTAGGATACTCTTCCCATAGATATCCAGGGTTTGCTCCTTCACTTCATTCAAGGAATTTTGAAATGTGTATTTTTTTTACATGTTGGGCCAGGATATAATTCTTTTATTTGTGTCACAGTAAACCCAATTGTTTATGTACATGTCTTTTTGGGTATGTAAATTGTGACAAATTTGTACTGGAAAATTATAGTTGAATGGAATAATTTCTTTCTGTAGTTTTATTTCATTTTATATACAAGAAATTTTATTCTTTAGGTGTATTTAGACTGCATTTCAGGTTTTTCTACCTGCTTGTGGAAGCCTATTCAAAATCCTTCTAGAACCAGAATGAATGAAATTTCCTTTGAAATATTAGTACTCTAATGTTTATGTAAAAAAATTGTAGCTTTATCTGAAATGATGGCAAATTCTATGCCAAGGAAAATACATTGTATTAAAGCCACTTCTTTTTTCCATATCTACTCTTTGGAAGTTACTGGGTTAATTAGGTTCTATGTGAGTCTATTGGGATTTATGATGGAATCCCTACCCTGAAGCCCTGAGACAGGGATGCCTTTCAGAATCTCAGAATCTGGGCGTGGTAAAGGCTCTTGCTCAGTATTATGAACCTGGGAGGGAGCTCTTCTCTAATATTATTGACAGGTATTCCTATAGGATCTCCACAGAGATTTGCAAGGACAGGGCTCTGAGCTCCTGAAGGAGGAGCTCACATAGCCCAGAAGGAGCTGAAGATGAAAGATAAGGATGAAGAGCAGCTGTGGGAGGTGTGGGAACACCTGGAGCAGGAGATCGAGGTGTTGCTGATGGCCAGACTTTCTGAGGAAGCCCACAAGATGATATGAGAAGCTCTCATGAAAGAGGTGGCATCAGAAAAGAGGTGGCATCTGGAGGAAGTGGCACGTAGAACTGATATGCTGCAAGTGGAGGTGACAGCCTTGAAGATAGCAGTTATCACATCCACATCCAGCCTCTCCCAACCATGAGCCCCACTTACAGCTGCTGAACCCTGCTAAGACTCAGCCCCACAAGGGCCAGAAACACTAGCAGCTCCCTCTGCCCAGCTGTGAGCCCCTCTATGGGACATACTGTTGCCATGGATGAGGAGGACAAGGAGATGGGTATGGACCTTTTTGGAGAAGTCTAAGCCTGGAGGGAATTGCATGTCGTGAAAAAACCCTATTCCTTCCTCGGAAGGGTGTACCCAGAGGATGTGGGCTCTTGCCTAGACTTTATAATGTGGGATTACTTGGTGCTGTTGTAGGCCAGTCTGGACGACAACAAATGCTCACCATCTAGCCCATGGCTTTGAAGATGCTGCCGCATTTAAGAGTGGACACAGTTAAGTGTGGCAGCGCCAACATATGTGCCCACACCTCCCAGTACCACATCTGGCTCTCTCGCTTTGAGAGCCACAATCACATCTCACCATCCTCTCTAGCTTGGATCACTGTAGTGTGCAATTTTGTCACTTCCATCTACTACATCCAGCAAGACTTGTTGCATAAGAATATGAAGCCAATGTTTTGGGAGATCACAAAGCTGCAAAAGGATATGAAGGTGGCCCAGCTTAACTTTTCCCCTAGGAGGCCTAGGGTATTACCTGGGTCTGGAGGCAGGGGCTATGGGCTGGGCAAAGAGCTGCCCCCAAATGGACAGACACATAAAAAGACAAGGTCCTAGAGTCAGTCCTGAGCCAGAAGCCAGACATCTGCCTAGGAGGGACAAATGGCCAGGATCTGGAGGCACTGAGCTGGCACCAAATATCTGTCTCAGGACAGATGGAGCGACAGATTTGTACGTGAGATGACCTGTCTTTCTTCCCTATTGAGTTCTACAATTCCCAAGGAGATTTTCAAGAAAGCATCAAATGCCAAAGAGCTCGGAACCTTAAATGCTTCCAATGGAGTGAGATCATTCCTTACCTCCTGAGGCAGCTAACTCTAAGAATATCTGTAATTGGTACACAATATGTAACTGTGCCTTCTGCCCTTTTCAGCTCTCTTGCTATTGTCTAACTCTTCTGCTGTGTTATAGACCATCACATACTTGAAAATAGGAATGTATCCCTTGTGTGGAGGTCCTGGCACTTTTGTGGCAACATCAACCTTTATGGAGTATCCCTGAATCAGTAATTGCAGAAGCAGTGTTTACTCTTGCCTCATCACTCCATCTTTCCAGGTCTGCGGTAAACTCCTTGAGGGCAGAGGCTCTTGCTGTATTCATGGTTTTATCCCCAGTATCTTGCACTGAGTTGCATAAATGAGTGAAAGAGTCAATAAATACCAGTCTGGGATTAATGTGTTGGCTCCCAAGTTTAGCTTGGATAGGACCTGAGATTTAGAGAATTCTAATATTGTATTTTGTCATCATTATTCTTCTACCTCTTTACTCCTGCCCCACCACAGTTGTGCTCTTTCTGTTCTTAGAGCATTAACCATCTAGTGACATTTGTAAAGAAAGGTAAAAGCTGTTATATCTCACCTTAGGTCTATTCTCTTTGATGGAGAGAAGTGAAAGAATCTGATCAGCACTGTGGACAGAAATCAGAATCCAGAATAAGACTAGGGTGAAGGGAGAGCTGGGGACAATCCAGGGGAAATGATATGATAGCAGAAAATATCAGGGTGTTTGCCATATGCTGTGACAGGCATACCCAGTATATTGTATTCCTTATGTAATTGAAAGAGAGATGACTAGGAGAATGAGAGGAGAGATATTTTTGAATTCTGGTGGAAGATGACAAATTGAACTCCTAATAACCAATTTAAAGATGACATATATTTATGGAATTTGTTAATGTACCATGAGGAATATAATAAATATTTTACATGTCCACATGTCATGCTACGTTAGCAAGACCTTAGACTCCTTACTCAAGGAGACTGAGTTCATCTTTGTACTCCCAACATTTCTTTCGTTATGAAATTTTACATAATAGATGCTTAATAACTGGTGAATTACATAGAATAGGGGAATTGGTTCTAGATAGCAAGAGGTTTATAATCTCCTGGAGAAACCGAATATACTCATATGTAAAGTTAAATAGGAATAAGAAAAAGTATACACCCTGACCAAATGGGATTTATTCCAGGTATGCAGTGCTGATTCAGTGCCTGAAAACCAGTCAGTGTAATCCACTTAACTTTTGTAATCCATTAACTAGTTAATGACAGTGTATCTGTGTGCATTCATTAATCATAATAAATGTACCATAATAATATAATAATATCTTATTATTATCGGGGAAACTGGGTGAAGGGTAAGTGGGAACTTTGTATAATCCTTGTAATTTTTCTGTAAATCTAAAACTGTTCTAAAATTAAAAGTTAATTTAAAAAATGCATGGTTATATATGGTTAAGTGCATAGTAAACTGTAGATAGACATACTAAGTCTCTGTATATATTCAAAGAGATACAGTATTATAATGTGGTTAAGATTAATAGCTAATCTTTGGATTAATGGCTAGAGTTCTAATCCCTGTCCTGTTACTGTCTGGCTAGATGACCTTACAGATTATTTAAACTCTTCTGTAAAGTGGGGATTCCTCCATAGGGGTATTGAGGTTTAAATCAGAGTGACTGCAGAGTGCTCAAGACAGTGCTTGCTATACATTAGGCTGCTGTGGATGGTAAAGAAATAAAGATTTCTTGGGGTAGGGACTGAAGCCAGGTCTTGAAGAATAGGTAGGATTTAGATAGGGGAAAAGGATATATATCATGAATTCTAGCTCTGACATTTAATTTGCTTTGTGACCTTAGACGAGTGTCTGAAATTCTCTATGTGTACTTTTCCTTTTTATTAAAAAGAGGTTGTTGCAATCACAGTGCTTGGTTCATAGTTGGTGCTCAACAAATAACAGTTGGTCTTATAGATGAAGTTACTGTCACTTCTGTCATCGTTGTTGTCATTAAATCAGGGTAGGGGATGGATAGGAATTAGGCTTTCTTGGAGCTGAGATTTCAGCTAATGGAGAGAAGCAATATTTATATTTAGGGAAGAGTCAAATTACAAGTATAAATAAAAGAACTTTTAGAAAAATAGAAAACTTTGATCATGATTACAGGGATTTAAGCTGGCTACAATGTCTAGGATGTGGGGGGCTTTCTACAGAGTAAGTTTTATTTCACATCAATATTCTGAAACAGATTAATGAATACAGACTATACATTTGCAATGGCTTTTTTTCCCCTTATAAACAAAGCTCGCTTGCTTGCTTCCTTCCTCCCTTTCTTTCTTTTTCTTTCTTAGAAGGACTAAAATTTGTATTTTTAAAAACTTTTTTGTTTTTATTTTGTTTTTTATATTTTATTGTATTGAAACCTATGATAAGAAATAGGAAAGAGGACCATACTCTGCAGCTTGCTACTGTGACCACAAACCTTTGGAATTAAATTTGAAAATGTTAAGTGATTGATGTAGAAAACTGCAATAAAGCAATAGAAATCATATTTGTATTCCAAAAAAAAGAGAAAATGTCCTTTTTGTTTGGGTATTTATGTCAGAGTTCGTGATAATTCACATAGTTTCAGCTAGTAATTATGTGTTAATAAGCATTTTTCCTTAATTATTTTTTCTCTCTTAGAACGGTATCGCATTCAGAGTGAACAGTTTGAAGATCTTTGGCTCATAACAAATGAACTTATTATCCGCCTTCAAGAATATTTTGAAAAACAGGGAATCAAAGATTTTGCCTGTTCTTTTTCTGGATCTATGCCCCTTCAAGAATATTTTGAGTTGATTGATCATCATTTTGAGGTGTGTACTGTTGTAACTCATATTACCTGCAATTTTTCTGTGTATGAAAGAGGAGAGATGCTATAGAGGAAAGAATTCTAGTATACTTGGCTATTAGATCGAGTGCTTCAAGTAGTTATTTTATGTGGATGGTAGATTTTGTGGATCTGTTCCTGCCCTCTTGCCCAGTTTGTGTTTACTTGCAGACATTAACAGAGTGACTGCCTGGAGCTAAGCATGTGGTCTGGCTTCAGAACAGAGCTGATTTAATTCTCCCACATGGGGACTTAACCTTTGACCCCAATAACCCAGTGTTAAAACTGTTTGAGCTTATCGGCAGCCATTTGGCTAACTAATTCTAGCAGGCCATAAATGAGGTGTGATTATAAAGTAAAATGATTTTTCCTTTTCTTTTTTAACAAGCACATCAGAACTTCTGCATCTAAATGAGGGTTGACCGCATAAAATATTCTTCAGTACCTGGCACAATGGGCACTTAGTAAATGCTGAATGATTAAATGTCTAAACAAATAAGATCTGACGGTGACTGTGTTGCCCGAATATTTTTGCATTTCTTCTGTGGAAGAGCCTGTGTTAGATTGTCCTGAGTATCACGATGGCATAAAATCTTCATTCTTTGTAGACTGATTTGATATTTGGAAATAATCAGGAGTCATGTTTGGTAAATGACCTGGACAAATGACACTCATTGTTTTAAAAATCTCACGTGTTAAAAAAAAATTCACTAGATTGTATTTACTTATTTGCCCATAAATAGACTCTGTAGGCAATTACAAGGGCTGGAGGGGGTGGGTTTAAAAGGATTTTGAACATTATTCAAGGAAGCATTGGTTCTCTAGCATAGCTACTTTTTAAGGAATTGATCAATTTTTGCATTTCAGCTTATAAACAATGATGTGTGAGTGTGTGCATGACAGAGAGAGAATATGTCATGTCTCATGAACGTTCTATCGTTCAATCCCTTGGACTTTCTAAGAACATTGACTCAAACTTATAAAAACTTCTTCTTTTAGTAGAGTATGAACACAAAGGAAAAATTTCAGTGCATACAATTACAAATAACATGTTATCAAATTAATTAAACTTACTTGGGTTATCTTATAATATCTAATACTATCTGTGCTGATAGTATTTTATAGGACAGTATGCTTTTGGCCAAATCATGGCACCAAAATTGACATTTGGGGAATATATTTAGGTATTTTAAGGATTGAGAACCTTTGCAGTCCCCTGGGAGATATTTAAAAAAAATTCCTGCTTCACTGTGCAAAACTGGGATCTAGTGGTTTATGGAAGAGTCTACAAAAAGACTACGCTAATTATATATTCATAATATTTAAAACACAAAACGTTAGATTATGATCAACTATAAGTTTGACATACAGTGTCCTCCCCCCACCCCCTTATTTGCTGGCTAGTAAATCTCTGGGCTTTCCACATCAGGGGCATTTTCTTTCTGGGAAGGGTTTAGGGAACAAGATGAACTACAAGCACTTCTGTTTGTTACACAGCTTAAAAGAAGCATTATTATATTTCCTTTCTCTCTGGCCCCACTTTCTGCTTTTTAAAAAAAATGCGATTTTAATCTTTGAATTAAGATGGCTTTTGGAATTCTAGTGTCCCTTAGTGTTAGCTCCATGAAGGTAGGAATTTTTGTCTCTTTTATTCATTGCTATAATTTCTAGCACCTAGACCAATGCTTGTCCCTTGGATCAATAATACTTGTTAAATGTTGAAGTTCTGACAGATGAAAACATTTCAGTCACTGATGTTTGGTTATACATTCAATGGAATGATAACCTGGTTGATGTGTCAGTATTAAAAGTGTCTTCTTACATTTTTTTCTGTTTCATAAATTTCGTAAATAAAATATTACAGCTGGAAATTATATTATTAAAAGTGTATTATTGATAATCAGGCTAATATTCTTTTTAAAAAATTTAGTTATTTAAAAAATATCATTTAACTTTTGGTAATGAAAAGGTTTTTTTTGGGTTTTGTTTTGTTTTTTCCTTTCAAGAGAATATTCTTTGATTTAGTTACTTAGTGCTTCTGAAATTGGGATTAAAAGACAGTAATAAAATTCCCAGGTTTTGTTTTGTTTTGTTTTTGTAGTCATGTGTCTGGAGAATGCATACACTGACAAGGAAGTTTGGTTTGATATAAGAAATGGAAACTGTAATATGTTTGATTTCTGAACTTTTTTTTTGGCGGGGGGAGAGTACGGTTGAGCAGGGTGGGGGGGGGTGTGGAGGGCGAGGGCCAGAGGAAGAAAGAGAATCGTAAGCAGGTTCCACCAGCTCAGAGACAGATGCAGGGCTGAATCTCAGGACCCTGCGATCATGACCTGAGCTGAAATCAGCAGTCGGATGCTTAACTGACCAAGCCACCCAGGTGCCCCTGATTCCTGAACATTTTGAAAATGCTGTTTATTTCAGGACTAGTTGATGACTGTTTTGTGAAGTTGAATTAGCAGTTTATATAATCTGATTTCATGGAGTGTTCCTTCTACTCTATGACTCTTACTATCTTCTTTTATTTTAATAATATTAAATTTAAAGGTTATGAGAAGAATTGTAGTAAAAAGAGTCTATTTTTGATTCTCATACTCCAGTCACTCAGTCTCCTCTTTGGAAGCAACTCTTGGTGTCCCATTTCTGGTGTATATTTTTAGAACTATTATATGCAGTCACAACTATGTTAATATACAGGTTTCTTTTTAAAAAATAAATGAATGGTAGCATATTATACATACTATTCTGTATTTTGTTTTTGTTTTTTGCTTTATTTCATTCAGTACATCTTTGGATAACATTGCATATTAGTACTTAGTTCTGCAAAGTAGTCTTTATTATTTAACTTGTTCCCCTATTGGTGGGTATTTTGATTATTAACAATATCTTACTATAATACAACAGAACAAATAATTCTATAATGAATATCCTTATATGTACATTACTTTTTGCAAGCATACCTTTAGGATAAATTGCTAGAAATGGGCTTGCTAGGTCAAAGGCTATATTGTTTGAGAGCTATTTATTTGTATTAGCTTTTCTATAAATTTTGCCTTTTTTTCTATTGATTGATACTCTTTTCTTAGTGATTTATATTGTACTTTGGTCCTTTTCTCTTTGATTCTTAGATGCTTTCTAGATATTATGGGCTTGATTTTTTTTTTAATTGATTTATTTGACACAGACAGAGAGATCAGATCACAAGTAGGCAGAGAGGCAGGCAGAGAGAGAGGAGGAAGTAGGCCCCCCACTGAGCAGGGAGCCCGATGTGGGGCTTAATCCCAGGACCCTGAGATCATGACCTGAGCCGAAGGCAGAGGCTTTAACCCACTGAGCCACCCGGGCGCCCTTGATTTTTTTGTCTCTGTGGATATTGCTATAATTTTTTGCAGTTTGCTGTCTTGTCACTTTACTTACGATATTTTTCTTTTTTTTTAAACTGTATAGAACTCCTTTTTTTTTTTTTTTCTTAGTTACAAATTTATCAGGGGTGTGAGTGTGTATGTGTCTGGCTTTTGGCTTTTGAGTTACAAGGGTCTCACTCATGCCAAGACTATTTAAGAATTCTAAATTTTCTAGTACTTTTATTGTGTCTAAACCTTTTATTCCTCCAAGTGATTTTGCTGTAAGGACAGGGGGAGAAATTCTTATTCTTTTGGTTCTGTAATCAGTTATTACAGGACATTTATTAAATAATCTGTCTTTTTCCCAGTGGTACTAGGTCATCTTTACTGAATTTCCATTTGACCTATCCTACTCTATTCTATGTATCCATCTATTCATATATCAAATAATGCAGTTTTAATTCTCTTAACTTTATAATACATTTAAATTTCTTCATTACTCTCGTTCAAGCTTTAATTGGCACTGCCTGTATTCTTACTTTAAAAATGTCTTGTTGTGCACATTTAACCTGAATTTAAGAAATTCTTTATTGTAGTTGCGGCTAAATGGTGAAAAATTAGAAGAACTCTTATCTGAAAGGGCCGTACAATTTCGGGCCATTCAGCGCCGACTATTGACAAGATTCAGAGATAAAACACCTGCCCCCCTCCAACATCTGGACACCTTGCTAGATGGAACTTACAAGCAGGTAAATATGATATCAATGATAGTTTTCCACTACTGGATATAATTTTTATCACTCGCCCTAGAATCATGTACTAGAATATCAAGATAAAGTATTTCTTTCCTATGTACTGTGGAGCAGTGAATGGCACAGAAGGTTTAGAGTCAGAAAAACTTGGGTTCAAATGTCCAGATTTGCAACTTTCTAATTATTGACCTTGAGTAAATTACATAAGATCCATCAGTTTCCACATTTTACCCTGAGTTATTGTGAAGATTTTTGATCATTTATGTGAAGAGGCCAGCCAGCAAAATGCCATGCACATAGTATGTGCTTGGTAGGTAGTACCTATTATGCTTAGTGTTATTATTAAGTAATTCTTGGTGCATTGCATAATTATCACCATGATTCCCCAGTTGTCCTACTGAGCAACTGGCTTACACTTCCATTATTTTGTTAGTTGATGTTTTGAGATGGAAACAGCTTTTTGTTCTAGTTCAGAAAGTCTTGTTTTTTCCTCTTCCTGATTCTTCTTTCCATCAGTGGTTTACCCTTTGCATGGCTAGGGTGATTTGACTCTCATTCTTACAGTATTATGTCACCAAAAGCTGTTCAAAATGATCAATCTCTGGCTTGAAGCAATAATTTTTAAAATTTCAAATTTCATGAGTAAAACCTCTGGCAGTAGCTTTGAATGACTACACGTCTTCTTATGCTTCTATATAGTATCATTAATTTGTTTCAAAATCAGTGTTGGTGGAATGAGTATTCTGTTCATTTTTTAATTGAATTTTTTATTGAGATAGTTATATATTCACTTGTAGTTATAACAAAAAATACAGATAGATGTTATGTATCTGTTACCCATTTTCCTCCAGTACTAACATTTTGCAAACCTACAGTATATCACAGTTAGGATATTGGCATTAATAAAATCCATGGATTTTATTCAGAATTTCATAATTTTACTAGTGCTACTTTGTGGGTATGTGCATTTTAAGTTCTATCCAATTTTAGCATATGTGTCAGTTCATGTACCCACTACCACATTGAAGATATTGACCAGCAGCTCCATCAACACAAAACTCCCTCATGTTGCCTTTTATTGCCACCCCCTACCCCCATTGCCCTCCTCTACTATAGTCTATTGATTTTGAATGGACAAATAAGGTTTTTTTTTTTTTCCCAGGTTATCTTCTCTAGAGGAAAGAAGAATAGCTTACCATGTAGACATCAATAAATGTATTGATGATACAGTTGTTTCTTGAAATATTCATGGTTATGTGAAAAGTAGAAGCAATTTGAGGGACAGTCTGTAGAAGCAGTAGGGTATTAGAAAGAACACTGGGCTTGGAGTCCAAAGACCCCAGTTCTGTTATTTATTAGCTGTGTAGCTTTTGGTAGTTCCCTGACACTTTCAGAGCTTCAGTTTCTTTCCATAAAATGAGATAAATACTATGTTGTTACAAAGATTCTATTCGCTAATGTATGTGGAAATGCTTGGTAAATTGTTTTACAAATCTAGATGGCCAGTTTCCTTTGTGCTGGAGCCTCCTAAGTCAGTGGGCGCTAATGATGCTCTTTCTCTTCCACACTTCTTTCCTCTCTTAAATACACTTTTTGTTTTGGTTTCTTTTTCATTTCCTTTCTTTTTTTCCTTTTCTTCCTTCATGTCTCTTTGATGACTTAATCTATCTCATTCTTAGGCCATACCTGCTGTGCTTGGGGCTAAAGATAGCCGACTCTTGTGTTTAATGATACCATTTATTTTTTGTGGACACAATGGCAGAGGGATGTTTAAAGGAACTTGGTGAGGATGTTTGATGTAATGCTTTCCATATTTTCTATATAGCAAGACTTCCTTTGTCTTTTATATGTTTGAAGTGCTGGGGGTTTTTGTTTTTGTTTTTTGTTTTGTGGGGTTTTTTGCTTAGCTTCAGTATTGGGCTTTTATATGATTTGTAATATTAGAGACAGGATGATCAAAACCATGGGTTTTAGCTCGAATCCATGTTTTTAAGTTAGATTAAATTTTAGATTAAAAGAGAATGAATAAGCTTTTGAAAGATATGACTACTATAGGGAACTTGACTTTTAATGTAATTTACTATTCACTTTTATTATATACTCAAATTATAGTGAGATATTGTTTTCTATTTTACCTCTCTTTAGTTAAATTTTAATGACCTAGTTAATACATGAATATAATTTCCCAAAGAAAATGATAAGATTATACGCAGTGCTAAATTCTCTATCATGGCCCTTGATCATCTCCTCAAAAATGTAATCACTTTTATGTTTTTGTGTCCTTCCAGACTTTTTTTTTTGCATTCAGAAATGAATTATTGTTTTGTGAGGCTAAAATAATCCATAGATAGTATTGTACTGTATATACGTATTGGTATACTTTTTTCTTTTTCTTCTGACAGTATGTACTGGAGCTCTTGCCATATTAATGTATAGATCTACCTCTCTGTGTGTTATATGGTATATAGATATTCTGTAGTATGGACAAACTACAGTTTATTAAAGAATAAATCTTAACAATAGTTTCAGTGTTGAGTCTAACAGTGAGAAAAATCCCTTTTAGATAGCTCTACTGTGACCAAACAGGCATATGACATACTTCATTATCACATACTTTCTGTACCCAGTATAAATTTTTCTTATTTTTATACTTTACCTGGGTAGGGGGCATGATTTAATTGGCAGATTGGCCAAATGCATGAAATAATGAGCCATACTAGAGTGTGATCTAACTTTCCATGGCATGACTGTCAATAGATTTTTAAAGTATTTTCCTAATATAGCAGTTTCAAATTAGATCTGTTGCCTGTGTAAAACCCTTGTTTTCTCATGTATAGGGAGCATTTAATTTTTTTTGTCAGTCCTTCTGTGAATCTTAGTGCCACTTTAGTTCAACCAGGAACAGCAAGGGAAGCACTCTGAGCTGTCCAGTGAAAGATTTACATTTTATTGCATTTATCTGGAGAATGTTACATTGTTAGCATTTAAAGAACAGTGATAATTGGCTTATGTGAAAATAGAAGCAGAAGCCAGTATCCTTCTAAAACTAGTGTGTAAACTCTGAAGGCAAGAACTATTTTTTTTTTTTGTGTCTCATGTACTGCTGTATTCTTTGGATGATATATTTCTGGCCACATTATAGTTGCTTAATAAATATTTGCTCTATGAATGAATTCTTTATTGCCACTAATATAATTTACTGACTATGTTTTTGATAAGGGCAGCACTACAAAGAACAGATTGGTGGATAATTCTTTGAGTTCAGGCTCATGAATTTTTGGGAAAGTTTATTTTAAAATCCCCAAAAGCCACTAACAGAAACTCTCCTCTGTCTTTCTAAATAATTTAGTTAGAGGACTCCGGTAAACTGTCATAGCTAGGAAAGTTTGATAGCTGCAAATTCTTGACTAAGAAAATCTTTTCCGTTCTTTTTTTATGAGTATGTGTATGCCAAAGTAAATTTGAAATAATCATCTGTTGAAATACCTCTGTGCAGGTAGAACTTTGTTGAGGTTGAATCGTCACCCTTGTTGAGGTTGTTCTGAGTGGCATAAGAATTAATTGGGTTCTTTCAGTATTAATATATGTCCAGAAGCATGAAAAGTTTAATTCTCTTCATTTCTTATTTACATAGTTGTTGAGTTCTTCCTCTTGGAAGGCAATTTCTTTCATGTCTTTGGAGAAGCTAGGATAGGATATAGAAATGTACAACTGGAGGAAGTTTGGGGGTCTTGCGGGTATTAGGTGGTCTAGGAACTGCTATGGATTCTAATACAGTTCTTAGGACAAACTGAAAGTGAAGACCAAGGTCCTTCATATACAAATGATTAAGCATTGCTGACTTGGCTCTAATGTGAATTAGTTTGTATAGTATACTCATTCATGTAAAGTGTCAGTTTATCAGGTACACAAGTAGGTAAGGCCAGGGCAAGCAGTATAAAATCTGTGCCCTTGGTGTTTACCAGAAACTGCAGGTACCACTAGCTTACATAGTGAGCCCATGAAGGAGGCCTCTAATCTTTGAATGACTTGGGGTTTAGGTACTTTTGATTCTGGTCCACAAGAGCCTGTTAGAAAAAGCCATTGCTTCTAAGGTTGCAGTAAGACATCCAGCATTGTTTCCTTTAAATACATGCTAATAAGTGCTCTAGGGTTTAAAGTGGCATATCTGATGTATCCTAGTAAAATGGTTAAGAACTCTATGTTTAGAGTTGGCTTGCTTGTGTTCTAGGGTTGGCTCTGTGATCTTGGGCAAATTACTAAGACAAAGAGAAAACAAAACCCATCCTAAGAATTGGTTTTCCCACCTGTAGAATGCTTCCTTTTTCATGGGGTTGTTATGAAGACTGAAATCTGTAAACACATAATTGCTTAGACTAGTGCATGGTACAGAATGAACTCTCAACAAATGTTAACTACAACTCTGGGGGACTCTTCTTCATTTTTATTTGACTAATAAGTTATGCCATCTTAAAATAGCACTATTCATTTTTCAGACAAAAAATACATCAGAGTTATATAATAGTACATACACAGTTTCTGAATCTCTCCTATCTGGCAACCTCAAATCTAGACCTCAGCCAAGAATGAGGAAGATCCTGTATTCTCAGGGGCATCCCCACACTCCCTTGTGTGTTGTTTGGTTCCAGAGAGGATACCAAGAGGGAAGGCACAACAGGATCATGAGGTCAAGTGGCTGTCCTTCCTGAATCCCCGATTGTTTCATCTGGATGTATCCCTAGAAGAAAAACAAAACAAAAAAATTTCACACGCACACAAACACACGAGCGCACACACGTATATGTATGTGTGTGACTTACACATACATAGTGTTTTGCAGAAATGTTGTAACCAATCATAGTTTCACAAGCAGTATATGAAAATGTCTGCTTTCTAGATATTATTGTTTTGGTCTTTACAATTTTGAACTGAAAAGAGAATTTGGTTGTTTTTCTTTCTTTGCTTACTAGTGACATTGACTATTTTTAAAATGTTAATTAGCCATCTGTATTCGTTTTCTAGTGATTTATGTTTGTTTTCTGTTCTATCAGGTAGTTCAGCTTTTTCTTGTTATTTTGTGTATGTTAGGAGTGGCAATCTTTTATCATACTTTTGTCATGCATAAAAAATACATATATTAGGGGTGTAATCTCTTCATATATCAAAAAAGTTTTACCAATTTGTCATTTGCTTTTTATTTTTATTTATGATGTTTTCTTGACATATGAAGTTTAAAAAGTATTTATATAGTGAAATCTATCCATCTTTTTTCCTTTAAGTTTCTCTGCCTAGGAAAGCCTTTCCCATGCCAAGAGTACATGGATATCAACGAATAATTTATTCTAGCATTTTATGCTATCATTCTTTATATATACTTTTAAAATACATCTGGAATATATTATGCAATTTAGTGGGAATCTAATCTCCTTGCCAAAAATGGTGAGCAAGTTGTCTAAGCCTCTGCTTATTACATAATCCATTTTTCTCCTGCTGAGCTAACATACTACCTGTATCATTTAAAGATTTTACTGTCATAGCAAACCACCCCAAACCTTAGTGACTTAAAACAGCAGTAATTTGTTGTTGTTCACTTGGGCAGTTCTGTTGATCTGGGCCATGCTTGGTTGATCCCTGCTGGGCTCATTCATGTGTCCCTGGTTAGCTGGTGGCTCAGCTGGAGACTGGATAGCCTGGGATGTACTTAACTGACATATTTGGCAGTTGGCTAACAGTTAGATGGGATCATCATGCCACATGTCTCTCCTGGCCTGCCAGGCTGGTTTTATTCACGTGGTGGCTACAGGTCCCAAATTTTGTTGTCATTACAATATTATTTATTCATAATCACTTTTGGTCTATAAACTCTGGAGATAATCTATCTTATAATTAATTAGTTTTGTCAAGAGTTGTTAAAAGCAAACAGAGTTTCTGTACTGTTTTCAGGTTAGTGAGACTGCCTGAATACTACTCACCTGTGCACTTAGTTATGGTCAGTTGTTTTGGAGATGGAATCTGTTATTCAGTCTCTCTGTAGGGTTCTGCATTAGCCCTGTCCATGGTGGGCTTCATGGACGTACGACTTGTGCAGTAACGCAGAACTCTGTGTTTGGTTTAAAGCCCTGTGGTTGTCATCTTGAAATTCTTCATACTTTTGAACAAGAGGCCCTTTATTTTCCTTTTGCTCTGGGCCCCTCAAATAAGGTAGATGGTCCTGGCCCTGTCAGGATACTAATTCCTGATGAGTAGAGTAAGAAAACTGGGAGTTCAAATACAGAACAGAGTTCAAAAGCAGATTGGCTTTATGACTACTACCACAAAGCCGCCTGTAAGTTCCCCAGATTTGGAGAAAAAGGGATGCAGTAGGCATCAGTGAGAGCAACTCTGGTGGCAGCTTAAGGGTTTCTTTCTGGGAAAGGCATCTTGATTAACTGATCATGAGCAATAAGTCTTATCTCATTTAGGAATATCATTCTGCAATTAGTTGTCTCAAGGCATGTTGTGGGTACCAGTCTCATTTTGGACTTCCAATAGGTGGGTCACTGGCCCCAAGATGTGCCATCAGTAATTATGAGTTCTGGTGCACAAGGGGGTCAGCCAACCACTTTTTTCTCATTTTCAACTGCAAGTCATTTCCTATATCCCATATTTTTGATTGTCTAAGAACCCCATAACACACATTTAGAAGTTAGCATTTTACTCTTACTAGTAGGCCTTTCCTCATAGTATCTACCTTCCGTCATACTGTATTCCATTGAGGGTATCTACCAGGCACCACTTCCTGGTGTCAGCCCATGGCTGAAGCAAGGAGAGAGGACTGGGGCTATCACTCTAGGAAAAGCATCTTGCGATACTTACATCCTCCAGTGAGTGAGGATTTTCCAGTTGCCCACTACAATTTCAGTAATTCAGTCTAGAATTTGGAAAAAAAAATCTTCCTTTTTAAAAGAGCTTTCACCTTTACTTCTGGCTTTAAAAGGCATAATGTTGAAAGAAAGTAACCGTGTCAAGAATTTCTTTTTGTCAGTGGTTAGAAACCTAGACTTCCTCATTTGTACAGTTGGAATACTGCCTTGTCAGTCTGAATATATTTTTGGAGGACCTAAAAAAGGAAGTAAGGGAAGAGAAGGGAAATTCATGTTTATTGAGCATCTGTTGAGTCTGAGGTAAATTTCATGTATTACTTCAGTTAATAATCATAATCATCTTGTGAAGATGGCATTATTGTTCCTAGTAATGGATCCCAAGTTATGGATGAAGAGCTTGAGACTCCAAGGAGGGTTAAGCAACTTGCTCAGTGTTACACAGATATTAAGCCATCTATTCCAAAGTTCATGCTTTAGTATGTCTTGTGGCATATTTAATCATTTCCATGTAGGATGTAGACATCTATAGTCAGGTTAAAGAAAAAGACTCATGGTAACTATTTGTACATATTCATGTATATGTGTATATATTCACAGCCATCCAGTATTCATTGGGTATATACCTATCAGAAAGGTAGCAAAACCTGGAGAGTTCCCCAAAGTATATATTACATCTGAAACTTGAGGAAGAGGTAACTTTGTTAATTTGTTCACTTATACTGAAGTTCGGTTTCTTTGCTATCAAATTCTAATGCTTATTGCATTTGGCAGAAAAGCTTTGGAAAATAAAGTTCTCTTTCATGTTATAAAAATTTTATATACATTTGTTAGTCAAAGCAGGACTGATTGGCTGAATTGAAATCGGGGACATTTAGACTTACTCTACAGTTTGGCCTATGTTTTGATGCTTATATGTGTACTGAGTTTTTTCCCCCCCTCCCACTTGAACACTAACCCTCTGTTGTAGCAGAGGAAAAATGTTTACTAATCTAAAAGTTTGTGTCAGATGACATATGTGTGATGTAATGACTGATAGTCATTAGTGTTCTATAAAGGGACTTGGCTGATTTTTCTCGTCTGCAAAACAGAGGTTGTTATTAGGCATAATTTTAAACAGAGATCTTGTGGTTTGGAGTTTTCTGTTTGTTACTTTTTCTGTACTTGAAACTTCCTTCCACTCTGTTTATTTGTATGGCATTGATGTAGAAAAATCATTTTAAGGCATGCAGAAGTCTAAGAGCTTTTTGGTCCATGACTTTTTAAATGAGCATATTTTGGCTGATAACTCAAAGGAATATGTGATGAAACATTCAGGCCTACTTTCCTCCTTGCCATTGGCAAGTAAAAACAATATGCTGATAGATTGAGGAGGAGGTATCAGGGATTTGGTGATGTTGCTGCATTTGTTTTTCTTCTAACTACTTAAGAGCTAAGAAGAAATTCTTTCTCCTCTGAAGGAGATAGAAAAAACAGGTAAGGAAAGAGGGCACAGAAATTTGCAGCCATGTGTTTGGGGATGAATGGAAGTGGCAAGTTAAAAAGTGGAGTTTATATGTTTTTACCCCATAATTCTACTCTTGGCTATTTCTCTAAGAAAATAGTTCACAAAGGAAAAAAATACATCCATCAGGTTGGTCATTTTTAACATTAATCACTATAAACCAGCTTTCCATGGTTAGAAAATGATTAGGTTTATTGTAGTGCTACCATTTGATATGATCTCATTTTATATCATTATTTCATTTCATCATTTAAAAAACTAGAATAATATAAACATTTCAAATAATTGAAAATAGCTGTTAGTATGTGGTATATTTCAAATAATGAAATAGATGTATCTATACTAGGTGAGTGTGCAAAGATGTGGAAGGAATATAAAAAATTGAAAATGGTGCACATTTGTTTTAGATGACTTCAAATTCTTAAGCAATTTCCTTTAATATTGTAATGACCACAGTTTGATAAGGATGAAAATAATTTTTCACAATATGTAAATATACTTAACACTATTGAACTATATACTTAAAAAAGGATAATAAATTTTATGTTCTGTGTGTTATACAATTTTTAAAAATAGTAACTTTTTAAAAAATGGCATGTGATCACTAACTCCTGGTCTTCATTGGTATTTTCTGAATGAAGTATTTTCTCTCTCCCCTATATACCCTATAAACTCATTTCTCTATTCCCTGAATGGTTAGAACTTCAGATTATTGTACCATATATGAGTTAGTTTATTCCTGTTCACTCAAAAGGGAACAATTAGATAATTGAATGGTATGCTTGAATTAATATATGAATAAGGATGAGGGTTGTCATATTCTGTCTCACTTTCACCTCACTAGCCCCTCAGTAAAACTAGAGGAATATACAAAGCTCTTCTAAAATTATGTAAATTTTTCTTCCCGTAGGTTGGAGTGCAATCTAGAATGTAATCTCCAAAGTGTGTTTGTTCTAAGTGTATCACTGATGCATTCAGTATATATATATAGCTGTAAGGTCTGCTCTAACAGAAATATACTTCAAGCCACAAGTATGAGCCATATATGTAATTTAAGTTTTCTAGTAGCTACATTAAAAAAAGTGAAATTAATCTTGATAATGTGTTTTATTTAACCCTATATATGTAAAACGCCATTTCAACATGTAATCAAATCAAAATTACCAAGATATTTTGTATTTTTTTCATGGTAAATCTTCAGTACATTGTTTAGTTTACATTTGCAGCACTTTTCAAGCTCTGAATAGACATGTGTGGCTAGTTGCCACCTCAGCAAATGTTACAGTTCTAGCCACAGATAATTGTGAACTCATTGTTTTATATTGTTTCTTGTAATGTCTCTTGTTTCTTTCTTCTAGTCCATTGATTGATTGATTACTTATCTAATATGTTTTTTAAAAGATTTATTTATTTATTTATTATTTAGAGAGAGAAAGAGAAAGAGAATCTCCAGTAGACTACCTGCTGAGCGTGGAGCCTGACTCTGGGCTGGATCTCAGGAACCTGAGATCATGACCTGAGTGGAAACCAAGAGTTAGATGCTTAACCAACTGAACCACCCATGGCCCCTATTTTTTATTTTTTAAAGATCTATTTATTTGAGAGAGAGAGAGAGAGAGAGACAGATCATGCGAGCAGGGGGAAGAGGGGCAGAGGGAAAGAATCTCAGACTCCCCACTGAGTCCGGAGCCCTATGCTGGGCTCCATCTCCAGATCCTGAGATCATGACCTGAGGTGAAATCAAGAGAGGAGCACAACCGCTCAACAAACTGAGCCAGCCAGCTGCCCCTCCTTAATTAATCTCTTAAATTCTAGCTCATGATAACACTATCATTGATGCAATGATTTTCACTCACTGGTTCTGAATAGCAGGCAGTGGAAAGCACTCTTACATGACGAGGGGACTGCTAGGAACCTTTGCTCACATAAACCATGCTTTCAGGTATTGTTTTATATATATATATAAAAAAACAACAAGAAAAGAAAAAGCATCAAATTTTGTGTCAATAGACTTGCGTCCTAGTTCCAGCTCTTTATGTTTCTTTGACTTTGGGTATGTCACTTGGCTTCTTCACTATTATCTTTGGACCATTTAGAACCTGTCTGAGCAGCATCCAGCATGGTGCTTATCTTTTTAGTAAAATTTTTAGTGTTTTTTGTATCTGCATAATGGTTAAGGCAACAGACTTAGAATCTTAAATTTCCATCAGTTTAGAATTTCAGAAACAAATGGGCCTTTAGGGTCATTTAATGCCGGCCTGGGGTGTGTTTTTGGCTAGTTGGCATTTGTTTGCTGGACGCTAATGATAGTGATCTAAGTAACAGGGCTTTTTGCAACTGAATTAGTTTTCAAACAAGATATACAAGTGCAGAGTAGTATTATGACATTGGAGTTATGCTTCCTTGGATTTACGTATGTAGCACTAATTGATGTTAATGGGGGTTGTACATAAATCAAGGGAAAAACAGACCTATTCATATATAAAAACATTCTACTTTTAATACCCATCTGGTATGCTTTACTTTTCTGGGGCGTATGTTTTATTTGTTTGTTTGTTTATTTTTAATAAACTGAATGCATACTTCTTTATATGCATGTTCTTCAATTGGTATTTGGTTTTTCTGCTTGCTAATGTTAATGTGAACCTCTACTTAGATTGTAAAATCAGTATTAGGATTTTGTTTTGGCAAATTTTTCAGATTCAGAAATTTGATCATTTGTCTGATACAAAGTATTTTAAACCAAAAGTAATCAGGGGTACCCTCTTCTGCTAAAATTTCTATTTGTTGTTTGATCTTTAAAAAAAATTAGTCCTTTGAGATACACTCAGAAGCAAGATGTTTCTAATATTACAATAAAACTATTAGCGAATCCATTATAAGGAAATGAAAATCTTATCTTTTTGTATCCGTGATGAGAGAAAAAATATATGTGACCTATAATTATCTGTAATTGAATGAGTTTTCTTTCATTTATGTTATCTATCTTCCTGTTTAATCCTATCTAGCATAATTATTCCTTTTCTGTAAATGGAGTTCTGAATGGTTTGAATTGTGAATTCACAATGATCACCATCCTCATAACCCTCCTCTTTACCTTCCTTCCCTTCCCCCACTTTCTTTCTTTCTCTCAGTTAAGGAAAACAAAGCCAGAAAGATTTTATGATATTACTTAACAAAATAAAAAGATGTATGATCTTAATAGGATTATCTATGAACAGCTAAGTAGTTATATCAATATCGATATGTTTCCCTGTATATTAATATCCAGAGGGCTAATAGTGCCCTGAGTGTTGTTTGAAAGTACCAAATGTAACCAAAGATAAATTGAGGTGATATATTTTTAAAAAGATATTTTGTGAGACTCAACTATATATTCAGGAACAAGGAACAAGGTAGTAATAGGTAAAAAGGATTTAATATAATTAAAAGAAATGAATATTGGACATTGGACTTTATTTTTATTTATTTTTATCATATTCCAAATAAGCTTTATTACATATAGAGAGGAAGAGTTCAGTTGTTCTTTGGCTGCTGCTTTCCTCATGGCTGTCAGGACATTGGTCAGCTCCTCTCTCTTCCTCTTGGCATAGATGTGTGTCCCTTGAGCCAACCCCATGGCACACTGCTCCTGTGGAGTGAAGCCGCACACCTCTCAGATCATGTCCCACATGAACATGGAACTTGGTGTGCTTGGTGAGGCACCAGCTGGTGCTTGCTTATGTTCTTAGTTACCCTGTGGCCCTCTTTGAGGCCCACGGCCATAGCATAGCACAGAGTTATGGCTGCTGCTCCTCCATGACTCCCGAGGCAAATGGAACACTGGACTTTAAATGTATTTAGATATATTGTCGCTGTACTTGGGAATCATTAGCAGACTGTTGTATAGTAAAATCAGCAGATATTTAACTTCATGATTTTCCCTGATGGACCACTAAGTTTCCTTTTATATGATTTCCAAATCTCTTATAGCAGGATATTGGATTTCAGGAAAATCCAACTACCTTCCCATCCAAATATTGATTTTTTGCCTCCCTCTATCACTATCTAGGACAGGCTTCTTCTAGTCTGCACTGAATTTGCATGTTCAGTTGATTTCTCAGTTGGAATGATGGTCTTAAAGGTCAAATTCTTGGACAGGTTTTTCTCGTGAAAGTGATAGATTTTCATGGGCCATCTCTCTGTCTTTTATCCCACCTTTGTGATTCAAGGCAAAAGTATGTAAGAGGATCAGCTCTTGCTAGTTGAGGGCATGGACTCAAGGAGGTCCACAGTTCCTGGTCTTTATGATCTAATGTTCTTCTTATCTGACACATTAGATAAGACTAATCTTCTGGATGTAATTATCTGTATTTTTTATTTGTTTTTGTCCTATCCCATTCTGAGACCTTCAGGGGGTCTACTTTGTCTATCTGGTTGAGACTTCTCTCTCTGGCATTCAAAGATCTCTAAAGAATGGGACCCAACTCCTCCGAATCTTAACTCCCCCTTCTGTGAAACATACATGCCAGTCCAGTTAGCCTATTCTCTTAAAAAAACAAAAAACAAAAAAACTTTATTAGTGTTTAATTTGCATACTGCAAAATTCATCCATTGGAAATATACCATTTAATGAATTTTAATGTATTTATTGAGTTGTGCAAACATCACTACAATACAGTTTTAGAACATTACCATTATCCACAAAAGCTCCCTTATGCCCATTTACATTTAATCCCTTCTTTAACCCCTAACGCCAAGAAACTATGAATCTACTTTTTGTCTAAGTTGGCGTTTTCTGGATATTTAATATAGTTGGAATTGTACAATAAGTATTCTTTTGGATCTGAGTTCTATTACCTAACATAATGTTGTTGAGGTTCATCCATATTGTAGAATGTGTCAGCAGTTTGTTCCTTTTTATTGTCGAATAGTATTCCATTGTATGAATACACTATATTTTGTTTTTATCAGTTGATAGATATGTGAATTGTTTTCAGTTTTGACCAATTAATGAATAATGCTGCTGTGAACATTTATTGGATGTCTTTATGTGGACATATGTTTTGTTTTTTTGGGATTATTATTGGTAGATCATTGGCAGTAGAATTACAGGGTTATATGGTAAATTTTTGTTTACCTTTTTATGGCATACTTTTTCCTCAGTGTTGTATCATTTTATATTCCATTAGCAGTGTATGAGGGTTTCTTTCTCTTCTTCAAGATCAGTCCTTCATTGACCTTTTTGATTTTCCACTAGTTTCTGGAATAATAAACTTATTCATCATTTATTCTGGCTATTATATTTTGATCTCTCCCCTTTCTGTTCCTTCCCTATAGCCTACAAACATGCTGAAGTTTACCCTGTCATAGACCTGCCTCCTTCCTGCAAGGTTTCTTTGTATTTCTCTTCTATATGTAATCCATTCTTTTCTCCTTCTGCACACTTGTCTCATCAGAAACAGTTTACTTTTATTTTCTCTATTCTCTCATCTTCCGTTTTATCTGTCCACTTTTTTATTGTGTTAAAAAAACCATATATGAACTCTATTGACAAATTTTTAAGCATGCAGTATAGTTTTATTGACAGTATGCACATTGTTATACAGCGTATCTCTAGAACTTTATCATTTTGCATGACTGAAACTCTTTACACACTGCCCAGGACCTCCCCTTTCCACCCCACCCTACTTCTACTCTTGGCAACTACCATTCGACTTTCTGCTATTATGAGTTTGATTACTTTAGATGTCTCATATAAGTGGAATCATGCAGTACTTGTTCTTCTGTGATTGGCTTACTTCACTTAGCGTGATGTCTTCAAAGTTCATCCATGTTGTCACAAATGGAAGAATTTCCTTCTTTTTTATGGCTGAATAATAGTACATTGTATATACATATACCACATTTTTTAAATCCGTTCATCTGTTTACAGACACTTAGATTGTTTCCGTATCTTGGCTACTGTGAATAATGACGCTGCAATGAACATGGGAGTGCAGATATCTCTTTGAAACAGTGATTTCAGTTCTTTTGGGTAAATACTCAGAAGTGGGACTGCTGGGTCATATTGTAGTTTTATTTTAAATCTTTTGAGGAGGGCGCCTGGGTGGCTCAGTGGGTTAAAACCCCTGCCTTCGGCTCAGGTCATGATCTCAGGGTCCTGGGATCGAGGCCCGCATCGGGCTCCCTGCTCGGCAGGGAGTCTGCTTCCTCCTCTCTCTCTGCCTGCCTCTCTGCCTACTTGTGATCTCTCTCTCTGTGTCAAATAAATAAAATCTTTAAAAAAAAAAAAAATCTTTTGAGGAACCTCCATGCTGTTTTCCATAATAGCTGTGCCATTTTTTATCCACTGAATAGTGTATAAGTGTTCCAGTTTCTCTACATCCTTGCCAACATTATTTCTTTTTTGATAATGGCCCTCCTAATAGATATTTATTATCAGATTGTAGGAGTTCACTATATATTTTATATAATATGTGAACATTTTTTCCCATTCCTTAGGTTGCCTTTCACTCTGTTGATTATTTTCTTTGTTGTGCAGAACATTTTTCATTTTATGTAGTCCCACTTGTCTATTTTTGTTTTTGTTACCTATGCTATTTGTGTCATACCCAGGAATTCATAGCCATGTCCAATGTTATGAGAGGGAATACACTGACTCTGTATATTACTTTGGGTAGTATGGAGTGAGTGCTAATATTTTAACAATATTAAGTCTTTCAATCCATGAACATAGGATATCTTTCCAATTATTTGTGTCTTTAATTGTCCATCCACTTTTAATGTGGTTTTACCCCTTCTGTGGTTGCCTCTGACCTTCTAACTGCCAAATCCATTTTTGGTTATAATATTACACAGTCTTTATACCATTTTTTTTAAGATTTATTTATTTTAGAGGGAGAGAGAGAGAGCGTGTGAGTGGGGGGAGGGACAGAAGGAGAGGGAAAGAGAGAATCCCAAGCAGACTTCCTGCTGAGTGTGGAGGCTTAATCTCAAGACCCTGAGATCATGACCTGAGCCGAAATCAACAGTTAGGTGCTTAATGGAGTGAGCCACTCAGGTACCCCTCTACCACGTTTAACTTTGTCATCTTATCTTACTTTTTTGAAAGCTTCCCAAACTATTTTAATGTGTATCCATTCTTATAACTGTTTTTTCATTGCTACTCTTACTTCTCCTACCTTTAAATGTTGATGTGTACCATGTGACCTGCTGCTCTTCTCTTTTAATGTGCTCTGTCCAGATGATTTCCATATGATTCATATATTCCCATATGGGACATTTTGGTGTTTACTCATGTTTAAAATCTTATGTTAGGCACTGTGAGGGGATGGGTGATAAAAATTAACCAGAGATAGTCTCTACCTATTTCCATATTCAATGAATATATATTTCAACTAGGATATTCCACCTCATCATACAAAAAACCCTCATGTTTATAACCCATTTAATTGACTGCACATGCAATCAATGTGGTCATTGACCTCGTGGGTCATGACTCATTGGGAAGCATTGAGGATAGAGCAGAAAACAGGTCTGAGGACTGAGCCTGATGGGTCTCCACGTATAAAGCCCATTAAGTATTCCTCATCTCTGCGGTGAATGGTCTAGACAAAAATACTATTTAAAATTCTTTTGCCTACCTTAAAATAATATATAATCTGACTTCTTTCTTTCTTTTGGATTTTGGGGTACTATTTTCTGTTTCTTTTCCTGATTTGTAATAGATGCCTATTCCTAACTTACTGGTTCTAGAGGTTTAGCAAACAGGTTACCAGGTTTGTTTGATATATGTATTAAGAAGAGTGAGTGCTAAGCAGAGGCCTAAACTTGTTAGTGCTTTATGTGAATTTGTTTTAGGACATTTTTTTTTTTTAAGATTTTATTTATTTATTTGGCAGAGAGAGACACAGCGAGAGAGGGAACAGCAGCAGGGGGAGTGGGAGAGGGAGAAGTAGGCTTTCCCACAGAGCAGGGAGCCTGATGCGGGGCTTGATCCCAGGACCCTGGGATCATGACCTGAGCCAAAGGCAGACGCGTAATGACTAAGCTACCCAGGCACCCCTAGAGAATACAAATCATTTTTAACATCCTCCTCTATATAACAAAATGATTTTCAGCAATAATCCTGTAGTAATTAGAAATTAGCACTGTCTCCTTGATTTGCTCTTAAATTTTAAAAACAAATAACAATTTAAAAGAATGATTTGAACAGCTAACAGACTGTGAACTGAGAGGTGTGAAATTTTTGTTTGGCAGATGTAAATTTTCATTCATACATGATATGTCTCACCACAGCAGAGTGAACTTTTAATTTTCAATCCAAATAGAATTCCCAGGAATCACACAGAATTGAAGTAACTCAAAGCCCCTAGGACATGGGTTTTACTCATGAATCTATTTTGGGAGTTCAGGCATATTCTCCTCTTGCTGTCTCCACTAACCCCTCATAATTCTTTTTTTTTTTTTTTTTTAAGATTTTGCTTTGATAATTTCTACATCCAACATGCGGCTCAAACTTAAAACCCCGACTCTACCAACTGAGCCAGCTAGGCTCCCTCACAGTTCTTATTATTGTTTTGGATGGATGACATTACCAGAGGTCTGGATAGCTGATATTCTACTGAATGTACATAGTTGCAGCACACACATCTATATACAGACACACATTCTTATAGTTTGTTACAAAGTTTTTACTCTTAGAAAATAAAATGAAGGCAATTTCCAAAGTTAGACTTGGTGTGATACTTCACTACTGCCATAATGATATTCTTTGCTGGTTTTTGATAAATAAATATTGCTTACTTTAAAGTTCTAGTCAGAAAAAAATTGTATTCTGTGATAACATAGCGCTAATATAAAATTTCACATTTCATGTAGTCTACAAAAGATGAAATACATTGTAACAATCTAGAGCCACAGATATATATTCTGTGCTAACCAAGATTCACACACTCGAGATTTTTTTTCCGTTTATGAAGAGTTTCTACTGATAATGAACTGAATCTTTTCTCTTTGAAGCTACTCTTACTTCAGAAATTTCCCTGAAAATAAGGGAGACAGGTACATAAATAATCTGACTCAGAATATCTGAATTGATTTTAAGCTTCAGCCAAGCTAAAGGCAATATTTGATGATGAAGCTGTGTTTTGTTTGTCTGTTTGTAATTTTTGAGTAGAGTGAAGTGATATAGAGAGTGCCTTTGACGTTTGTACCATTGGGTAGTTCAAAACAGCTCATATTTAAAGAAGACTGTGTTGGCACATTTTTAATTTAGAAAAGAAGATAAAATTATACAGGAGGTTAAATATGGGTTATACACATGTAGAAGTGAACCACAGAAGAATTTAAAATTTTCCTTTTTTTTTTTTTTGCCTTAAATACCTCAAGTATAATGCAGGCCCTATGTATACATAAGGGAATAATTAAATACAGAAATGGAGTATACTTCTTAGCCAAAAAGGATGCCTAGAACATGTGGATAAGCTTGGATATTTGTCTAATGTTAATTGGAATATTGGTTTTCAGTTGAAGATGCCAAATCTTCAGAAAAGTAATTGGATTTAGCTTCCTATTTAGCAAACTACTTCAAATCCCTGAAGTATCCCACATCCGAAACTAATTTTTCTTGATTGTATCAAGTTTAGTTATGAACAGAACAAAGGTTGACATAGTTTTTTAATATTTAAAATATTTCTTGACAGGGTTTCAACACCGTTGCTTGTCTCCAATCCTTGTTAGGTTCCCTAACAAGAGATGAAATCTTAGGTTCTATGGAATGGGTTTTATAACTTTGCAAAACTGTCTTCTTGAAATAAGTCAATTTATTCTGTTTTCCTATACATTTAAATTTAAACTCAGATTTTGATTAGTTTTCAAAAACAAAAAATGGAATATTCTTTTTTTTTTTTTAAAGATTTTATTTCTTTATTTGACACAGAGAGAGAGAGAGATCACAAGTAGGCAGAGAGGCAGAGAGAGAGGAGGAAGCAGGCTCCCTGCCGAGCAGAGAGCCCGATATGGGCCTCGATCCCAGGACCCTGAGATCATGACCTGAGCCGAAAGCAGAGGCTTTAACCCACTGAGCCACCCAGGCGCCCAAAATGGAATATTCTTATTGCTTTTCATATAAACTTATATGTGTGCTTAATATAACTCCTTTAGATTCAGCCTAGGAAATGTATTTTGTGGTAATTCTTAAGTCTCGAAAGTGTTTTCCAGACTACAAATGTTTAATGTGGTGTGTCAAAATATTTGGAAATATTAAATATTAAAAACTTAAAGAATAGGATATTTGATCATTGAAATTCAGGGATTAAAATTTCAGTATAGGAGATTACTCTCAAATATTTATTGAGCAAGTACTATATATGAGTTTTTTTTTGTGATTGGAAGAGGTATATAAAGGCGTTTATGATATGGTTGATAACCTCAAGGAGCATGATTTTCTTATAGTGATGATAATTATAAAGGTAGACAAATATTACCTTTTAATCTAGTTTTTTGCCATAAAGATGATAAATATTCAAAAATATATAATGTTGCTTAAGTGAACTATTACCAGATGCATCATTTATAATTTTTTAATTAAAATGTATTACGAGATGGGAATCATTTTGATTGACATTAACAGTGACTAATAGGAACTACAATAACTCAGCAATAGATTATTTTAGTGTATTTTTTTGTACTAGGACCCATCTTGTTAGAAAAAATTTGTAGCCATGCTTCCACATCATTTTTCTTACCGACCTGAATGTTATTTAGCAGATAAGTACTGTACATTTCAGTTGAAGTAGATTTTCCATCTGTCTGTAGTCTGTTTCCAGGATAAAAGAAGCTACCAGATCTAATGTTGTTTACTCTTGCGTCCCATTGCGTAGCACGGAGCCTGGTGTGCTACGTAATAGGGCTCAACACATTATTTCTTGAACTCAGTGGTCCTGCTCCAGGGGTGGTTGGCATTTCTTCCGGGAGCTTCGGAAGGCATGCCTTATATCTCTGCCAAAAATTTCCTCTGGGACCAGGGAATTATTTTGCTAATGAGATATGCACTTTACAACTTACATATTTAGACCTGTGCTTATCATTCCCACTACTGGAATTGAGCAGTCATTGCAGGTGCTATGGGTAATGCTCCTAATCCTCCTTTGCTGCGATTTGAGTTGTTTTGGGACTCTGTTTTGTCACTGTGGAATTTTTATGATCTTTTGTACTTAAAAAGCAATTATTATCTTGGAACAAGAATAGGCTCTATCATCTTTCTGGTGTTAAGTTATAAGTGTTTGAAGGGTATATGCTCTGTATCATTTGAGGTAAATTCTTTTTTACATTCCAATTAGGTTTACAGTTCTTTTTTAAATGTGTTTTTCATGAGTCTGAATCACAGATTCTGATGACGTACTTCATCTTTCCAAATTTTCATTTCTAGTTTGATAGCATTTCCTTGATTTTGGCTTTTATTCTTAAAATAAAAATTATTTTCCATAAAGTCTAAAAGCTGATGGCCGCAGTGTTTGATGTAGTTTAATAGGGGATGTTAGGAAATAATTGGATACCTAGTACCTAGAAAAAGAGTCAATTTATTTTTTACTATGAATTAGTTCTTCTGGACTCCTCATAGTCAACACCAGGTTATGAGCTAAATGATAGTTCCTTTTAGCCTCCAGTCAAGTACAGGTCCAGATACAATATGTTTCAATAGTAAATGGATGGAGAATCAGGCATTCCTACAACTCTTGATGCCTGAGAAATCTTACAGGCTCACTTCTACTCTCAGCCATTATAACTTTCAGCTTTGTCAAGATGGAGAGTCCACTGGGACTGTGGATGATGATCTAGTTAGTCATTCCCTTAGTAAGACTTAGGTTACTTTAATTTTTTGTTTTGAATTTTTTTTCCTAACTAAAAATTTGTTTTCTTAGGATAGACTTGCATAATATTAATTACTAGCTCAAAGAATAGGAACATTTTTAAGGCTTTAATCGAACTGACCAGGTATTGCTAATTTTGTGAGTAGATAGTGCCACCAGCAGCATAGAATGTGCAAGGGGGATTCTTTAATTTTTCCTTAACAGTATCTTCCCTAGTAGGCATGTCAGGATCACTATTTGCAGAGCACCTTACAGGGAAACTGCAGAAGAATGTATCTTCATAGTCCTGTGCTAGAAGACCACACTGTCCAATTGAAAAGAGCAAAGAGTTGCATATGGAAACACGTAAAATACTGTCACAAGTAACTAAAGACAGGGGCCTGCCATTTGCCCCTTGCTTATAGTGAATTAAAAACCAAAACAAACCAAACCCAGCTTCTCAGAGTGGACTGCTCAAGGAGGCAGCACATGAGTGCCCCTGCAGTCTTCCCTTATTTTGGGATTTAGATAAATTAGTAGGAATTTTTCTGACTTCTTCAGACCTGAAAATATCTATGTTTGTTAGGAAAGATGGAGAGAAAGGGGGAAATGATCAAAAAAGGCAAGCAATGATTGGCTTTTGATTGTATTATATAATGGATTGACTTTAAATTGTATCCAGAAAGAAAATTTTTACAAAAGTCTCTTTTAAAACAATCAGAAATAAAAAAATTAAGCAATCAAATAATTTCATTTTTATGTACCTTTTGAACAAAATGTAAGAATTGTATTAAATACTATCATGGAAAATTTGCAAAATTAAAACAAATGCAAAACACAAAAATTAAAATGAATGTAATTCCTTGTGAACATTCTTCTTTCTCTTTCTCTGTGGGTATACATGCATTATTTTACAAATTGGGATAGTTATATAAAGGATGTGCTTGTAGTCCCATTTTTCGATTTCATCTCAGGAATACTTTTCTTTTCATGTCATTATAAATAGCATTATAACTTATTTAATGCTACATAGTAGCTATATCAAAATCAGCTTACCCAGTTTTTTAGTGTTGGATAATTTGGTTGCTTTGAAGATCTTATTTCTACAAATAATGCTGCAGTAAATATCTTTGGAGGTAGAACTTAGTCCATACATGACCATTTCCTCAGCATAGATTTCCACGTGCAGAATTGCTGGACCAAGGTCCATGTGTATTTGTAAAGTCTTCTGAAACATGTTTCCCCTCAGAAAGGTTGTATCAATTTAATGTCTCTTCCCCCCCCCCTCCAAGAAGTACATGAGAAAGTCTACTTCTTGGCTTCTGTATTGATGTTGGGAATTATCATTATAAAACAAAAACTCTCTGCCAGTTTTATAGATGAAAATAGTGTCCTGTTAGTTGTAGTGTGTGTGAATTTGTAGTGTGGTTAGACCTTGGTCCTAATCTTTGTCGACATTTTGGATGAGCTAATTCCCTTTCATGTCTAATGTTGGATGTGGTGATTAAAGTGCAGGACCCTCATTCAAATTTCCAGTTTCTCAGTGGTTTTATATATAGTTTGTCTCTGGGCCTTGTTGTGGCATCTTCTTTTACATGTGCTTTCTAAACTCAAGGAATATGGGAAAAACTGCAGTTCTTAGCTTACAAGGTTTCTTCCTGCCTTTGACTCTTGTAACATTTTACTTTGGATTGTGACTCATCAGTCCATCCCCTTATTGGATTTGCCTTAGACTTTGTCTCCTTTCCTTTCATTCCAAGAAACCCACCACCACAGTCATTAGTTTTCCAAAATGGCAGCAGTGGAGTACTAGGGCCTCATTGGCATGCCTTGGGCCATCAGATAAAGGGTAGAAGATACAACTGCTACACCTCAGTTTTATTTCTTTTAGGTATTGGGTTTCACTTAGGATTTCGATTAATTCTTTAAAAGTTTGAAAACTATTGCCCTAGTTAGTAGTATTCTCCGCCTTTGAGACCCTTCGTAGTTTTGCTTAAACACTAACAAGGAAATGGAGTGCTCTCTCGAATTTTTCTCTTTTTTTGGGTTTAGTTATAGCAAAAGAATAAATCATTTTTGTCTTGATCAGACAATAGAATAGGCTAATGAAGTTTTTATTAAAACATTTATTAGTTCCCAAAATTAAAAACTAAGAGACTTTACAATGAAAAATTTGACTTCTGGTTTCTCTTGAAAAGTCAGAAGTCCTTGCCACACTGGGCCTGCATTCCCCCATGGTGTCTGTCTGGCTGCCCTCTCCGTGTGAGTCCTGCCTGCTGCTTAGTAACCTCCCTCACTGGTAGTGTCTCCTGACACTATGTCAGGGGTCAGTTACATTTTATCAAGTGTGTGCTGCTTTCTTTTTTTTTCCTTCATATTTATCATGTTAAAAGGAAAGGGAAATTGTTCTTTTACCCACATGTATAAAAATTAGAAAAATAAATGATAGTCTGAGAAATTAAGTACATTTTAAGGTTCAAAACACACTATTCAGTACTCTGGGTGATGGACATTGGGGAGGATATGTGCTATGGTGAGAAACAAAATAAAACAAAACAACACTCTACAGTGCCAATTCTAGGGGCCTGTTAAAAACTGTTGCTTGAACACTGTAGTCCTTTATTCATTCAACAGATATTTAGTACCTGCTATGTGCCAAGTCACTGAGATAGTCATTAAGTCCTTAGTGGTTTGTAAGGCAGTCATGGTCCCCACCATATCTTATAAGCATCTTATAAGTGTAAATGGCCACATGGAGGCAGTGGAAAAGGTAGCCAAATGTCTCCTTTTAGTGAGCAAAAAAGTGATACTGAAGCCTCATTGTTCCTTTTTTCTTCTTTGTATAGAGAGAAGAGTAGGGGCATCTGTTTCCCTGATAATCCTAGGTTTCTTACTAGAAAATTCTGTCATTTATTTACACTTGCTTAATATTTACCAGGGACACTGAAGGGGGAAGAAGCTAGGAATGGGTACAAGATGTGTTAGAAATGGTTACTTTCCTCAAGTGGTTTCTAGTCTAGCTGGGCAATAAGATATGCACCCCTACAGCTATAGTAGACACAACATTTTAACAGTTTAAGTAGTTGTTAGCTCTTGAGTCTAGTCCACAATGCTGTCTTAAACTTTTATTGTGAGTAGTCTACTAACCCCCTGTAAGTCTCTTATTTTCTACTAGTTTTTCATTTCAAATGTATACTGGTTCAGTTCCATTTTGGCACATATTGGGCTAAAAGAGTCTTTTGAGGACTGTTTTGTGACATTAGCACAATTTATAGTATTGTCTCATTGGGGAAATTCCTTCTATGAGTTTAAATACCCTACCAATAAACGCACTTTTGGAATGTTGTAATTAATTTAAGTTGGATACTTCCCACTTTTAGAATTTCATATTCCTATATTTATGGGATTGCATTTGGCCTTATTCATCTAGTTCAACCTTCTACGGGTACAGAAACTCTTTTAATGCAGTCTAAGATTGCACTAGCAAATAATTTTCATCTCCTATGCCAATCTGAACAGTTGGTGGTGGCTGCCTAAAATGGTGACTTGAGAAGGATTCTGAGGTTTTATTCAGGCTCTAAGGCAAATTTTTCCATAACTGTTTAGCAGAGTCATTCAAATAGGTGGGGATTAAGAATGTTTTAGTATATGCCTGACTATAAGAAAGGAGATTTTCTGGCTGATTAGAATGGGTTCTCACTGTCAACCTTCAGAAAAAGTCTTAGTATTTTCTTCTTCTAATGGCCAATCTTTCATTCAGCCAAATTCTTTAGGAACTTCACCAAAGGGATAAAGCACAGAAGAGAGAGCATATAATGAAGATAGGTGGAAATAGTGTTTCTGCTGACCTGTGTTCACTGTTTGAGTTTGGATACTTTCCTCTTTAGTAAGAGTGAAGCTCAGTTGACCAAGACTATCTATGGCAGTGTGAAACTGCTAGGTTCTAGGCCCTGTAAAGACTGGGACTGTATCTGTCTTGTTCACTCTGTCAAGCACATTGCCTGGCCTATGGTAGGTACCTCAAAGTTTATAGAGTGAGTAAATGAATGTAGCTCCTGACATCTTTGGAGGAAACTTAAGATTAGCTCTTAGTGCTTTTGAAGGTTACATGGTTTTGCTTCCTCTGGTGCTTAAGCAGGTTTTTGATTACAAATGTGGTCAGCAGAAGGATGATGGGTATATTTTCACCCCTGATTATGAGGAATAAAAACTGACCACGTCACTGACCCTGTCCCTTGGGACACAGAGTATGTAGCTGGTGTGGCACAGTGACTTCTTTCAATGCAATTCTGAAGCTTGGGCATATACTCCATTCCACTTTTGTCAAGCTTTGGAGCTAGGTCATGGGGTGCTTTTCACAGTTGAAACCATTTCGCTCAGTTAATTGGATGAAAACAAAGGCTGGCCCCATGCCCTGTGGTTATTGCTTTATAGACAAGAGGCACAGATTGAATTGCGGACTCCCTAGGTCCAGGACCAGAATGCTGTGGTGGCTCTGCCCCTGTGGAGAGAGCTGGGTTTAAAAGGATCTTGTAGCCACCTTTGTGGTTGGCTTAATAGGGGAGAAGGTAACCCTGCAGGAGAAACTTTTCCCAGGCTCAGGAAGTATTGAGAAGAAATTCTGAGAACATGCTAATAAAATTCCTTAAAGGTTTTCATCTTTTCCTCTCTTTTAAAAAGAAACAACAAACAAAATGTGCCAATCAGATGGCAGAATCCAGTCTTTCATGTCAGAATGTGTCCATTTACTACAGCATTTAGTAGGCCAATAATGCCTTTAGCTTGAAGTAGTTAACAAGCATACCTTGCAGTGTTACTTTTATTTTCTGCTCCCTGTAGCACTTACCAAAATCCCATTATGCAATTGGGTATTATTAAATGTTAAAAAGTTAATTTGTTCTGCATTCCGTTAAAATTGCAGTTTTTTTTCATGTGCATTGGTCCTTACATCTTGTTTAAAACCTATAATTTAAGCTCACACTGTAGTAAAGTATTAAGTAACCTTTTGCCCTTGCTACCTTAATTATTCTTCATCACACACATTATTTCAGGAGGATTGTGACAATGGGTTAACTTCTTTTTAGCTAATGAAAGTATCTGTCATTTAAAAAGCAAAATATAGATTTGGAGTTTTCATTAAAATTGTACATCAATAATGAAATAAAATGTATATTTTATTAAGGAAAATAGATTGTTAAAGTGTGGCTTGCTTTCTTTTTTGAAATAACCATGCTTTGGTTAAGGCCAAGCAATTGACCAAACAATTGATGGAAATGGGTAGCTTATTTCCATTTAAAGACTTAAAACATTTGCTTTTACCTCTTAGAGGGTACAAAATAAACACTTAAAAATGTTACCTCTAACATACCATAATCAACCATTTGCTTTTTAAATATAATAGTTTTCCAAATAGAGTCATTGTTACCTTATATCAATATGCTCAGTGATTATGATACAGTAATAAAATGCTGTGAAACCAGGTCCTAACGGTGGTGTGGCAAAAACATCTTTCATTGTTTTACTCCAAATATGTTAGATAATTTTGGGGGGGTAATTTGTAGTAAATAAATACTAAATAATTTTAGGGATTGGGATTTCCCAAGACCATGCTAAATACTTTTATAGCACTTGGTGTTTTATTTGGCTTCCTTTTATTTGATAATCAGCACATACCACTAAACATGACCAGGTTTAGCGAGAATATTAGTGACAATTCCAAGCTATACTCAGCAGTAGAGACTGACATCTGAAGCCTTTAGGATTACCTTGGATTTTTTTTTTAAAGATTTTATTTATTTATTTGACACACAGAGAGAGATCAGATCACAAGTAGGCAGAGAGGCAGGAGGAAGCAGGCTCCCTGCTGAGCAGGGAGCCCGATGCGGGCCTCGATCCCAGGACTCTGAGATCATGACCTGAGCCGAAGACAGAGGCTTTAACCCACTGAGCCACCCAGGCGCCCTACCTTGGATTTTTTTAGCCTAGAAAATTTACATCTTATGTCACATCCACTGAAACAAACAAACAAACAAACAAATAAACAAACAGATAAATAAATAAAAAGGAGACAGGCAAAGAAAGATATGAACAGGTCCTGGGAATAATAGATTAAAAAAAAGATTTTATTTATTTATTCGACAGAGAGATACAGAGAGAGCACAAGTAGACAGAGCAGCAAGCAGAGAATTCCATAGAGAGGAGATGATGCTGTGGAGGCCGCTGCTTTTTTTCTCCTCTTTTCTTTCTTTCTTCTTTTTTTTTTTTTCAATAGAATGTTCCATGGAAAGTTTTCCTGTGAACCCTCTTCAAGAGATTTATGCAGATTATAAAGTCAAAAGACGGGTCATCCCAGACTTTTCTTTCCAGGCAAAGAGGCCAAAACATAATTTTAGCAGGTATTAGTAAAAATTGAGAAGTATTTTGTGTATGCTGGGATTCTTGCCAACATCTGTGTTTGCAACTCCCAAGACAGGGCTAAGGTGAAAGTTTTTCCTTACTGCCCTCAGAAGATTGTTGAAACAAGCCTGCCACGGTTCTTTTCCATTGCATCTGTGTTACTGAGGCCTCTCTAGACACTGTTTTGTGGAATCTCGGGCCAACACAAATTGATTTACTTTTCACCGAAAGAGCTTCATGCTGAATGTTGACTGCAGGTGGGTTTTGGGGGAAAAGGTAAAAGACTAAAAACAGGGGTTGGTAGGTAGACAAAGCACGTGTAAGTCATTTGATTATTTCCCAACAAACTGAAAAACTGCTTTAATTTGGTAAGGTTTTCTTTTTTCTTTTTTTTTTCTTCTTAATGTAACAAATGATTCCACATAATATGAGTCCAGTTAGGTACACCTAAAGAATTTACAAGATTGAAGGCTGATCTTTGAGTTTGTTTAGAAGAGTTGAGAAAAGATCTACCTCTTAGACGGTACAAAATAAACACTTAAAAATGTTACCTCTAACATACTATAATCAACCATTGCATGTATAGCCACTTATTGATATGTGAGCATGGTGATCCTTGGTGTGTATGTTTGTAAACTATATTATCCCTTTCATTAGATAAAGAATATCCTCATTTATTCGTAGAAATATGTAAACCTCCATGAAGACATTTTTAACCAGATATATATAGCAAAGACCTGAGCATTCTTTATTGATCATTTTGTGCAGAACACCAGAGAATGTTCCAGCAGAGTGCAGCAAAAGCCACTTATTGCAAAATGTCCTCTAGTCTTTCCTTAGTCAGTCTGGACTGTGGAGACAGAGGAATTTCAGACTCAAAAAATGATGAAAACAAATAACAGAGATTCTTAAACAATATCTTGCTCCCCCGTCGTTAAGTGTAGGCCCCAACCAATAAAAACTTTCTCTAATTTACTCAGCAATACTGATCTTGAAGAAAGGACATAATGGTAGCTGAGGATAACCGTAAAAAGTATTAGCATGGCATAATTTTACTCTCTTTTTTTAAAAAAAATAATAGGTTTTAAAAAAGCCACAAGTACTACATATCATAATTCTTTGTCAGAAAATATAGGTAAGTAAAGAGAAGGAAATGAAAATAAAAATTATCCTAACTCTACCACCCGGGAAGAAATCATATTTTGAATTTAGTATATATCCTTTCAGATTTTGAATGTGTTATAATGTGTGTAAATATAAATAAAAAAAGAAATATTTAAAAATAGGGTTATAAGGTACATGCTGTTTGAAAAGTTATTTTTTCTTTGCAAAATCATTAACATGTTCCATGTCAATATATATAGTTGTAGCTACTATAGCTTATAATAAGTATAGTTACTCTAGCTGCTAATTTCAATAACATTTGTGTGGTATGTTTCTGCCTTTCAAAAGATGTGGCATATTGTTTCATAGTAACATGTAAGTAATTCATTTCACTTTGTGAATGAATATAGCTCTGATGCAGACCACTATATATTTGATGTGTACCACAAGTAATAAATATTTACTTTTACAGATTAGATGATTTTACTTTCTGTTGGTGATTTACTTTAAGAAGCTTCTCATTCTAACTTTTGACCATTTTTAGAGAGAGTGATAGTTTTTACAGGAATGTGATTACATAGTGAGAATATCTTAAATTTGGTGATTTTTAAAGTATTGGTTAAGTAGCAAAATAGATGCCCAACGTTTCTTGCTTCCTGTCTACCAAATTTCTGTTACTTTTGATTGTCCTACTTAAATTCCCATTTTAAAAGAAGAGTACCATATTTTCAGTATGGTTTTTCAAGAAGCATAAAATTGCATTTGGCTTTCTTTAAAGAGAAAAGAGCGATCAAATTAAAAAAAAAACCATGATTAGTAAATGCTAACTATCCAATTGGTATATGAGCACACCTGTTTGAATTATGTCTGGCATATGAATATTCCTGAAGGAATCCTGACTAGGAGAGAAGTTGGCGTGACCCAAGTCAAGGACCCTCCCATCACAAGCCAATGCCACTTCCCCAACAGGCTAGGGCAGTGTCCCATTGAGTGCCTGAGATCCGGATACTTGTTGATTCAGGGGCAGGGAGATCAGCAAATTAGGAAACTATAGTCAGGTTAGAGAGATCATGGAAGCCACCCATCGAGGGCCCGATGATTTAGCAGGCCTGGTTGTGGTCTGAGACTGGCTGCAAAAGCACAAGTGTGGATCTGGCTCCATTGCAGACAACATCTGCCTCTGCTCCTGAGGGTGGGATCAGCCCGGGGCCTGTAGAAACATAGAGGGGGAGGCATTCAGACTCAGGGCCCGTGAGTACACTCTGCTTCTGGTAGTTAGCAGGGACCAAGATTAAGGGGTGCTTTTATATGGTGTGTAAAGAATATACAAACAAAAAACAAGCAAAGGCATAGAAATATTTTGCATTATTTTAGCAACACAGTTCAAAGTTGGTAAACTTCAAAAATTATAGATGTCCTGGGAAATCAATTAAAGGGCTAGGGATAGTCGCTTTATAAGAATGAGTATATCAGGACATTTAGAAACCAACTTTAGTTTGTGTTCTTACTTCAAAGCTGAAAAGAAGTAGTCTTTCATTACTAGTTAAGTAAGACTCCCTTTAAAAATCTTGTAATTGGGGTAAGCAGGCACTAGAGGGCAGCCACAACTGGTTAAAATTACATCTGCACAGTATTTTCTCTGGTGGGAAGGTTAGAAGAACCACTTTTTCTTTTTGAACTAAAGCAAATAAAAAGAAAGTTCGGTAGGTTTATGAAACTTAGACGTAATTTCTTGAGTTGGCTTAAAAGGTGCATTCTTTGACTTTTCAGCTACTAAGTGGCATTTTTTTGCTTCAGCCTCCAGCAACAGTCTGTCTTCCTCTGACTTGACTTTACCTGATGATGACTGGTTTATCTAGAAACTATACACATACACCATGAATATGTATTATTTTTACTTTAAAATTCTTTTTGATTCTGTGCTTGAAAAACAAGTGGTTATATATGGAGGAACAGAAGAAAACTCCTTGACTTATCACTTCAAAAGAATAGAGAGAGGACTGCTCTCTGTTCTTATAAGGAAGAGACCACCCCTTTTCCAAAGCGCAGTTTGCTGCTGCTGCCAGCTAGATGCTATTTGAAACGTACAATGGCAGTCTTTTTCAGTAGTTCTAAAATTTGCCTAGGCTTGGATCTAGATGGGATATTTAGAAATATAGATTCCTGAGCCCCACTCTAGATTCACTGAATTTTAAGGGACAAGGGATGGTTTTTAAAAGGTTCCTTCGTGATTCTGTGCAAAAGTCCAGGAATATGCCTGGCAACTTTTTTTTCTGTAGCTTGTGAGAACTATACTGGTAAGAAAATTTGTCAGAACCAACTTCTCACAAAGTTTAAAATATTGGAAACATGTATTTAGAAATACCTACAAATAGTACATGTAATATAGTTTTAAGCAGAGATTTTAACACAGTTTTGTAAAAAAAAATAGACCACATTTTAATAAAATTTCTTATTTGGGAGTTCTTCACATAAATGGCTATAAAGTATAAAATTTGTTTTTTTTTTAAATTTTGGAAATGGAAATTTAATTTCTTGCTTCGCTTTAGCTGCTATTTAAGGAAGATCTAGAATGCCACAGTAATAGAAGTTCCTTTTTGTAACTTGACTTAGAGATTTGATCCCTCTGAGAGTAACATGTGCAAGTGGATATTCACCATCATGTTTTGTGAAAAACAAAATTTCATTTATTTTATTTGGTATAAAATTAATATTTTATAAATGTTCATTAATCTCTCCTCTAAACTATGAAATAAGGGGGGAAATCACATTCCAGTTTACAGAGAGGAAACTGAGCAATGAAGAGGAAAAACCTTTATTTAAGCACATTCTAATGTACTGTAAACACATAGAATACTAGATTATTTTGGTTTCCATGTCACTATGTTATCTGCCATTCTGGTATAATTGGAGAAGTTCTCTCCCCCCCACCCCCCATCCCATGTCTAAACTTAGAGACTGGTTATAGAGCCTAGACTTGACTTTATCCAGTGGTTTATCATTAATTAAATCAAAGTATGATGATAATACAAACAGGCCAGAGAGACAGTCTGGCCAGGTGATGGATGTCTTATAAAAATGGATGTCAGCTTGCCTGCCAGGTCTCCCCTCCTCCAAAGGCTCAGAATTAAAAGGTACTGTCAGGAGAGGAGCTGGAAGAAGCAGGGGATTAGAAATCTCTTTTGGGGTTTATGCAAGCTAACTTGACATTGCCTTCACGTTGAAGTACCAAGCTGGCCTCACTGTATTTCATTCTAGTGCTGAGCTTCTGATAACTAAGCCAGGGTCTTTTGCCACTTGCTTATGAGATCCAACTTGACCTTTCAGTGGCAACCCTGTTAAGAGAGAAAGAAACTGAAGAAAGCACAGACACTTAAACTTTGAATTAGTTCTTCTAAACAAATGGGGATCTAATTTTTTACATTAAAACAAAAAGGAAGACTGGCTTTGAGTAACATTTATCAAATTTAGACTAAAATAAACCTAGAGGCTTATAAGGTTCAGTTTGTGGAGTAAAATATTGGCTTGAGGAGAATGGAAACATTGCATGTAGGAAAGTGTACGGTAGTAGAATTAGAGAAGGAAAAATCACTAGTCATGACCCGATGTTACTACAGCCACACCAGCTTACTTATAATAGGAATTCAGTGTGTTATAACAAAGAGGGTTTTGTAAATGCACTATGATAAAATGGCTAATACTTATAATTGCTGCTATTTTTTGAGCACTTACTGTGTGCCAGCTAGTGCTAAGTACTTACATTATCTCAATTATTTTTAAGGGTTCTTTTGCACAGAGGAACTCTACAGTTTTTTTGCTTCCGATAATTTAATACTTTTAAAAGGCATTTCTTTATGTAAACATTTCCCTGTGGATTTGGGATTTTAGGAAATAAATGGGAAAATATTAGCTAACCTTATACAAGAGAGAATGATGATATTGGGCACATGATATAAACTCTCCCTAGAGTTCCCAAATTGTGATCCAAGGACTATTCCTTTGGGAGATATTTATAGGTGTTTTGTGAAAAATGAGTCTTAAAACCTGCATTCTATCCTCCTATTGGGGGTTCACTAAGCCACATTGGATTATTAGGCTCTGAGAAGTTCTGCTTTAAAGAAACTTAAAAAAAAAAAACCAACCAACCCCAAATCCTGTGTTTAATATTTCCCTAACTTATCAAAGTACAGAACCCTGTGTGTTGGGACTGGGTGGTAGGCACAATCCATATGTGCCTGGTTGGTTGGGAGACAATTCTGCATGGTGTGTCACATTTCTGCATGTCTAGTGATCAGAGGCACTGCCTGCTTTTGCTGTGGACTATCTTTTTAAGGATATTTTTTATAAGGAATAGCCTTGGGTGATAGAGGTAGTAGCTCCCTCCAGAGCAAGGCATAGGTTATTTATTGTGTAATATAATAAAGATAACTACTCTTTCCATGTATACTTGCTATGTCTTACTATACATGATCACTTACTATACATGATACTTACTATACATGATCACTATAAGAGATTCAAGTTCCCTGAGCTGGTTCTTCTGCTACCCAACCCACCACGTGTATAGATGTCACCTTGGCCTTTTTTGTATCACTCATGGTAATTTGGGCTCGGAGAACTAGCAGAGATGCTGACATTCTGGCTATTGGTGTTGCTTTAAATAATAAAATCCTTTGCCTCTGGTTAGGGGTCTTTTTTCTTTTCTTTTCTTTTTAAGATTTTATTTATTTGATAGATGATGCAAGCAAGAGAGAGCATGAGCAACGGGGAGGGTCAGAGGGACAGAGAGAAGTGGGCTTTCCACTGAGCTGGGAGCCCAACTCGACTCAGGGCTCCATTCCAGGACCCTGAGATCATCATTGGGGCTCGAACCCACGACCCTGAAATCATGACCTATGCTGAAAGCAGACACCCAACCAACTGATCCACCCAGGCACCCCTCTGATTAGTAGTCTTGAGTCCTCCCCATCTTGAGTCTGCCCCCCAAAGAGGGGCAGATTAACTTGTTAGTTTGCATATAGTGTAAAATCTTAGACTGTTCATGATTCTCCACAGTTAGGAAATATTGAAATATGTCCTTAGAGGTAAATGGATCTACTTTTGACTGAGTAGACTGGGGTGGGCTGGGGTGGAGTGACTGGGAAAAGCCTATGTAAGGAATGTTAAAAAATAGTTTTAACAACATATGCCTCCAAAATGCCAGCACCTTCCTAATGTTCTAGAATATTGAATCTCCTTGCACTTTTGCTCCTCTAAGACAATTAACCTCAGTTCTTGTTGCTTTCAGATTTTATTTACTAGACACTATCATATTTTGCTATTGTTCTTTTTTTGTATTTTATTTTTCCAGGTGTAGAATTTGTATTTATATAATGAAACACAAAGTAGCAGTGGGTCATTAGTACTACAGCCCTTGTAGATTTAAGGAAATGAAAGACATTTATTGAGCACATATTGTATACCTGACACTGTACTAAGCACATTACATGGGTTTTCTTTTTTTTTTTTTTAAAGATTTTATTTATTTATTTCACAGAGGGAGAGAGATCACAAGGAGGCAGAGAGGCAGGCAGAGAGAGAGAGGGGGAAGCAGGCTCCCCGCTGAGCAGGGAGCCCGATGTGGGCCTCGATCCCAGGACCCTGAGATCATGACCTGAGCCGAAAGCAGAGGCATTAACCCACTGAGCCACCCAGGTGCCCTACATGGGTTTTCTAATATAATCTTTCATATCACTCAGGATTTTGGTATTATTATACTCATTTTATTTTTTATTTTTATAAAAGATTTTATTTATTTATTTGAAAGAGAGAGAGAATGAGAGAGAGTGAACATGAGGCGGGGTGGGGGGGTGGGGAAGGAGACCCCCTGCTGAACAGGGAACCTGTTGTGGGACGTGATTCCGGGACTCCAGGATCATGCATGACCTGAGCTGAAGGCAGTCGTTCACCCAACTGAGCCACCCAGGTGCCCTATTATACTCATTTTATGTGTGAAAACACTTGGGACTCTGTGAGGTGGTTTTTACAATTTTCATAGGTAGCATTTATAGAGCACTTACTGAATACCAGCTACTATGATAAACATAGGATATTTTCTTATTTTATCCTCATATGACCATGAAATAGTTATTATTATTATCTTATGCATGAGGAAACTAAGGACCAAAGTGATCTCACCCAGGTCACGTAACTAGTAGAGCTATGATATGAATGCAGATATGTATAGGAGTTTGATATCAGGTCATTCGCCAACCCTTGACCTGAGGTTTTTTGAAGATAATGGTACTATATGGTTTGAGCTTAGGGTGACTATGTATTTATAGTCCAAACTACACATTTTAGAGAAGAAAGAGGGGCAAAATTAATAATTACACCAAGACAGCAAGTGTAAGCCTAGACTGTCATGGAAAAGCAGGGTGTGTGGTCATTCTACCATGTGCAAAATACACAAGTAAATACTAGGATAGATTGTAGTTTTATTTGCACTGCTGATTTTTGACAGCGTGGGATATTATCTTTCATTGAGTCAATATGCTGAATTCAAATAGTTTTAAATATTTTATTGTGCTTTTAAAAGTGTTTTATTGCCAAAGTGGACCCACCTTTATTGACAGCTTCAATATAGATAAAATGGATTACTGCATATCCTTTTCTCACACCTCAGTGTTTTATGGGTTTCCAGAATTTAGTGCAGCCCAAAGTAGAGGGACTATTTATGGCATTTTTAAAGGAGATCATGAGAGAATTACTTTCCTCTCTCTCCTTCTACTCCCTCAAACTGAGGAACATGATTGACTTGGTTTTATGGGGTCCATATTTCTCCTCTAAATGAAACCCATCTGAGGATGGAAAACTGCAATCCTATCTCGTTCTCCCAATGTCAACTGACAAAGAATAAAACTTTGTTTTCCTTAACATCATTTTCAGTGGGAGTTAAAACAGAATAATACTTAATATACAGATCTGTAATAACTGGTAGTTTTCTTGTTGTGGCTTACACATAGTTGTTTAATTAGCCTCCACAGGGTATTACAGTGGCTTTCAATTGATTTTTCTCTATTGCACTACTTGTTAGATTTTTTATATGAATGTTAGGCTAGCTTTGTAAATATGTTATGTACGTTTTTCCATACTGAAGTATTTTTTAAAATATTTATTTATTTTAGAGAGAGAGAGGAACAGAGGAGGGAGAAGGAGGGGGAAAGAATCTCAAGCTGACTTCACGCTGAGCACAGAGCCTGACACAGGGCTCCATCTCACCACCCTAAGATCATGACCTGAGCCAAAACCAAGACTGATGCTTAACTGATTGAGTCACTCAGGTGCCCCTACACAGAAGTCTCTTTTTAAAGGTGTGAAATGATCCTCCTGTCAAATCAAGTAGTATTGGAGATTAACAATAAACTTTAGCATGTTAAAGATGAGGAAAAATGCTGGAAACAATTTTTTCACTTTGTTTAGCCCAGAATTTCCCAAATTTAGATACTGAATGCTTGTGTGTGTGTGTGCGTGCATGTGTGTGTGTGTGTGTGTGTGTGTAGCGTCTCTTAACTTTACATAGAATACTGGAAGCACACTTCAGCATACACTGGCATAAGTGTATTTCTCCTTTTTAAAGAAAATGACACCTTTATTTGTTGTTATATCTCCTTTTCTTTACTAATTTTGTGTTGCCCTTACCTGCCAACTTTTTTGGGGGGAGTAGTTTTTGCCTTGGGATTTAAAGAAAAATTCAACCAGAACTATTGTTTAAGCAATAATAATTCATTATGCTCTGAATCTCTTAATTTTCCTTTTTCTGGCTACTTTGGTTTCAATTGTTCCTTTTTCAAAATTTTTAGTTGAATGTTTGCATCATTTTTATTATTTAGAACACTGAAAGCATTTAAGGCTATGAATTTGTCTTTGAGTACAGCTTTGCCAACATACACATTTAAGTGTAGTGATGATGCATTATGGCTTGGAAAAAATATAGGCTTAGGAGGCAGCAAGACTTTTATTAGGATCTTGCCACTTATTATCTCATGACCTTGAGCTTCAGTTTCTCTATTGTAAAATGGGGCTATTAATACTTTTTAGGTTTAAAAAAATGTAATTAAATTTTGTCTGTAGAGTTCATAGCATAGTACCTGAAAAGTAAATTGTTGACCAATAGGTGCCTATCTTTATTATTTTTATGATTTTACAAATACTGTGTAATTTCAATTTTGATTTCCCTTTGACACAGTAGTTGTATGGTAGCTGTTTAAAAGAGTGATTTTACTTGCCAAATAGCAAAATTTAAAAGCATGCAGCTTTCTTAATTTTTAATTGTTTTAGCTGACCAGAGTATTTAACCAGTAAAATTTCACATAGTTAAACCTATATAAGCAAAGGATCTGGATTTTGGTGGAGATATTTTTGAAGGTCCATCTCTCTCTACTTAACCTGGTTTTCTTGTTCAGAGTCAGAGCCACATGTTCAATAGAAATCACTCCTGATGTATGGTGAGTTGTTGATAAATATTCTTACTTTGCGTGGCTTTGTAACTGGGCCTCTTTTGTGTGCTTTCAAGAAGGATTAACATTGAAATATGAGAAAAGAGCAAATCAAGTACCACTTGTTAGCTACTGTGTCAACCAGAAAGCCTCTTGAGATTACGTTTGTTCTTGTTAAGATCACCAAAGAAAAAATATTGTATATATCCCCAGAAACCCATTCTAGTTTGCCCATCACTTGTGTCTGAAATGTTTTCTTAAATTATTCTAAAAAGTTTTTATTTTGCAGTAGAATTCCATTATGATGTAATTTTTTAAATCTTGTTTCTTTCATGTATCTTGTTTCTTCCATGGAAAACTAGCTAATGTCAAATTCAAGGTGTTCTTTTCCGTCATTATGCGGAAGTATTAAATTACTAAGATGTCTTTGTTTCTTTTCTTGTTTTACAAGAAGAGTTTAGCAGAAAAATTGCTCTTGGAAAATCAAATTTGTGTATTTTATTCAAAATGAAGGATGATTTGAAATAAAAGTATCATTTTTAATTAGGCCTATATGAGAGCATTGCTAAGCAAGTTTTTAAATAAACATGCTTTTCCTTTTTTCAAGATAATTTTCCCCATTTTTATCATATGTGGAACATGATGTCCTTTGAATTTTCCCTGTAGGATTTGAGAGTCAAGGAGCCATTTACCTGGTAGTATCCTCTTTTTTTTCACTCTCTCTTAAGGCACTGATATACTCTATAATTCAGACCCTCAGTTGAAAAGGAACTGACAGGGCGCCTGTGTGGCTCAGTGGGTTAAAGCCTCTGCCTTCAGCTCAGGTCATGATCTCAGGGTCCTGGGATTCAGGCCCACATCGGGCTCTCTGCTCAGCAGGGAGCCTGCTTCCTCCTGTCTCTCTGTCTGCCTCTCAGCCTACTTGTGATCTCTCTCCCTCTGTGAAATAAATAAATAAAATATTAAAAAAAAAAAAAAGTCCTTTCTGCCCGTGGACGCCGCCGAGTAAGCATTGTTAAAGTCTCCCCTCCCACCGCCCTAACCCTAACATATGACATATTGGAGTGTCTTGGTGGCTCAGTCATTAGGTGTCTGCCTTCAGCTCAGGTCATGATCCCAGAGTCCTGGGATCGAGCCCCACATCAGGCTCCCTGCTTGACGGGAAGCCTGCTTCTCCCTCTTTCACTCCCCCTCCTTGTGTGCCCTCTCTCCCGGTAAAAGAGGGGTTTTGCTTTTGTAACATTTGATGACCATGACTCTGTAAACAAGATTGTCATTCAAAAATACCATACTGTGAATGGCCACAACCGTGAAGTATGGAAAGCCCTATCTAAGCAAGAGATGGCTAGTGCTTCGTCCAGCCAAAGAGGTCGAAGCAGTTCTGGAAACTTTGGTGGTGGTCATGAAGGTGGTTTTGGTGAGAATGACAACTTTGGTCGTTGAGGGAACTTCAGTGGTCGAGGTGGCTTTGGTGGTAGTCGAGGTGGTGGTGGATATGGTGGCAGTGGGGATGGCTATAACGGATTTGGTAATGATGGAAGCAACTTTCCAGGTGGCGGAAGCTATAATGATTTTGGCAATTACAACAATCAATCTTCAAATTTTGGACCCATGAAGGGAGGAAATTTTGGAGGCAGAAGCTCTGACCCCTATGGTGGTGGAGGCCAATACTTTGCCAAACCATGAAACCAAGGTGGCCATGGTGGTTCCAGCAGCAGTAGTAGCTATGGCAGTGGCAGAAGGTTTTAATTACTGCCAGGAAACAAAGCTTAGCAGGAGAGGAGAGCCAGAGAAGTGACAGGGAAGCTACAGGTTACAACAGATTTGTGAACTCATCCAAGCACAGTGGTGGCAGGGCCTAGCTGCTACAAAGAAGACATGTTTTAGACAATACTCATGTGTATGGGCAAAAAATTCGAGGACTGTATTTGTGACTAATTGTGTAACAGGTTATTTTAGTTTCTGTTCTGTGGAAAGTGTAAAGCATTCCAACAAAGGGTTTTAATGTATATATTTTTTTGCACCCATGCTGTTGATTGCTAAATGTAATAGTCTGATCATGACGCTGAATAAATGTGTCTTTAAAAAAAAAAAAGAGGGCGCCTGGGTGGCTCAGTGGGTTAAATCTGCCTTCGGCTCAGGTCATGATCTCAGGGTCCTGGGATCGAGGCCCATATCGGGCTCTCTGCTCGGCGGAGAGCCTGCTTTCTCCTCTCTCTCTGCCTGCCTCTCTGCCTACTTGTATTTCTCTCTCTCTGTCAAAAAAAAAAAAAAATCTTAAAAAAAAAAGTAAAGGAACTGACATATATGTGAATAAGAGAGGGCTTATGTATTCCTTGAGGCATGTTCATTAATCACCTAGCCACTTTACCTAGGGACTGAAAACTGCATTATTTTCTTCAGAGCTATGTGCTAGAAGACCCTTAACTTAGGAATATGGATAATGTGTGCTACAATTAACTTTCTTTAAATCTGTTACTTCTGTTCTTTGTCTTAACATACAGCATATAATTTTATACTAATTGCAGAGATAGAAGGTTAAAATTTTGCATTTCCTGGCATCATGATGAGTCTCCTGTTAATGGGTACACATAGTTACATGAAAACACATGTATATTAGTCAATAATTTATCTCCAGTGACAGTCATCTATACAGTCTTTCCTCTGATACATCATTGGTAGAACACATTTTAGCAGTAAGACAGCAACAGTTGTTATCGATTTTGTATTCTTTTGGCAGAGTTGCAACAATTCTCCCATACCCTGGTCCAGTAGAGATGCTAGATGGATTGCTATACTGTACTTGCATTTGAAATTTCTTCCTCTGTTTTTACTCTGAGCATTTATTTTCCATCAGCTTGTAACATTCTAACATCGATTGGTACAAGTAATGTATTATTCATGCCATTCTGGTTTCACTCCATTAGTGCTATCAGCATTAGTATTCAGTCTGAAGAGATATAATTATGTCAAGAGCTCTCTGTGTTAGCTTGTCCTGTTTTTGCATATCTTTCACATTCATAGAAGGGTCTTCATTTGTATAGTGTATCTTTTTATTTTGTTGGTGCCAATTAGAATTATGTAAAAAGCTAAAATAAGGCTGATATAAATGTAACCTCAAATAATTTTTTAGTTTACAAATAGTCATTGTGCCAAATTTGGAAAAATTAGAAATGTGTAAGGAAGAAAATGAAATCATAATTTTATCACCTTATTCACATATTGATCCAATGCCTTGCCTTCTTGTCCCTTTTTTTTTATAACGTTAAATTCATGTATGAACAGTTTTGAATGCTGAGTTTTTCTTTAGCAATTATATGTGATAACATTTTGGAAGGCTTGATTTTTGATGTATTTATAATAATTGTTCATATTGTATCATTTTCAAACATTCTCAATTTTCAAACATTTGTATTTTTGCATGGTTTTATTTTTATCAATTGGAATGCATGTCCTTGTTCATAAATCTTTGATTATATATCCCTGAATATTTCCTTAGAATAGATTTCTAAAAGTGAAATTATTGGGCCCCAAATGAAAATGCTTTTGATTCATGCTGCCAAACAACTTTCCAAAAACACTAAACCATTATCTCCTATTTGGTCAAAAAAAATTACACTCTTCCTTTTACTTATGTTGCTTAGTCATTTTTTTTTAAGGTTTTTAAATTTAAGTAATCACTATAGCCAATGTAGGGCTCGAACTCATGACCCCAAGATTTATTCACATGCTCTTCTGATCGAGCCAGCCAGGCACACCTCCTATAGTCATTTTTGATGTAAGGTTGTCTCCCTCCGTGTTTTCAGTAATATGTTCGTTAAAATAGACAAATTAAGACATCATTAGATTGCTAAAATAACCAATGATGGAGAGCTTCCTAATGCTAAAAGCTGACTGACATTTTGGTGTACCATCTTTTCTTAGCATATAATTTTTGATGACTTAAATTGCTACATTCTGTGGCTAAATGCATGATCAGAAATTTAGGTGGATCTTAGCATTCAGGCTGATAATGACAGTTCTGTTTATCTGATGTGGAAAAGTGAGAGCTGCCGTCTGCTGCTTCCTGAGTAATAACTGAGATTTTATTGTGTTTTAACCTCATTCATAGAACCATTTAGTGACCTAGTTTTTTATTTATAAATATGTCAAAATCAGTAGAAAGTCTAGGTAATCTAATCAAAAGAAGTTACATTTGAAATAACATACTTGCTCATTTACTTATTGGATCTTAAGTAATGGGGTCCAAAATGTGCAGTGATGGTCATGACATAATATTATATTAATTTAAAGGAATTCTGCGGCTTTGACTTCACAAGATATGCAGAAAATACTAAGTTCAAGGGAAATGTTTTAATTAGAGTGTTGTGACTTTATTACTTCTTTTTAGCCTTTGTCAAGACATTTTAAGAAATATTGGGAAATCTTACATCCTCTGCAAAGACTATGTGAAATGAATAATAATTTCTGTTCCTCTGACCAAGCCGGTTGGAATACTATTTTTGCTGCGTGATAAAGCAACCCTAAAGCCAGGGCATAATATAAATAAATACTGTATTTTGGGAAGGTCATTTTTGGGACTTTTTCTACTGTAGTATACCTCTTTAGGTCTGGCATTGTTAGATTTCTTATTGATGGTGAAGGGAAAGAAGCTCTGGAATTATCAAGACACTTGGAGTCATTTAAAGATTCTGTCTCTAACATTCACTGGCTTTATGACTTTTGTCAAGTTCTTGATACTTTCTTTTTCTTTAAAGATTTTATTAATTTATTTGAGAGAGAGAGAGAGAGTGAGAGAGAGAACATAGCAAGGCAAGGGGCACAGGGAGAAGCAGACTCCCTGCTCTGGGGCTCAATCCTGGGATTCTGGGATCATGACTTGAGTTGAAGGCAGATGCTTAAGTGACTGAGCCACCCAGGTGCCCTAATACTTTCTAAGCCTCGGTTTTCTCATCTGTTAATGAGAGACAGCATTATCTCAAAGATTTAAGGGAATAATGAATGAAATAGTCCATTCATAGAAGATCCTTAGTAAAAGTTTGTCCCTTTCTTGTTCTCACATGTATAATATGTGGAAGGTTAGGGCTAGACCAAGGATTCTGTTGGGGAGAACCAAACCATTAAGCATGTATCATGTAGCACTCAGAAAAATAATACATTCAAAATGTTTTTGTCCTTTCTCTGAAATACAGATGCATCAGTACATACTGAATTAAGTGTCAAGGTTAGGGGCGCTCAGTTGGGTGGCTCAGTTGATTAAGTATCTGCCTTCAGCTCAGGTCATGATCCCAGGGTTCTGGGATCAAGTCCCATGTCGGGCTCCTTGCAGAGGAACTTCTCTTTTTGCCTACCTCTCCCCCTACTTGTGCTCTTTCTTTCTCCCTCCCTCTCTGACAAATAAATGAATAAAAATCTTTAAAAGATAAGAAATATATCTTAAATGTGAAGATTATATGGGTTGACAACATCCTGTGTTTGCAACTGTTGGAATCAGTTTGTACAGTTGTGGGAGTTGTAATTATAAATATGTTACTCACAAAATAGCAGTGCCTGTTCATTGTGGAGGTATATTTTCCATAAAATCCATTGAATTGGTTCCAAGAGGATTTAGCCTACTCTCTGTGACACTGAATTTTGGTCCTTTTTCTTTGTGATGTATGAAAACTTTAGTACTCAGAATTATCAGTGTAATAATTGTGTGTGAAGCAAGGGCACCATGAAGAGTTATTAGGGCATTCTTTGCAGCCAGAGGTGGCACCAAGTGTTCACTTGGGGCCAGTGTCCTTAGTCCTAAGACCTTCAACAGCCTCCTCCAGTTCTTTGATAAGAAGAGATGACATATTTGCAGTGTTTGTATGGAAAGCACTGGGCAAGCACAGCTTCAAGGTGATTCAACCTCCGAACTTGCTAGCAGTTTGTCACATTCCTGGAGCCACTACAGTTTGGAGTTGTCTGATTTAAGCAAGAATTGTTGATTTGCTATCACTTACTATCTTTTTGCTACTTAGCTCTCCCCTGAATCTTAGAGATGTGGGAATCCTATGACAGAAGCATAGCCAGCTGCTATTATGAACTTAGATCATATTTTGGCATGCATGGAGTAAGATGTTATAGTGTACTTGAAGAAAGCTGCCCAGTGGTTAAAAAATACTTTTGTTACTGTTAATGATCGATGTAATATTCTTTTGATCAGTGTACCAACTTTGAATCATCTAACATCTAACTTCAGGTAATCATTGTTCAGAAAGTTAGTGCTTTAAGGATTATATAATTGACACTTATAATTATATAATTTATAATCTCAAACTCTCATACTGGAAATAATGAATAAAAACAGTTGGTTTTTTAAGTCCAAACCATTAGATCCACTGAAGTTATTTCAGATCTATTCATTTAAGACGCTGATCCACTGCAAACTCCTAATTTGCTATCACAGCTTTTTAGATCCACCTTGATTACAGCTTTTATGCCATTACATTGCAATTGTTTGGTTACACATCTGTGTTGTTAACAAAATGTAAGCTGTTTAAAGGGAGAGGGTCTGTCTTCTTTAGTAGTATCCTTAAGTTTTAGTACATGTCCCCATTGTTAATAAATGCCAGATAAATATGTTCCAAATGGTCTTGAAATGACTTAAACATGGAATACTATGTAAAACACTCAAACATTAGTGATCTGAGATCATTTTTGTGTGACTTGACTGATAATTATGGCACGATTTATTTAACATGTATTTTGGTGGGTGATATTTATACACAAGTAAGGAAATTTTAGTAGATGATTCAAAATATCAGGAATTAAATAAAGAACAGAGAAGCAACCTATGACTTTTACATGTTGATTTGACCAGCCTTCTGGAAGCTGTCTCTGTCCATCACAGTCTTGTCTCTCCTTCAGGCCCATCACGAACATTTAATTCTTGCCTAGAAGGATACTTAGAAACCAGCTAATATAGCATCATTTTTGTTGAGGTAAATTGAGTTAGGATAAACTGAAACTGGGTTTGGCATTACTCCTCTTAATGTCAGAGCAAAGCTTGCATGTTATGACCTCTTAATGACCTCTTAGTTCCCACCCCATTCCTCCTCCTCCTCCTCTTCTTCTTCTTCTTCTTCTCCTCCTCCTCCTCCTCCTCCTCCTCCTCCTCTTCCTCCTCCTTCTTTTAATTTATTTATTGTGTTATGTTAGTCACCATACAGTACACCAAACAGAGGCTTGAGCCTGTTCTTTAAACAAAGCTAGGTGCTTTATCAGGTTAACCTCAGGGAATTTTGAATGAATACACATGAATGTTTGTCAAACTATTAGTATTAATTACCAAATTTCAGAGAAATATCAGTGTGGTTATCTATGAGACTTCCAGTTTCTTTGGGAAAATTCTTTGAGTTTTACATTAATTCTAGAAATACAGATTGATTTATATTGAGGATTACTACACACAAGAAGTGACAGCTTCTTAGATAATGGTGTTCATGTTTTTGGTGTATCTTTAGGAATAGCTTTTGTACTTTAACAAGTAATTCATTCAGTATTTTTGCTGGCATTGTGTTAGGTTCTGAGATATAAAAATGGAAAAGACATAGACTCTCTTCTTTAGCAATTCTAATCTGGCAAAAACAAACAAATAAAAAGCACATTGTAATATCTTGTTATAAGAGCCACAATAAAAGTTTCGTGGTTTTTTTGTGTTTTAAATACCACAGAACTAAACTGATTGGCTATCCAGATACAAAAAGTTCAGCTGTGTCCTCACCTTCACCAGAAACAAAAATAAATTCTAAGGGAACTAAATACTTAGATATAAAATGTATAGCTTTTATAAGAGAAGAGAGAAGTACATCTTTATAACATCAGGGTTGGGAAGAATTTTCTAAAGAAGCTACAAAAAGCTTAGTGAGTCCGTAAAAGAAAAGATTGATAAATTTGATTTATATTAAAGTATAAAACTTTTGTACAACAAAGGAAACTATGAACAAAATTGAGATGAAATTTTTTAGTTCATTCTACCAACAAAGGAGTATGTAAAGGACTACATAAAAATAAGAAAAATGTGCAGTGGGTGTGGGAAGAAAATTCCAAAAGAGGAAATGTAAGTAGCCAAAAAAACATATAAACAGATGCTTAGTCTTGGTAGTAATCAAAGTTATGTAAATTAAAACCACAGTGAAATTCTATTTCATACATATCAAACTAAAAACGATTTAAAAGTTCTGGTAGGATGAAGTGTTGGCAAATATATGGAGCCGTGAGAACTTCCCGTACACTGCTAGTAGGAGTACAAATTGGTATAATATTTAGAGAACACTTAAAATGAATTAATATGTCAGCATTTAAAGTTTTTTTTTTTAAGATTTTATTTATTTATTTGACAGAGAGAGACACAGGGAGAGAGGGCACACAAGGAGGGGGAGTGAAAGAGGGAGAAGCAGGCTTCCCGTCAAGCAGGGAGCCTGATGTGGGGCTCAATCCCAGGACTCTGGGATCATGACCTGAGCTGAAGGCAGACACCTAATGACTGAGCCACCAAGACACTCCAATATGTCATTTGTTAGGGTTAGGGTTAGGGTTAGCAGGAAGCCCAATGCGGGACTCAATCCCAGGACCCTGGGACCACGACCTGAGCCGAAGGCAGACACTCATCCGACTGAGTCACCCATTTTAGCCACCCTAAAATGTTTAATTTCTTAAAATAAATGGCAGATATGGGATAACTAAGATTTGCAAATATGAGGTGTTTGCTGTATTATTTTCTATATAACTTTGTGTATTTTAACTTTCATTTTATAAGGAAAGAGGGAAAATGCACAATGCAGAACTCATTCTCCGAGGGAAGGTCTGGGAGGGCCCTCTGGAATAGATGAACTTTATCTGGTTTTGGAAAAGTGGTACAGTGTGTAGAAAGCCATGGGGTTATGAAATAGCATTTTGCGTTTAGGGACCTATATGCAGTTTATCTCCATACTTGCAGGACTGGGGTGTGAATGGAATGAGAAAACAGGCAGGTTATCAGAGCTATGCCTAGACAATGAGCCAGGAATCAGATCTGATGATGGTATTCCTTTCCCAAAGCAAGTAAGATTTCTTGTATACTGCTATTCTCTACTCCAGTTGGGACAGTCCACTCATTGAGTAATGGTAACTGGAGTCACGTAAAAGACTCTTATGACCTTAGTTCATAACATTTGGTAGATGCTCATAGGGTTTTGAACATTCGACTGGTGTTTTGGTAGATGGGCAACCAAGAATGAACACAGGGCTTTTAAGCTTTGAAGTGATTTATAAACAACCGAGATACCTGTACTGTTGAACAATTTATGCGCCATCCAGTCTGAAAGCCTTGGGGCCTGCTCAGCTCTGAGAGTCATGCCTAGTCTTCTTTCCTAGGCCAGTTGGGATGGGCAGTTTCTTCTCTTACTGCCACTCACATGGCTCTGCTGTGCATTTTTTGGTTCTCTCTATCCCCACATGGTGGAGAGTTTTTATCAAAAAGGGTGCTATATTTTGTCAAATGCTTTTTCCGCATCTACTGAGAAGATCATATGGTTCTTGTTCTTTCTTTTATTAATGTGGGGTATCACATGGACTGATATGTGGATGTTGAACCACCCTTACAGCCCAGGAATAAATCTCACTTGGTTGTGGTGAATAATCCTTTTAATGTACTGTTGGATCCTATTAGCTCATATCTTGGTGAGAATTTTTGCATCCATGTTCATCAGGGATATTGGTCTATAATTCTCCTTTTTGATGAGGTCTTTGTCTGGTTTTGGGGTTAAGGTAATGCTGGACTCATAGAATGAGTTTGGAAGTTTTCCTCCAGTTCTATTTTTGGAAACATTTTCAGAAGGATAGGTATTATTCCTTCTTTAAATATTTTATAGAATTCCACTGGGAGGCCATCTGGCCCTGGATTCTTGTTTGTTGGGAGGTTTTTTATTACTGATTTAATTTCTTTGCTTGTTATGGCTCTGTTCAGGTTTTCTGTATCTTCCTGTTTCAGTGTTGGTAGTTCATATGTTTCTAGGAATGCATTTATTTCTTCCAGATTGCCTAATTTGTTGGCTTATGCTTGATCGTATTATTCTTTTATAATTGTTTGTATTTCTTTGGTGTTGGTTGTGATCTCTCCTCTTTTGCTCATGATTTTACTTATTTGGATCTTTTTTCTTTTTGGTAAGTCTGGCTATGGGTTTATTGATCTTATTCTTTCAAAGAACCAGTTCCTACTTTTGTTGATCTGTCCTACTGTTTTTTGATTTTTCTGTCATTGATTTTTGCTCTACTCTATTAATTTCTCTCCTCCTGCTGCATTTAGGCTTTATTTGCTGCTCTTTTTCCAGCTCCTTTAGGTGTAGGGGGAGGTTATGTATTTGAGACTTTTCTTGTTTCTTGAGAAAGCCTTGCATTGCTACATACTTCCCTCTTAGGACCATCTTTGCTACATTGCACACGTGCTGAACTGTCACGTTTTCATTTTCATTTCCTTCCATGTATTTTTAAAATTCTTCTTTAATTTCCTGGTTGACCCGTTCAGTCTTTAGTAGGATGCTCTTTAACCTCTATATATTTGTGGTCCTTCCAAATTTTTTTTGTAGTTGCCTTCAAATTTTAAAGCATTGTGGTCTGAAAATATGTGAGGAATAATTGCAGTCTTTTTGTAGCAACTGAGACCTGATTTGTGACCCAGCATGTGATCTATTCTAGAGAATGTTCCATGTGCACTTGAGAAGAATGTGCATTCTGCTTTAGGATGCTCTGAATATACCTTTTAAGTCCATCTGATCCAGTGTGTCATTCAAAGCCCTTGTTTCCTTGTTGATCTTCTGCCTTGATGATCTGTCCGTTGCTCTGAGTGGGGTGTTAAAGTCCCCTACTGTTACTATATTATTATCAGTGTGTTTCTTTAATTTTGTTATTGATTGATTTATATAATTGGCTGTTCCCAAGGAAGGGCATACATATTTACAGTTGTTAGATCTTGTTGGATAGACCCTTTTGTTATGATATAGTGTCCTTCATCTCTTATTTACAGTCTTTGGTTTAAAATTTAGTTTGTCTGATATAATGATTGCTACTCCAGCTTTCTTTTGATGTCCATGGCATGATAAATGATTCTCTACCCCCTCACTTTCAATCTGGAAGTGTCTTTGGGTCTAAAATGAGTCTCTTATAAGCAGCATATAGATGGGTCTTATTTTTATTATCCATTCTGATACCCTACATCTTTTGATTGGAGCATTTAGTCCATTTACATTCAGACTAATTATTGAAGGATATGAAATTATTGCCATTGTATTACCTACGAAGTAGCAGTTTCTCTAGATTGTCTCTGTTCCATTCTGGTCTGTTACTTTCGGGCTCTTTCTTTGCTCAAAGGATCCCCTTCAATAGTTCATGCAGGGCTGGTTTAGTGTTCACAAATTCCTTTAGATTTTGTTTGCTCTGGAAACTCTTTATCTCTCCTTTTCGGAATGACAGCTTTGCTGAATAAAGTATTCTTGGCGGTATATTTTTCCCACATAGTACATTGAATATATCATTCCTGTCCTTTCTGGCCTGCCAGGTCCCTTGGACAGGTCTGCTGCCAGCCTTATGTTTCTTCCCTTGTAGGTTAAGGACCTCTTGTCCTGAGCTTCTCTCAGGATATTCTCTTTATCTTTTAAATTTGCAGCTTTCACTATTATGTGTTGAGGTGTCGACCTGTTTTTATTGATTTTAAGGAGGTTGTCTGTGCCTCCTAGACTTAAATGCCTGTCTCCTTCCCCAGATTAAAGAGGTTCTCAGCTCTAATTTGTTCAAATAAACCTCCTGTTCCTCTTTTCTCCTTCTGGGACTATTATCCAGATATTATTTTGTTTTATGGAAATGCTGAGTTCTCAAAGTCCCCCTTTTGTGATCCAATAGTTGTCTTTCTCTCTTCAGCTTCCTTATTTTCCATTATTTTGTCTTCTTTATCACTGACTCTCTTCTGCCTCATTTAAAAAGTAAGAAAGAAGGAAGGAAAAAAGAGTAGGGAAACAAGAAAAGAGAGAAAAAAAATAAGAAGCCTGATCTGAAAAATAAGAGAAGGAAACAAATGAACCAACAAATGAACAAAAGATTATCAGGCTGCTAAAAAAAGATAAAGAGAAATGAAAAAAGAAGATATTTATGTATAAAAGATGAAGACTAAAAAATAAATAGAAAAATAAAAAGTTTAAAATTTTTTTTAAAGAATTAAGAAAAGGAGGGGAAAAAAAAAAAACCAAAGAAAACAAGCCTGGTCCTATTTCCATCAGAAGCTGATGTTTTGGAGCTTTCTTTAATCCATAGACTTGGTAGATGCATGGGCCTATGTTGGTTTTTGGAGAGAGAGACCTGCTGGGCTGGCTCAGAAATTGACTTACTTTTACCCCCAGGAGCAGGGGAGTGGGGTTTTGTGTAGGGGATTCCAGCTCCACTGGAGGTCTGTGTTTCTCTCTGAGGTCCGGCTGGGGGGCAGGAGGAGGGAGGGGTAGTAGTGGAGGAAGAATATGGCATCACCCCACACTCTTGTCCCTGGGGAGTGGAACCCCCAGACATCACTGTTCAGGAGGCCTTCTTAGAAAAGCAAGCAAACTCCTGTGTCCCTGGGTTTCATCAGGTCCCTTCCCTGGGTCATGGACAAGCCCAGTCTGTGCCTGGGCCATGGACAAGCCCAGTGCTACAGAGCTCCTTATTTTACCTCTGACCTGTGGCTGGGATTCAAAACTCCAAGTTTTAAAGGGTAAGGTGTGGGTCCACTCCAGTCCTTTGAAGGAGAGGCTCAGAGCATGTTCAGCACTATCCTATATGGAAAAGCAGTCACACAGTATATGCACAGAGGTTAGAGTTTATTGTAATACTCAGGGGAAAACTGGATCCAGGTTATTGGGCATCTGCATTCAACTCAGTCCCCTACTCCCTTTGGTCCCAGAAAAGCAATTGGAGAGGCTTGAATCTATTGTGGCAGATGATGAAAAGCAGCAGCCAGGTTATCTGCAATCTGCTCCTGTCTCTGCTTTCTGCTTAGTTCTGCCGCAGAAAAGCAGTCACTCAGGCACACACAGAGATTTAAGCCTATTGTGGCTCACAGTGAAAAGTTGAGAGGTTTTCTGCCCTCTGCACCCATCTCTGTCCCTGCTGTTGAGCACGGCTCAGTGGATCCCAGCTGGCCTTTTATCCTTGGAGAGGCGAAATATGCTCTTCCAAATGCCCTTTGGGAAGGGGAGCAATTGCTTCCAGCGTAACCCAGGGTATCTTCTAACCCCTGCTTATTGTGCGGTCCCTAACCTCTGGGCTCTTTCCCACTTTCTCCCTCTTCCTGACTTTGCTCTGTGAAAAAGTTTCCCTCCCTTTCTTGGCCATGCGGCTTTCTTCCCTAATTCACAGCTCCAAACCTTGCATCTGCTACTTTCTTTCCCTCCAACTGTGCAGATTGTTTCCTTAATCCTCAGATCATCTTCTTAGTTGTTCAAAATAGTTGAATGTTAATCTAGCTATATTTTAAGGAAGAGGCAAGTTCAAGGTCCCTCTCCTACTCCACCATCTTAACTTGGCCCTCAGTATTTCCTTTTTAAAGAAGTTATTTATCAAGAACCTAATAAACCACCGAATTAAAAATATTAGGTTAATTGATGTTAAAAAGACACTGAGCATTCTTGAATATGGAAAAGTTCCAGGGTCCATCGATATACCATTAAATGAGGTAGACCAAGCTCATAGGAACCCAAGATATTCCAAAGACAAGTACAATGAAATAAACTATGCAAATCTGGCAGTCTATTGTATTCTTGGCTAGCTAAATGAGAAAGAAGTGAAAAGATTTTGTTATAGCAATATCTTTGGGTTTTAATAGTACTCAGTACCATGCTGGATTTTGGGAAAAGTGGGCAACATATGAATTTTCAGAGAATAAACAAGGAAGTTGAATTTTGAAACAAGTCGATTCTTTCTTGTGTACCTGCAGCCTCAGATAGTAGAATGAGAGAGAAAAAAAATTAATGCTGGTGCTACCAGTTAATTTGTAGACTGATTTTGAGCAAGTCAGTTACCACTTGAATCTTGTCTTCATCTATAAACTGAAAATACCACTTGCCCCTCCCTACTTTAAAAGGCTGTTGAAATTTTTTTTTTTAAGATTTTATTTATTCATTTGACACAGAGAGAGAGATTACAAGTAGGCAGAGAGGCAGGCAGAGAGAGAGGAGAGAGGAGGAAGCAGGCTCCCTGCTGAGCAGAGAGCCCAATGTGGGCCTCGATCCCAGGACCCTGGGATCATGACCTGAGCCGAAGGCAGCGGCTTTAACCCACTGAGCCACCCAGGCGCCCAAGGCTGTTGAAAATTTATTCAGACAATTTTTGTTACCTGCCATGCCAAAATGAGGTTTGAGATTTTAGGACTTAATTTTTATGTAGTTTAAAAGAGTTAAGTAGTATTCTCAAAGACCAGGTTACCTGTGTCACTAATCAAAAAGTATGGTTTTAATTTGAATTTCTCTAATGATTAGGAATGCTGAACATCTTTTCTTTATTTTGTTTAAGATTTATTTATTTGAGAGAGAGAACACATGTGGGAGGTAGGGGCCGAGGTAGAGGGAGAGAGAGACTCTCAAGCAGACTCCCCACAAGCGTGGAGCCTGACTCGGGGCTGGATCGCAGGACCATGAGATCATGACCCTGACGCAAAATAAAAAATCAGATGATTAAATGACTGAGCCACCCCTGTACCCCTGTTGGATAAGTTTTTATTTTGTTGCTTGTGCTTTAGGTGTCATATCTAAAAAAAATCATTACCAAGACCCATATCAAGGATCTTTATTCATATGTTTTCTTCCAGGAGTTTCATGGTTTCAGGTCTTACATTTAAGTCCAATCAACTTTGAATTAATTTTTATGAGTGGTGTGAGGTGGTGTCCAGTTTTATTCGTTTACTTGTGAATATCTAATTATCCCAGCACCACTGAAATAACTCAGGTAGAGAAAGACGAATACTTAAGATCTCATTTATATATGAAATTAAACAAACAAACAAACACCAACAAACAAACAAAAAACAAACTCATAGGAAAAAAAATCAAACTTTTGGTCGCCAGAGGTGGTAGGTAGGGGAGTGGGAAGTAGAGGAAGGTGGTCAAAAGGTATAAACTTTCAGTTAGAAGACAAATAAGTACTAGAGATGTAATATGCAACATGATGACTACAGTTAACATTGCTGTGTGATATTTAAGAAAGTTGTTAAGAGAGTAAATCCTAAAAGTTATCACAAACTTTTTTTTCTTTTCTTTCTTTTTTATTATATCTATATGAGATGATGGATGTTAGCTAAACTTGTTGTGGTAATCATTTCATAATATATTTAAATCAAACCATCATGTTATATGCCTTAAACTTATACAGTGATATATGCCAAATATTTTTTAATAAAACTGGGGGGAATAAAAGGAGGTGTGACCTTTTGTGTTAGTATATCTTTTGTTCAAATAGACTATGTGTTAAACCAGTAGGTAAACAAGCAGACCTGAATCTAAGGGATAAAAATCTGAGAGCCAGAGATAATAGATAAATTAAACAGTAAATATGTACTAGCAGCATCTCAGCACCCATGCAATGGGTATATACCAATATGACAGTGATATAACTTATAATTTAATAAATGGACATGATATACAGGAATAGAAGTCAGAAGAATATTTTCTTTTGGGGAGGGAGGGAAATTAGTTAGAAAAGGGAATGAGGGAACTTTCTAGTTCTAGGGTGATGGAAATATTCTTTATCTTGAGTATTATTTATGTAGAAATATTTTGTCAAAACTTGTTGAACTTGCTATTTAAAATTTGTGTATTTTCTGCATATAATTATGCTTTAACAAAAACAATAAAGGCAGGAAAATCTTTAAGTGGAAAAATTACTAGGTATGAAAGCAATAATCAAGTGGTATAAGTAGAACACCTAATTTTGATGCAAAATACAGTGAAAGAATCATCCAGATAGGCCAGAATGGAGTTAATCCAGAAATGTCCTCTTTGTGGTGAATTCTTGAGCTGGATTTTGAGAAAATGATGAGTCTTCTAGCCCTGGAAACTTGTATGCCCACAGACTCAGCGGGAGCAGGGTGCAAACTGAGGCAGGGCAGCAATTTGATTTTCAGAGAATTTATGATGGAATAATAATGCTTTAATGTGTGTGCTCATAAAATGAGAATCCCAATAAAAGCTTGTGGAAACTTAATAATTAGTCATTCAGTGGTATTTTGCATTATTATTACATAAAATAAATATACTTTTTTAGAATTTTTTTTTTTGAGATCTTGAGTATTCTTTTAAGTAGAAGCTGAAGCTTAAATGCCCACTTTTTTTTTCTTGCCTTTCTCTGATATCTCCATTACACCAGGAGGTTAGTATTCACATGGTTATTATCCCTTTTAATTGGAACTAATGTGTACTTTGATGACTTTTGTTTTATCTCATTACCTTTTTTGATTTGTTTTGTTTCCTAAAAATCCATTATGAAGACTTTGATTAATCTTTTGTGGAGCTCAGAAAGTTTAAAATGAATTAAAGACATTCCTTTTATAGGTTATCTCAGCTCAACCCGTAAAAATTGCCCATCAATTATAGGAATGTTTTCAACAATCCCTGGCATATACTTCTAAGAAATTTTCACATTCAGTCAGTTTGACAGTTGAATTCATGAACTCTTGGTCTAAAAGCCCTTGATACTAATTATTGTGTTATGTTTGTCAAAGAACAGGAAAGAGATTAAGATAACAACAGTTTGCATAATTCAGGCTGTAACATAAAGCATAGAAAAGAAGCAATGTGGTTTGTGGCATACAAGCTGTATGTAGAAATACAAGTATGAATTTTTTAAAACTAAAATGTTCTCAAGACATTTTCAGTGGCATGCATATGAAGTGCTTTAGAAACATTTCACCAGATTATTAAATTTGTAATGTTACTAGAGGGAGTGAAAATTAATAATTTAGAAAGTTTTTTTTAAGTTATGAGTTTAAGTATTTCAATTGATTAAAATAGAAGTAAGTCCATTTTTGTCTGAAAAGTTCTTACTATCATTTGATTGGGAAGGAACAGGTAATTAGCACATCACAAATCAACATCAGTGATGGGAGACTTCACTGTAAATACACCAAATTTGAGGATTATAGTCCCTCAAAGTAGATATACATTAAAGATGACATGATCACTTGTATTTGTCTCATTAGCTTGATGTTAACCCAGGTCTGGTTAGAGTTATAAGCTGTTTTCACCTTGACTGATCCTTACTCAGTTTCAACAGTATGCAAATATAGGCAGAAATAAAAAATTATTCCTAAGAAATAGCTTTAAAAACTAAGGAAGTCTATTGGAAGCATAAAGCATTTTTGGCATCTTATATGTCATATATGAAAAATTAATGGAATTGGTTTTTATGACTGGCTTGTGGAATTGGTCTCATTATTCTACTGTCACACCTTGTATATGGGCAAATGGTTAGATCATATACTCATTTCTACAAAAAATTATGACTGCTTTGTAGTAGAACTGGCAGTATTATCAAGAATTTATGAACTGGAGATTGGTTTTGGTAAAAATGACTTTGTCTAAGCCAAATGCCTTAATAGCCAAACCTTTCAGTGTGTAACTGTTCTTGATTTGGGTTTGATAAAAAGCTGGAGATGGGAAAGGAGACTTACTTGTCATTCTGTCTGCTGGTTCATGAAAAGAAATATGGAAAACCTCATCCCTGCATATTGTGAGCATCAGCTGGTAGAGGACTAGTTTTGTCACTGGGATTCTTAAATCCAGATATCCTGTCTTCTGTGTTTCTAACTTTCCCTCTGGTAATTTGTATATCATCCTTCCCTATGGATTCCGTGTTTTAAATATTGTTTGTCTCCCAAGGATTTTATATCAGTTTTTTCATGTTTTTACTAATGCTTATATAGAATTACATATAATATTTTCTGATCAGTGTAAAATAATCTGTATTTCTACAAAGACATTTAACATTTTACTCTAGTTTGGAAGCCATATTATAGATAAATGCTCACATACCATCATTAAAAAAAATTGAAAATAACTTGTTGATTCTACATTTTGACCTATAAGGAGTTCATATTGGACGTATTTTACCACGTATTGACCTGTAATCAAGCCAAAATAGGGTACATATGACACCAGACACATTTTTATGAACATGGATTATAACTTTTTAGAAGTGTCTTTACATGAGACAAGTTTAGGGCCATAAAATGAATGCCCAAGAAAAGAAGTCATCAGCAGAGGTTTATGAGTTACCAAAACGAAAGAGTTCAAACTGTGCTCACCACAAGGAGAAGCAGTTAAAAAATTAGAGAAGGTGTTTGAATTGATGAGCTGTTTGAATTGGTCTTCTGACCTCTGAAATGACCTTTTCCATTACCTTCTCACATTTGAAAGATAATTACTCTCTTCTTCTTTCACCCTAAGGCAACCTCAGCCAGAATTTCTGCCTTTCCTTTTGAAGGATGATGCTCTAGTGCAGTGTATTGGGTCAGGGTATGACCTTACACAACTGTATTTCACTAGGACCACCGAATAGAGATGGTCACCACTGTTGCTGGTGCCTCCCCAAATTCGAACCAGTTGGCATCTTGCTGGCTCCGAATTGCAGGAGGATCATTCTGTTTTGCCCTAACACTGTTTTCTCATTGTCAGTTTTGGTGAACAGTAACTATTATTCAAGGAGATAAAAATGAAGTAAGTTATTTGAAAGGGGTCTAATATGGTATATTTATTTTATATAATACAGATTATTTTAAAATTTCTCCTAATTTTCAACATGTTTAGCTACTGTCTTATCTTCACAGCACCTCTGGAGGTGCAGTAATGAACAAGTTAATCAGGACATATAAATTTATTGTACATTGTGAAGGACTTTAATTGGAACTATAATAAATCTTTTAAGTTAAGGACTGGTCATTATAGAAAGCTGATTTGCAACAGCTAAATGTTCATGTTATGCTAAAGTGAGATATAAACACTCCTTTGTAACTTGCATGTCATTATAACACACAGATGTCTTGGCTCCAAGAACACGTGTATTACTAAATGAGTGCTGGCTTGGATTTATGCCAGGGCAGAGGCTTAGTGATCTTAAGTAAGAGCCCAGAACATCACACGATGGGAGGTCATACAAACTTTTGCCTTTTTATTATGGGAGTTCTAGTTCCTGCTTTAGAGTCTGTCTCTGGTAAAGAGTAGATGCCCAGTATAGTCGATTCTCCTACAACATACTTTAAGCTTTCTCATAACTTAAGAAAGAGCCCTAAGATATAAGTTGAAAGGAGACCTTAAGATATAAGTTGAAAATCTTGCAGAAGACTCTTACTTTAGGGCAAGTAGTGGCTTGTTTAGTTGCTTCAAGAACTGCTGCATTTCCATAATAGTTATCCGGGGGAAGCTGAGCATATAGAGTGCATCTTTCCCCATTTAAAAAAAACAGTGCATGTGTTGGGGGGAGGAGAGTAGAAGGAAGGAAAGGAAGAAGAGGAGCAAGGTTATGTGCTGGTCAGATCCCTAGGTTAGATTCAGAATTTTGATGCATCTCATCTCTATTGGAAATGAATCCATGCAAGGACCTACATCGTATAGGAGGAAGCATGAGCCTGGGTTTTAGGCTGTAAAGCATGGACTGATACATTGATGGGAGCAAATGCCAGTGGATATTGAACTGTGCTAATATTACTATTAGAACTGTTATTATTTTGTTTCTGATTACAGAATTACCTGAGTTTTGAGTGGTCTGCCCATAGTCCCTTTCTTCCCATTAACTCTGTTATTTTCAGTAGGCAGTTTTGCAGAATGGGAAGTTCTGCGGAAACACATGTATTGCATTTATATCAGAAATGCTGGTATACCATAGTATGTACTTAGTAAACTACTTGTATATTGATGTACAAAGTTAGTAAAACCTCTGTGACCAGATTGAGAAGCCGGGGCATAGAAAGTTTATATTATTATCATATAATTGGCATGTTCTCTGTTTATCAAATTGCTCCTCACTTTGTTGAAACTATGTTAACCCATCTAAATGGTATTAATATGTTTTTGAAGTAGATAATGTATGATTATATCATCATTCTTTCAAATAATATGCTAAGACCTAGAACCTCAATTTTAAAGGTTCTAAAAAAGAACCTTTATGTTCATAAAGCATATGGCTGCTTGAGATTAAAACGACAACAACAAAACAAAACCCATCTACCATAGAGACAAAGTCACATACTTTATAAGTGAATGAAGGAGGCCCTAAAAATGAGGTCCTTATGAGCAAAGAGAATAACTTACATGAGCCAAATTTCTGTGTTCTTATGTCTAATATCAGGGTACAATTCTGAGTTGAGAGTATTACCAATTGGTTAATATCTTGGTATTAAATATTAAGTTAATACTTAAGTATTAACATTTAGTTAATTAACAATAAATAATAAAATTAAACATTAAAGCTATTTTCTTGAGAGAGCTCAAAATTTCCTTATACTGTTAAGTGTCATAGTTACCATCAAATCAAATCTAAAACCAGACAAACGTTAGTTTGGTACCTGCTTGGTACCATGATCATATTTGACAAACAGCTTATCTAACATAATATTAAGGTCTTCAGTTAAGCTTTAATTAATGTTGGAAACGTGGTGTTTGGCCACTAAAAAGCAGAAAATGACTAAATGAGAAAGTGGCTTACTTCTTGCCTTCTCCATTGTCTTGTATTTCTGACATTCTAGCAAAAAGACGATACCACATTTTCCAGTGCTTCCTCATGTGGTGTGGGGTGAATGGTGAGCAATACTAGCATGAAGACTTGGATTTGCTTGCTTTCCATTCCCTTGGTGTGAGGCACATCAGTCCCCAGATAGGCTCTGGTTTTGAGCACATCAGAGGTCTTCCAACTGGCATCTGGACAAAACCTGAACATGTGGAGAACAGATTTAGTCTGAGTTGACTGTGAGGCTCATTTCACCTATATTAGGCCAAAGGTGGCAAACTCTGCTACCAAGTGAAAGTTGCTTGGTGGTAGTAGTAGGGGGAAAAAAAAAAGCCAAAGATGGGTGGTAAAGAAACTAGTGAATTTATAGGATAAGCAAAGAAGCACGTCACATTATCAAAGGCCAGAATCAGACCTTAGGAACATCCATTCAAAGACCAAGCAAGAAAAAAAAACAAAAAACAAAGACCAAGCAAGTATTTTTAGGATTGTGTTTCTTAACACATTATCATGGAGGAAGAAACAGAAAGATAAAGATTGCTAAAGATGTGAAAGAAGAGACAAACCATAGTATTCCCCTTTATTCTCAGTTGGCAGTCTTCTCTCCTCACTTCTAGGCCAGATGGCCACAGACTGATATTGTGGGAGGCCTGAGATCCACAATGAATTATTGAAGCTGCAGAAAAGCAATCCTAGTGGGTACCTCACAAAGAAGCAGACTTCAGAGAAAGATAGTCCAATCAGACCTAGTATTTCAGAGGACAAACCTCTTTACAATTAGCATTTGCAATGCTTAATATACATTAAATAATAACAAAGAATATCTGCATTTTCAGTAGTCATCACTTGAGTTGACTTTAGTATTGTGTTGACATTTAAAGAAATTTGTAAGTAGAAAATTTAGATCTGATTTGGATGCTTGTTACAAGGTTAGTCATCTAGTTGTTTCCAAAAAAGAATTTTCCCATAAATATCTCCCTTAATTTGCTACCAGATATATTTACTCTTGTTTTATAGAAGTTTACCATTGATCTGTTAAATATTTTTTTGATGTGGAATGATTAGGTTGGTGATCTGAGGTGGGTGCTATGGATCATGTGTCTACTAGAGAATTTCTGTGCATTTTAAATCAGGGCTAATTTTGGATAACTTTTGCCCTAGGTATAATAGATACATTACTTTTGGTAGTTTCCAAAAAAAATACTGAAGAATCAGTATCATCTGATTCTTATTAGCTGAATCAGAAATAGCTGATTTTAATGAAGAAGGAAAGGGGCATATATGTTGTTCATGGAATTCAGGTTGCCTACATGGTATCCAGCACTCCCTATTTATTAGTGGAACTCCCAGTTTTATGTGGAGGTGGGGAAAATGAGTGGGTGGACAAAGTTTTATTGGTACCTCATTTTAACAGCTCTCATTTTCTAGGCTCTTTCAGCGTGGAGTGGGCATGTTCTATAGTTCTGGCCAGTGAGGTGGAGGTGGAAGGCCTCCCACCTTCTTTGATAGTCTGTTGCTCCGATTCCTTGCTGCCAGGTTTCTGGCCTCTTTTGGCCCTGATAGCTGCAGCATTGCCCACCACAAGGGAGAACAAGGACTTGCACTGATGGGTGTGTGTGCCAGTACCAGTGCCAGACTGTTCCTTTGAGCCACAAATTCCCTGGTCTCACCCCTGCTGAGGCTTCCAGATATTTTCTCAGCCCAGGTCTCTTTTCTGTCCTTTGTTTCCTAGACTTTCTAGTGACCTATGCACACTCCCTTAAGCTAGGATTGATTCTTCAGATTGAGATGTAGTCCGAGTGCATTTCCTTTGTCTTGGCAGTTTTCCACTTCAAGGCTCTTGTGTGTAGTACCTCATTTGCTATTATGAAGGAAGGTTGGAGTTGGGATCTAGAACAGAAGCTCTAGAGTCAGAATGACCTGGATCTGAATGTTGGAACTTAAGTTGATCTCCCTGTTCCTCAGTTTCCTGAGCTATAAAATGAGGATGGTAGTGTCTGTTTCATGATATTGTTGTAAGGATTAAATGAGGCAATATTGTAAGGCAGTTAGTTGGCCTAGTTCCTGGGCATGTAGTAAGCACTCAGTAAAGTCAAAGTGATTTTATATGATAATAATGATTATTATACTAAACCAAACCAAACATTGACTAGAGTTTTTTTTTTCTTTTTTTTTTTAAAGAGTGGGAATCTAAGACAGTTTGATCATATAGTGTCAGAACTGGTGCCAAATCTGTGAGTCGAAAAGCTTCATGGGGTAGGACACATTAGTCTCATTCATTGCTGTCTACCTATTATCTGACAGAGGGCCTGGCGTAGGATAATATGAAAAATAGCTAACATTTAGTGACCAATTAATTTGTATTCAGTCTGTTCAAAGTGTTTCACATAAATTAACTCATTTCCTTTCAAAGAACAATGGGGTAGGTATTATTACTACATCCATTTTAGAGATAGACTCATCTAGAGTATGTAAGTAAGTAGCCTAAAGCTAGTAGTCTGGTTCCAGAGCTCCATTGCCTTTCAATAAATATTCACTGGATATATGAGAGAAGGGAAGATGGGAGAAAAGGATGAAATCTGTATCTTGATTCTTTGTATTTGAGGTTGATTGTGGTACTTGCACCATAGAACTTGATTTTGCCTCTGCTTAGGAAGGAATGGCACCCTGAATGATTGCTTTTGGGGAGAACATGATGCCTTATTTATTCCCTTGGGCTTCTGTAAGGTCAGTAGTAAAGAGGGGATGGGACATGAATTACCACTCATAACAAATAGATCACTACTAAAATCGTGCTGACTGCAGGCATGTTGGTTTTCCAAAATGTTTAATTTCACTGTTTGAAACTCAGCATTTTTATTGCTTCATCAATAAATAGCTAAGTTATCCAGTAGAGAGTAGCTGGTGTAGTTCTAAGGCCTAGAGCCCTGGAGAAGCATTGATGGCTGGGTGGAGAGAGGTCTCAATGACAGGAAGCCAGCAATGAGGGCTTAGAATGGCCTCAAGTTTGACTATTTTTTGAGAAATGTATTATTTTTGAAAAATTCCTATGTTTAATTAATAAGATTTTTTATCATTGGAGGGCATAGCATGTGTCTGTGTTAGAATTCAGGGACATTTTTTCAGGACATATTTCTCTATATATCATCTGGAAATGAAATATATTTGAGATGAGGTAAGCATACCCATCCAATTACATTTGTTATGCCCATCTCCTTTTTACCATAGGAATTAAGAAAACAAATTGTATCATGCTTGGCCAATTACGGAAGTACTCTTTCTTAAACACCAGTTTATAGAATTGAGTTTATTTCTCAGTTTTTCCTTCCACAATAACACTTTGTCTTTCTGAAATTTAGCTCTTCTGTTTTCTCACCAAGAACCATAGTCTTTTGAATAATGAAAATAATGTTAACAGAGCCTGTGTACTTTACCTGCAGGCAGGTTCTGTACATCCTCACTTCAGTTTTGCCCTTAACCTTTTTCTAACCTTGGGAAAATCACCCAGTTTACTAGAGCCTCAGTGTTCTCATTTCTCTAGTAGGGCTAATACCTCCCTTAAGAGGTTGAGTATTACATGAGGTAAGGGACATAAAACTCTGAATGTAATTAATGAAACATGTCAAGCACTCAGGAAATGATATTTGTTATTAAATATTATTTAAACATTCTTTGTTATATAAATATTATATAAACATTCTTGATGTTTCATGTATTTAAAACACACTGTAGAGTAAATGTAATAACTTATAAGGGTAGGAAGGTATTACAGATAGACACTTTAACAAGAGTGGGTAGTAACAACTGATTGTGTGATTAGAAGCAAGAAGACAGCAACTATAAAATTAGATACAAGAGCAACAATTGTGCAGTAGTTACAGCTATGTAGTATAGGATCAAAAGAGCTTTCCACCTCTCCATAATTTCTTCCAGCTGAATGAATGTACAGCCTAATACAGCAATTGATGTTCATAATAGTGACTTCTTTGAGTCATCAGGAAAAGATTAAATTATGTGAAGTACACTCCATTTAAGAAGGCAGTGGGGTTGGAGCACAGTTGAGAAAAATTTTCCTTTAAAATAATGCGCATTTTACTGATGGCTCTACAAACCCTCAGCTTATCTAAAAATCCCCAGTGTTCCATATGACAGAGATTTTAAAGTACTAGAAATCAAACTAGAGCTCGACCGCAATATGGGGGTAAGAATAGCTGTGCCATTAGACAAGGCATTTCAGATGATACATCCTGGAGGATTCATATTCTCTGACTCCATTCACAAAGCTGCTGAGCTAAAGGGAAGAAGGGGTTAAGTGGCCCTTTCTGTGCTAGCAGTGCCAGACTAGATCTAAGTACATGTTTGACTCTGGACTTAAGCAGAATTTAGGAGCCTTTTGATTCTTCATGGGGGGGTCAGTGTTATCTAGTGGTCAAGAGCAAGGGCTTTGAGATCTACCAGTTAGGTATGCTTTGGGTCTTAAGTAACTGAAACCCAGCTCAGACTGGCTTAAACAATAAGGCAATGTATGGGCCCATATACCTGAAAGTCCAGAGGATTCTATGTTGTCTGTCCAGTGGCTTCCATTCTGTTGGCTAGTGACTCACTTGGCTTTGCCTTCCTCTGTGTTTTGGTTTCATCCTTGGGCTGTTAGTAGCAAGATGTCCACAGCAGTGCTGGATCCCACAGCTGCGTGTGACATCTAGAGGCTTACTCTTAAAGGACATAAATTCTAAGAGCCTCCAGCAGACCTTTCCTTATTTCTTTCTGGCCTGTATTGGGTCAGCTACTCATTTTCCAAGCAATCTCTGATGCTAGGCCAGGTCCCTGAACCAGTTATTGCCTAGAGGGATGGGATTATAATGATTGTTTTAGACAAGTCATGATTTACCTATAGAAGTGAAGTTAAACCACCTAGATCATAATGGCTGCCTTGCTGTGGGTACATAGGGGTTGAGGATAACACAGGGTTCTCTCTAGAGTCAAACAGACTCGTTCTCAAGTTTTAGCTCTGCCATTTACTAGCTGCAGGCCTCAGCATAATATTTGTGGGGCTTGAGGGAAGAATCCAAATGATGGCTCACATATACTATATGGACACATTTTAAAAAGTTATAAATCAAACCAATTTTTTCTTCCCTGACAAATATACCTTTATAATGATCTGGAGAGTCATGTTTGAATTTGAATACTTGGATACCTCAGAGTTCTGTCTAGAACATTATTACATAAGAAGGATAGGACCCAGGCCTGCATTCTGTGTCCATAGCCTGCCAGTGTCTCTGCTACACTACAAAGTGTTATGCCAGCTGACAAGTCCAGGCTGTGTCTTTTTGTACTCAAAAAGCCACCCTTTGTCCACACCTTGGGACTAGGCCTATGGGCACGTGACACCTGCTCTAAAGTAAGTCCTAGGGAGGGATTTGGGGAAGAGGCCCACAGAGGCTGTGGAGGAGAGCTTGGGCCGGTTTTGCAGGGAATTCTGAGCTGATCAGAGCATGTCTAGAGGGGGAATGCATGAATCTTAGTTAATACATTTCCTTGGCTTTATAGACTGTTGTACCCATGGGGAGAAGTACAGAGAGTAGGGCCTGCTCTAGCCTTTTAGAACTCAAAACCCAGGGTAAAGGTTTATTTTCCTGATATCCGGGCACTTCTGATGAACTATAAGACCACAGGCAAGTGACAATTCTTCTGAGACTCAGTTTTCTTCTGTAAAGGGAATAATACCCAGTTCATCAAGTTGTGAAGGTTAAGTGAGATGAGGTATGCCAAATACAAAATGCCAGCTATTTTTAGAGTCCTTAAGCGCCCAGTACATAGGTTTTTCCTGACTCTGATTCTTAGTCACTTCATCTCCTCAAACATCACTTCCTTGTCTTTGAAATATGGATGGTGATGCCTAATTGGGAGCCATTGCTGGATGTAGTGAGAGGGAATGCAAAATAACAGCAGCACAACCTCTGCAGTTGTCTGGACTGACAGGAAACCTCCGTGTTCCTCATGAGATGAGGTAGAGCTTCTGGATCATCACTAAGGCCCTCCATCATTTTCCATGTAAAATCTGCTTCTGACTAGATAATATGTTGCACCACAAAGAAAGTCATTTTACTAAGCCAGAAGGAAATCTTTGACAAAGTATCCTCCTTTTTTATTTTTTTTTGTCCTACTTCAAAGTAATTGCCTTTATGTCCCACCTCTTACTCAAGGTGGTCTAACAAAGTTAAAGTCTTATTTTTCCTAGACTTTATTTCAGCAAAATTATCCCCGTAGTCATGATTAACCATGGCATTAGAAACCGTAGAAAACTGTTAATGGTGAAAACACCCCCATGTGGTGTGGTAACTAGGGTGTTGACTTTTTCAAAAAAGGCAATGTCGAATTGGGGCTCTAACTCGCACAAGATCAGAACCACAGGGGATTGTAAGAACAATCTGAGTTGGCCTCCTTTGTATTCTTACAGAGCTATTAGTGATAAGTGGTAGCTTATTTGGTTCAACATATTTTGTTACAATATTATAAAAGAGGAAGTTATTTCTTTAATTAGTATTATTGAGTAAATCAATATATCTGCTTTTTATGTATTTAATAGCAAGCAATTTCAGAAATGTTTGGAATATGTGTAGATAATGGAATTATTGTGCCGGGGAATAATTCCTCATCAAAGCAGAAGCATGGGGTCAAATACACACACACACGCATGTGTGCATACACGCACACACACAAACACACACACCCCATTAATCCAAAATGTGTTTACGTAATATTAGTGTTCTTTGGTAAACAATTGCTGTTTAATTGTAGAGATAACAAATATTTTTTGTTATAGTTCCCAGAGGAAAGGCAACTAAGTATCTTGGAACTGATCCAGGGATATAAGTTTTAAAAATTTAAGTTCTAAGTTTAAATCCTTTAAACTGTTAGGTAACTTCAAATTTCTCACAGCTTTTGAATTTGAATGAATATAGGTGCTGGAGTTGATTGTGTATTAAAAGAAAAATATGCATGTAATTAAGACAGTCATTTTCACAGTGGCAGCTCTATTGCTGTAATTATGAATGGAAGAAAGACGCATAACAAAAGAAGTAAGATGGTATTTTCACTTCAGAATCTTTCTTCTTAAACCTGTACCTTTACTAATTTATATTAGAGCCATTTTTAAGTCGTAATTGAAAGACTCTTTTACTTTGTTCATGACTCTATTTTTTAGAGTTAAAAAAGCAAATTTCCAGTCAGAACCAGGATGCCCCTTGTTTTTCCTCCCTCTCCCTTGAAATATCTGTTTTCTGTATCTTAGATATGGGTAAATAGATATCTCTTCCAGATAAAATGGAAAGTTTAAGATTGATATCATCAATGACAAAAGGAATGTAGAATTAAATAATGTCTGCGTTTCCTACAGTGTCAGATGAAGCTTTGATAAAAAAAAAGTGGCAAGACGTAATAGCCTCCAAAAAATTCAAGTTTTTATTTACTCTCTATTTTTCAAGTTTTTACATAGAACAAATACAGATGCCACAAATAGGAAGATTACCAATTATCTCTAAAACTAATTCTGATTATAATTGGGATTAAAATAAAAACTTAAAAAGCCAAATAAAAAACCTGATTCTGATTTTAAGATTATTATTGAGATTAACTTCTCTTAATAAAATATGTTTGTAGAACAAATGAGTCACACTGTTAATTAGTAGAATGACTAGTAAGAGGGGCCAAGATTTGGTCTCCATGGTGCTCAGTGGAGAATGCGTAGGAGGCCCCTACAGAGGAGCTAAGGTGCACTCCAGAACTATTTAAAACTGTCTTCTGGGAAGCCTCTGGCTTCTGTGGGCCTCTTCAGACATTGTTTACACAGAGGGTCATCTTTCTGGAAATCCATGGGACACACTGATGAATCAGTCACAGAATTAATTAGCTTTGTAGTACTGAGAATTATTGGCAAGAGGCCACATATTTTCTAAGGTACAAGAGGAATGGCAAGAATGAAATAAATTAGCTTATGTTTGCTCAGAGGAGTTTTTACCTCCACAAAACTTGTCTCATTATTGATACACTCTGAGAAATGGTGTGGGGCAGATTGTAGACCCTTTGTTCTGCTTGACCTAAGAGGATTTTGATTAAAACTTTTCTCTGGACCATAGAATAAGGATCCATGGTTGGCTAACATTATTGTTTTAATAAGCCCCTCTACTATATTTAATCAGTGAGAAATATCATCATACTGATTTCCATACATTATGAGATCAGATGCCTTCTGAAACTTGATAGAATAAGGTATAATTTTTGTACTTAAAATCATTCACAGAATATATAGAACATATGTATCTTAGAATAGTTTTCTTCATTTTCCATAGCCAGTTGATAACTTTGAATTCAAGATTAATTTGTCTGGAAACACAGAAGATGTATCTGTGGAAAAACTTTATTGAAATTGTGTCAAAAAGAGTGTTATTGAAAAACCGTAATATCTCTACTTAGAGTTTAAAAATACAATTTAACTTTCCTTTAACAACTCTTAGTCAATGCTCCGAAAGTGTCCTTTCCATAAATGATGCTATCATTTGCCAAACAGTTGCCATTTATAGATCAATAAAAGTCCAAAGAGGTTAAGTGACTTGTCAAAATAACACAGTGAGCGGCAGAATCAGAAGAAGATTCAAGCCTTTTAATTTCTAGTCTTTTGCTCTGAGACAATTAGGTAGTTCTCCCTGAGTTTAGCACAAGAAAATTTAAATGGACCGTCCAGGTGCACTTTGTAAAAGGGACAATTGTCTAGCTTGGATGAATCTGTGCTTTTTTTTTTTTTGAATAGTACTTGTTATAGAAAATGCCTGGTTTTGCCTAAACTGTTTATGTCACTCTTTAAGAAGGAATGTAAATCTCAGCTAAGGAAGGGGTGAATGAAACACATCTGTAAAGTTGATTTTCTGAATGAGAGAAAAAAAGTCAGTGATAAAACAAGTGTAGGTAACCTTTTAAAAATCTCTCTCTCAGAACATTGTGCCAGTGTACCTGTTTATTCATTTGATCCATAAATGTTTTCCTAGAGAGTATGTAACCTCAGTGCTTAAAATTCTAGTCCAGTTTATGAATTTGTAGAATTAACTTAATATTTTGGAGAGAGTGTCTGTATTAATTATTCTGTATCCATTTCTCTTTGTGAAAAATCCTTCTCTTCTTTTAGGCTAAAATAAGTAACAAGAAGCTAAGGATTGTAGCTAATTGTCTAGAACACAGGATTAGAAATCCAATTCTGACAGAAGCCAAATGAGTTACACTGAATTTGGCACAGGGTGTAAAAGAAACTGGTCTCTGTTAATGATATGTTCTTGTTCATAAACAGGTGTTTGCCCAAGGGGAGTATACTTGCACTTCTTTGCAAATGTTACGGAAGAGTGAGTCACTGGAATAGGTGAATATTTCTTAATTTCACACCCAAAATATGTTTTTAGTGCTCTGGGGTCAGTGAGCTTTTGCTAGCAGTAGAAGAGAGGATTCCAGAAACTGTAGCACCCTCCTTATTTGGTATTTCTGAGTTTAACTGGCAGGCTGTTGTCCCTGTCCTTAATTAAACTGCTTCTCACCCAGTGTCTTTGAAAGACAGCTTTTGTGAAGTGTGTCAAGTGCTAGGGCTTTTCTCTTTTATTCCAGGAGGCTTTTTAGAAGCAGAGGGAATGGAGTTAGGGGATCAGGAGTACAGTGCTAAAATAGTTGTTAGAAAGTCTTTATTGCTGAATGCTGAGAGGGAAAGAAGAGAAAAGTTCAACAAACAAAAAGGAGCTCCTTTCCCCATTGAGATCCCTCTTCCCATTGCTATATTGGCTCTTTACACCAGCCAGAATCTCTCAGCATTGTTCTGTCAGCTTAACTACCAAGTTTTATTTAGTTCATCATTTTGGAAGTTTCTCTGGAGCAGTGATTCTCAGTGCTGTGGGCATTCAGTGGGTAGAGACCAGGGAAGCCACTAAACTTCCTACACTGCATATAGGACAGCCCCTAGCTCAAGCATGGGGCCCAAGATGTTAATAGTGCTACCATTGAGGAACATCCAGCTCTGGATGAAAAATTAAAAGACTTTTGAAAGAACTGGCCTATCTCTGCAAATTTACAGAGGGTTTGTGTAAGCTGCTATTCTAAATATCCCGCACCAGGTAGTGAAGGTACTGAGTTGTTTTTGTTTTTGTTTTGAGCACTTCCTTACTTCCTGGTATAAGACTCTCCAGGCTCATCTTTGTATTTCCTGCCCTGGTGCTAGAATCAGCCATTTCTCCAAGGAGGCCTGGTTCTTCTTGTTGCAGAGTAATATTAGAAGCCAAGGTCTGGGGGCGCCTGGGTGGCTCAGTGGGTTAAAGCCTCTGCCTTCAGCTCAGGTCATGATCTCAGGGTCCTGGGATCGAGCCCTGCATCGTGCTCTCTGCTCAGTGGGGAGCCTTCTTCCCCCTCTCTCTCTGCCTGCCTCTCTGCCTACTTGTGATCTCTCTCTGTCAAATAAATAAATAAAATCTTAAAAAAAAAAGAAATAAGCCAAGGTCTGGGTGCTGGGTGTGCTCATTGACACTGAGTTTTGAACTCTATAGTCTAAACTTAGTTTGTTCATTAGATCATTTTTTAAACCTCAGTTCTTCACCATACACATAAGTGTACTTTAAAAATATTTTTCTGATGTTTCAGTTTGTATGAAACATTCAGATTATCCAAATAATACTGAAATTTGTAATGACATTTTTATAAATAAATGAAATCTCAGTAATGTGATTTGTAAACTATATTTCTTCCTTTATAATGTACTGACAGCATTTGAGACTGTTGTTGCCTTAAGTCAGCTTTTTTTATTAGCACTTATCACATGTAGTTTTATGTCATAGCCTCCTACAACTGGAAGGTGCTTAGTGTCCTGCCCTGTTAACATTCGGATAATTTGTTCTGGAGTGTATGAAAATTTGCCTAATGGTGACCCTTGCTATAAGAGTTCTTTTGTGATTAAGTTAAATTTCTTTGATTGTCTTTAATCCTTCAATGATCAATGTTCATATCTCTGGAGAAATTTAAGGTTCAAATTCTCTGAAGATGATTTCTAAAATTTCCTGGCTTTGCCTTTAACTGCTTTGCTTGTTTAAGAAACTATCTCCTTATACCTGTGATCAATCTACATGACTTGTCAGGGTTTTTTCTTTCTGTGGCATCATTGACTTTTATTTTTTATTTTTTATTTTTTTATTTTATTTGACAGAGAGATCACAAGTAGGCAGAGAGGCAGGCAGAGAGAGAGGAGGCAGCAGGCTCCCTGCTGAGCAGAGAGCCTGATGTGGGGCTCGATCCCAGGACCCTGAGATCATGACCCGAGCCAAAGACAGAGGCTTAACCCACTGAACCATCCAGGCGCCCCGCATCATTGACTTTTAAAACATTTCAAGTACAAGTGAAAATAATTTTGGTTTTAAAACTAAGCAGTACAGTGATTTTTTTCTTATTACATAAATGTTTATTTTATATGCATTGAGAGAACTCTTTGAGATTTATTTAGACACAAATTTTACAACTTATTACACTTGAGTATACATTTAAAGAAAAAATATAAATAAAATAAATTTTCAAGATATTCTTAAAACTTTTTCACATTTAGGATCTATTTGGGATCACTTTTAAACTTAGAGTTTTCAATGTCTATATTTTTCCAAATAGTATTAGCCTCTGTGTCATCAGATGTTTTGGTGATGTAGCATTATTAAAAAATAATTTATTGAGGTGAAATTCACATAACATAAAATCAACCATTTTAATGTGAATAATTCATTGGCATTTAGTACATTCACAATGTTGTTTAACCACTTCTATCTGGTTCCAAAAATTTCTATCACTCAAAGAAAACCCTTGTTTCTCCATTGGCCCTTTTCCTCTGGCAGCCACCCAATCTGAATTCTGTCTCTTTGAATTTATTTATTCTGGATATTTCATATAAATACAAACATACAGTATGTGACATTTTGGAGGTTCATCTGCGTTGTAGCACATATCAGTACTTCATTCCTTTTTATGGCTGAATAAAATATCCCATTATGTGGCTATATCAACTTGATTATCCATTTGTTTGTTAATGGACAAATGGGTTGTTTTCAGTTCTTGACTACTACAAGTAATGCTGGTGTGAACACGTGTGTGTATGTATTTATGTGAGTGCCTGTTTTCACTTCTTTTGGGTGTATCCTTTGGACTGGCATTGTGGAGTTGTATGGTAATTCTGTTTAACTTTTTGAGGAAACTTTAAAATGTTTAATACAGCAGTGGAATGATTTTTAGAAGTTATTCCTAATTTTATGTCTGTTGTCTAAATCAAAATACTTATTTTGGAAGCATATTCTCTTCATTGCTTTGATTTTATTAAAAAATACATTATTCTTTAACATATCCACGGTTTTTTCCAAAGCTGCTTAAAAAAAAATCTTTGGAGAATTCCCATGTTCCTCTCAGGAGAGTTTGAGTCTGAGAAAAAGAGCCAAGGCTTTTAATTTCTCATCTTCTGTTCTAAGACAATTAGCTAGCTCTCCCCTGAGCTTTAGCATAACCATTTTAAATGTACAGACATAGAATCTGCTTTCCATGTGATTTGGCAAAAAACAAACAAAAAATTTTACTGGGTGTTCAATAACCTTTTATAGAGTATATTTAAGCAGATTATAAGTGTTTTGTTCACTGAGTTCTGAGTAGGAAAAAAAGAGATCAGCATTTTAAGATGTATCCACCCATGAAATAGAATGCTGGTTTCTTTTCTTCTTTGCCATGTTGTTGGAGTTTTAAAGATTAGCCTAAAAAGATATTCTTTTGCACTGGACTATTGTAACTTCATACAGCATATGTCATTACCAAGTGGATTCAGAAATAGTGTGTGTATTTTGTGGTATTTATTGTTAGCAGCTAATAGTTTGTATGTTTTCTAAGTACTTCATTTATATGAGTTTTTTTATTTCCAAAGACACGGGGAGGGAATTCAGGATCCTATATTAGCTTTCTGGTATCCTTAAATGAGTCAACACAGTACTGGTTTATTACAGATGTTTGACAAATACTTGTTGAACTGAATTGATGGTGACTTTTCCAGATAGGAGACCTGATGACTGCAGGAAGTGTGTCTGTCTGGTTCATGGGGATATTGCCAGCACCTAACTCTCTCTTCCACATAATAAATATTTATTGCATGAATGAACAAACTCTAATAATGTAAGTATTTTCTAAGTGCGGGTCAAGGACAGTTTTCTAGAAGCTGATTCTTCCCATATCAAAGGTAATTTTAATTTTAAATCTATGTTTGTTATCTCTGATATTCAAACATGAAGATACATAGTTTTTCCTTGGGGCAGGTACATGTTAATTGTTAAATAATAAAAGTCAATCTGAATTTATTTATTTATTTGTAATTAGCATATAATGTATTATTTGCCCCAGGGGTACAGGTCTGTGCCTCATCAGTCTTACACAATTCATAGCACTCACCATAGCACATACCTTCCCCAATGTCCATAACCCAACCACCCTATCCCTCCCTGCCCCCACCAACCCTCAGTTTGTTTCCTGAGATTAAGAGTCTCTTATGGTTTGTCTCCCTCCTGATCCCATCTTGTTTCATTTTTTCCCTCCCCACCCCCCACGACCCCCCACCCTGCCTCTCAAATTCCTCATATCAGAGAGATCATATGATAATTGTCTTTCTCTGATTGACTTATTTTTCTTAGCATAATACCCTCTAGTTCCTTCTACTTTGTTGCAAATGGCAAGATTTCGCTTTTTTTTTAATGGACGCATAGTATTCCATTGTATATATATATACTACATCTTCTTTATCCATTCATCTGTTGATGGACATCTAGGCTCTTTCCACAGTTTGACTATTGTGGACATTGCTGCTATAAACATTCGGGTGCATGTGCCCCTTCAGATCCCTACATTTGTATCTTCAGGGTAAATACCCAGTGGTGCGATTGCTGGGTCGTAGGGTAGCTCTATTTTCAACTTTTTGAGGAACCTCCTTACTGTTTTCCAGAGTGGCTGCACCAGCTTGCATTCCCACCAACAGTGTAGGAGGGTTCCCCTTTCTCTGCATCCTCGCCAACATCTGTCATTTCCTGACTTGTTAATTTTAGCTATTCTGACTGGTGTGAGGTGGTATCTCACTGTGGTTTTGATTTGTATTTCCCTGATGCCGAGTGATGTTGAGCACTTTTTCATGTGTCTGTTGGGCATTTGGATGTCTTCTTTGGAGAAATGTCTCTTCATGTCTTCTGCCCATTTCCTTGTCAATCTGAATTTAAAACCTTCATTCTAGTTTGAGTACACAAGAACATTTTATTGAGATAATACTTGATTATTTGTTTGCCTCTCCTATTATGAAATACTTCCATTCTATTATATATATAAAATATTCCAAATTAGTATCCATAATCATGGTTGTCTTTTATAGCCCAGATGTATTTTGCATTTATATTTGAAGTCAATCCAAGCTCTTTTTGTAATCATTTCCTTGATTAGGGAAATATATAAAACTTTTGACAAAAAATATATGTCACCGTAGAAAGTGGAACCAGATCGTACTCCTTGGGGGTTGGCATTGGAAGATGGCACTTAGGAAATTTAAGTTTTTTTTTTTTTTAATTTATTTATTTGAGAGCGAGAGTGAGAGAGAGCATGAGAGGGGAGGTCAGAGGGAGAAGCAGACTCCCCATGGAGCTGGGAGCCCAATGTGGGACTCGATCCTGGAATCCAGGATCATGACCTGAGCCGAAGGCAGTTGCTTAACCAACTGAGCCACCCAGGTGCCCGGCACTTAGTAAATTTAACTCTAAATTGCTGCAGTTATTAGATACAAGAAGTATTCTCCTATGAATGTCTACACTTACCTGAAAACACCATGGGCTGACTGTGGAAACTATTACATTGTATTGACTTGGAAAATTGTAGTAGTTTAATCTGAAACTATGAAAGTTTGAAATATTTGTATTATTTCTGGCATTGACAAAAGGAGATGTGCTCAACTTGCCTTTAACTAAACTTTAACAGAAAATCTGTGTTCATGCACATACTTATGAAAACACATTTAAAGATTCTGAGAGAGTTCTTTAAAACCTACTCCACAGAAATTAAGATATTACTTAGAACAAACCAGAATGAGGATATATAGCTAAAGTGAAAGAATATGTCCAGAATGGCAGCTCTTCTTGCATAATGGAATTGCTCTTCTGGATTTGGCTCAAGAAAAACCCATGAAGCACCTGCTCTGTCCACTTTTAAAAAATGTTTCTTAGGGATGCTTTGGTGACTCAGTCAGTTAAGTGTCTGCCTTTGGCTCAGGTCATGATCCCACAGTCCCAGGATCAAGCCTGGCATCAGGCTCCCGACTCAGCGGGAGGCTGCTTCTCCCTCTGACCCTCCCCGCTCATGCTCTCTCTCTCTCTCTCTCTCTCTCTCTCTCTCTCTCTCAAATAAATAAATAAAATCTTAAAAAAAGTTTATTAGGACACATTTAAAGAAAGTCTGAGTGAGTAGGTCACCTACAAAGTCATTTAACGTTTCAGACCCCTTTAGGATTTAGAACTATATGGCCAAACCAGGAGAACATGAGTGATAGAAGGGAGGGTGTATGCTTGTGTGTGATGAACAAAATAGAAAGGCCAGGCTGGGGAACCTGGAGGGTCTGCATAAAGATTAATGGATTTATATTTTATCAAGATTTTCCAAAATTTCTTAAAGAAAGTGGTGTGTCCAGGGCTTTCCTTGTATTTAGTTGTCTGTGACCAGAGGATTGAAGCTGTATTGTTTACCTGAACAGCCAGTCAATTAATTGAGAAGCTGAAATCAAACCAAACTGGTTGCTTGGATTCATGTAGTCCAAAACACAGATTTGTAAAGGCTTAGATTTTCCCTTTGCAACCAGTTGTGCTGGCCTTGTATATACAGGAAGTGAAATAGCAAAGGGAATTTCTGCATTAACTTTCAGATGTTGATATGCCTGTGTCTCACTCTGTAGGCCCAGTTTCAGTTAGGGTCCTTATGAAAGAAGAAAACAGTTGTATTGTTTGTGAGTGAAGTGGGTTACAAAGTATTTCCTTGTTACCATGATCCCTTCCGGTCCTAAAGATTCTAAGATTCTAGACTGTGAGTTTATACACTGTCTCTGGGAGGCACGATGTCCTCTTACCGTGCCCTTAATCTTTTATTTTTGCTTGAAATGAAGTTAATCAAATTCCTCTACACTGGAGTAAACTTTAGCTAGTGAAGTGGGGCTATTGCAACCAGATGTAAACAAAATTAAAATAATGGTTTTCAAGTATTTTAGGCTTTTAAGCTATTCTCTGTTAGCCAAACAGAAGAGCCTAATTTATGGAATGAGATCCATCAAATATTGTACAAAGGTAAAGATGCTCAATTCACTTATGGAGAGATTCAACTTAAAATCTAAATTTTGATCTTCCTATAGACCTAGCCCTCTCTGAAATTCTGAGTGGACATTTCTATTTTCTGAGTGGGTATATGATTATTTTACTTTTAAATTATATAATCTTGTTCTAGATAAATCTATTGCCTATTGTTCAGTGGGGTTGAAATCTTATGGTATAATATACTCAAGTATTTTCAGATGTGCTAACTTTAAAATATGCTTCATGCTTTTAAGTGATTATTCTTGTTTTGTTAAATTAAAATTATGCTCCATCTATAATATATCAAATTTGTTTAATGTCTTATGGGACTTCTTCTATAAATTTTGCTATCTCCTTTGGCTAATAGAATTACTTAAAAGCCTAAAATACCTGAAAAACATGATTTAACTTTACCTAGAGGCAGACATCATTATCAGAAAACCTAAGTCAAGATAAAACAAAAAGGAGCCTCATAAAAATAAGGGAGCTTTTTTTGACAGCCTGAGGCAATGTAAAAAGATAATAAATATAGATCAGAAGTTTTGCAATTTATTACTTGCTTTTCCACTTACTCCCTGACTCAGTTTCCTCTTTTATAAAACAAGAATAATAATATATTTCCTTCATAGTAGATAGAATAATAAATATGTAATAGATATGAAAACTTATTTATAATTATGTAAAATATTTTATAATTATGTAATTATGTAAAATAATTATGTAAAATAATTTATAATTATGTAATTATGTAAAGGCTTTTTTTTTGAAGGGGTGAGGAATAGTTTTTATAAACTAAAGTTTTCCACAGAACTTTAAAAGGTCTCCATTTAGATGATCCAGTTGAAAATATATTATCTGTTTGATAAATTTTTCTGCATTGGAATACAGAAAGCTATAGTAGTATTTTTTAGATTATTTTGATTATAAATACGGAGTACTAGTGATTTCATATTCAGTTTTTATATTGTATATTTAATCAGCACTTAATTTTATAAAGCATGTTCACCCAGTTCTGGTTTAATTTTAATTCTCATAATGAGCCCATTACATAGTTATTATTATGTTTTATAGGTGAGGAAGAAACTGAAGCTTACAAACTCATTCTTTCTATTGTGCTTTCTCTACCAATCCCAGGTTCCATGACAGTATGTGTCAGTTGGCCAGACTTTATAGTTTAATTGTTAATCATGTTGTTCTTTTAGAACCTGCAAAATCCAGTTATTCCATAAATGCCACAGCTCCTGTGCGTTTCTGTTATTTGGTGGCAGCTTTATATAGACATGGGGACCTTATTACTATAATTTTGCTTCAGAGATAATACTTTTCGTACCAGAAAGGCTGGGTCTGTATGGAAAAGTAAGTATGAATGGTTCTGCTTTCTTCAACTTTTTCCCATTAATCCTTCCCCGGGACATATTCATTTTATGATCCTTATGAAAACCGTTCCCAGTGCGATTCTCACTGGGGAGGGGTGCTGTGAACGGTGCACTTACAAAGGAAGGCCAGTAGGGGGAAACATGAGTGCTACAGTGCTAAAAGTACTTCAGTTCCAAAAAAGGTTACTTCTTTGGCTTTATCTTATACTGAAAAGATAAAATGAACACTCCATGAATATTGATTTCAGAAAATTTTTATCCCATCAGAAATGACTGGTTCGAATTAGAAATGTCTTTCTGGGGACTGTCTGGATTTGAATTCTGGCCCTCACTAACTTTGTGTGTTTGTGCATGTTGCTGTCTATGTTTTGTATGTAAAATGGGGTGATGACAACCTCACCTCTTAAGATTGTTCTGAGCATTAATTGAGCTCATATATCTAAAACACTCAGTGCATGGTACATACTAAATACTTAATAAATGTTAGCTATCAATATTATTATTGTTGTTATGTTCTGGTTTGTTGCTCACAGTTAACTGGAGTAGTAACTTTAAAAAATACCCTTTCTAACAATGAAAGTAGCTCTCTCCCAAATCTCTTAATGTAAATTCCATTTCTTTTCCTTTGCTTTCATACCACTCCTATTTATTTCTCTCCTATAGGTCATCTCTAGTTTTCCATGAAAGTAGCAAGATTTTTTCCTTTCCTGATATGTATGATGCGAATTCTCATTGATGAATTCCCTCTTTTCCAAGTGATACTGGACTTCTGTCGTGGCATAACGGGCTTTGGAAGATGTAAAGCCAAAGGAGGCAGAAAATAGCAATGAATATGTGCCTCAGTTGTCATCCTGTGCACTGTTCTCTAACCAGTTTTCAATGTAATATTTCACCTGAGGAATAAGCTGAAATTTTTAACTGGTATCATTAAAACATATCACTATGTTTTGTTTTGTTTTTTAGCATCAATTCATGCAACTTTTTGTTGTACAGTGGCTGATTATCTCATTGTTAACTTATCCAAGCTTCTTGTTTCTCCTGTTTCATCCTCCCTTTATTTGATTTCAAAATGGACAATCCCAGTGGACAAGGGAAGAAAGATGGAAGTGATGGTCTTTCATTTATTCTAAAATTGTTACCTATTTGCTTACACAGAAGTTGGTAGAGAAGAAGTTTTGAAAGAATTGGCCAAAATTAGAAGTTGGAATTGATTTTGAATTTATCAGCAGCTTTTCTTTTTTTAACATAAAAGATGGCAAGTTGGCTGTGTATCAAATCAGAAAATTGTTAGACTGTGAACTCCTGGAAGGTGGGGTTTTTGGCTTACATCCCTTGTTACACTCCTAGCCCATAATAGGTGCTCATTAACTGCTATGGAACAACTGTCTGACTAGAGCTAGAAGGGAGCTTAGAGATGCGGAAACCAATATCCAGGAAATTTAAGGGCATTCTCATTAGTAGCAGAAGCAGGACTGGTCCCAGGTCTCCTTACCTTCCGTCCACTGTGCCTTCCACCACACCACATTGCTGGAGGCAATGGCAGAGCTAGCTGTGTGGAGCCCCACAGCCAAGCTGGAGACTGTGCCCAGGGACAGGAAATCGGAGGCAGCTGGAGTGAGATGGGTGTCTTGCCAAATTTGCAAATGTTGGTTGTCAGCAAACTAGAGCTACAGAACTGTTTTAGAAAATTTCCAGGGGCGCCTGGGTGGCTCAGTGGGTTAAAGCCTCTGCTTTCGGCTCAGGTCATGATCTCAGGGTCCTGGGATCGAGGCCCGCATCGGGCTCTCTGCTCAGCAGGGAGCCTGCTTCCCCCTCTCTCTCTGCCTGCCTGTCTGCCTCCTTGTGATCTCTCTCCCTCTGTGAAATAAATAAATAAAATCTTTAAAAAAAAAAAAAAAGAAAAAAAAGAAAATTTCCAGTTAAAGTGGAATTTCAAAACCATGAACTACCACCAGGTCAGTGAAGTTGATTTTATGGTAAGCCGGGGCTCTGCACAGCTGGTAGAGCAGAATGATAATAGTGACTCAGGCTGAGGACTTCCGTCAGGCTGAATTGCTTCTTACCACAAGTGCCTAAAATCATCCACTCCCAGAGATTGTTCTCCTAGTCGTTTCTCAGGATAAAAACTCATTTTTTCTCTAAGGACTTTTGACTCACAGAGTAACTTCTAGAGAGACATTTATCCATATCATATCTCTGTAGGCTCTGACTGAGAATTCGTGAAGTACGCAAGAGGGTGTAGGAGTGATTGCTCAATGATAAATAATGACTTGTACAGACAAATTATATTTATTCCTTCAGAGGCAATAAGCATTTCTAAAATGCAGTAAAGTTGTCCAGGTGAGTTTATTAAGTTTTGAGAGAAAAGAAATAGATGAAGAGCAGATGAGAATCTTGGATGAAGGCCTAGACCTTGATCATGGAGAATTTTATTTATTTTTTGATATTTAGAGTGGATAATAGCAAAGCAAAATTCGTGAGGAGGATCATTTTCCAGAAAAAAAATGTAGCACTGATTTCTTATGCAATACTTGAGAAAAATATCTCCCAGAGAAGAGTCTAGTAGATGGGCCAAATGTAATAAGTAAGCTTGAAGCTGGGTGACCTCTCAGATCTGATAACATGAGGGCATGATGTTAAATAACCTAGGGGTTGGCTGGTATTTATGAACATGCTGTCCTTAGCAGATCTGGCATTAGTTAACTACTTGAGAGGTTCTTTAGCAAAGAGGTAATTGCAGGATGCATTGACAAGCAGAGTTTATAGTTGGAGTTAATGGCATTGTTAATTGTGTGACCTATTTGGGCCAAATGGCTTCTAATTGTTCTGTGACTCCTTAGGCCCTGATGTGCAGTAGCCCCATCCTCTTAACCAACCTTACTTTTCTGGTGAACATACAAACTTTATTGTTTATGGAATTTACCACATGATAAACATTATCAGTAGGACCATAACCACATAAGAAATTGCTTTTCCAGTTGGCCCAAAATGTAATGAAATGATTCATCCTAGATCTCTTCTTTATGATGACTTGATTAGGTATTGATCTAGTTCCTGGTTCAACAAGATCTTGGACTGTCTATAACCCCAGGCTCTAATTTGGCTGTGCGGACCCTAGATTGCCCTGCTAATCTCCAGCTCTGGCATTGACTCTTCTTTGCACTTGGGAAGACTTTTATGACATTGGGACCATCCTTATCAGTCTTGAAAGATGATATCTTCTTCTATCAGGTGTAGAATGAGAAATTAATGAAGATAAATCTCCCATGTACTCTGACCTTTGAGGAAGAATAGTGTTTTACAAATAAAAATGTGTTTCCCTCCCCCCCCAAAATGTTTACTGCAGACTAATGTATTTTAAATAATTACATTCAAATTAATTTACAATATAAGCATTACAGTCTTCTCTATACAACATTTGAAAATACTAGTTTTCCATTTAGCGGCTCCTGAAATATTTGTATTTATGTGGTAAATTAGTTTCTATAATATTTTCTTACTCATGACTTTGATTCTGACTAGAACATCTGCTGCTCCTCTGTATTTCTACAAACGCAAACTTCTATACTATAATTCCTTGTCTTATAATTCTGTATTTGTCATTTTCCCCACCAGATGGAAAGCTACTTGAAGGCAGGGGATTGTGTCTTATCTGTTTTTGTGTTTGTAGAACCTAGCTAGCACAATGCCATTTGCATTATATATTATGTAGATTGGTGCTTGGCTATATTATATTTGGTGGAAAATGAGGTTCTTTACACTTTGAAGATTTTAAATATTCATTTGGATTTGTGCAGCACAAATTCGAATTGATTAAAATCTAAGTTACTCTTCAGTTGCTGTTGATTTCTTGGGGAAAATGATTGCAAGTAGAATGAGCTGGTGCTGTGTGCTCCCTGTGGTAAACCTTTGATTATATTTCTGCAAATGTGGCCAGTTAGTTTAAATTGCTCTGGTTGCAGTGGAAAAGGAAATAGTTATTCTTCACTATTGTTGGGGGAAAAATTTAATTTGCTTCAAACCAGAATTGTTTTACTTCAGAATTTGTATGGATTATGGGTCCAAACATACATACAGTAAAACATAGACTTAAGGTAATTAAAAACGCCTGTGGTTATTTGAGTTCGTCTTTTTTAAAAATTTCTTTATTGGCTTCTTCTCCGTTCTTTTTGCTCTCAATTTATTTTTTTCACAGCCTCACTGTGGAAAGAAATTTAACATACAGAAATAAGATTCTTTCTGTCTCTCACTTCCCCTATCTTTGGAATATTGTTATTGCCTTTAGCCTGGTTTTCCCCTTGGCTGCAAGAGGACTGTTGCAGTCCTAGCTATCACATCCAGACAGTATAATACCTGGAGGTGAAAAGAGGACATCCCTTGCTCTTTCTCCTCCTTAGAAATAAAGAATTCTTTCTCTAATATTCCATCTTCATGTCTGCCCACATTCCTCTCCTATCCTATTGCTCCTCATAATCTTATGCCTTCCTGAACAGTGCTTCCTAAACCGATAACCAGCAAGAATGATAAAATTACCATGATTGGCTTCAGGGATTGGCAGACTATTTTGTAAATGGCTAGGAAGTAAATATGCTAGGTTTTGCAGTCCGTCTGGTCTCTGTCGCAGCTGTTCAGCTCTTCTACTATAACAGCAGTAGACAAAAAGTAAATAAATGGGTATGACTGTGTTTCAATAAAAATTTATAGAAACAGGTGGCAGGCCCATGAGCCATAGATGGCCAACTCCTGAAATTGCAAAGTAGTGACCCTGAAACATTAGCATACTCAGAATCATCTGGGAACTTTTAAAATATAAGGTCCCCCATTCAGAGTTTCTGATTCAGCGGAGTTGGGGTAGAGCGAGAGAATTTGCTTTTCTAACAAGTTCCCAGTTGATACTGCGTTTAAGAGCAAGCTGATACTGGTTCAAAAACCTCACTTTCAGAGCCAATTGGTTAGACCAGGGTTTTGGTACCTCTTTTTCGTGTGTGTGGGAGTTATCCTGTGCACGATAGGATGTTGAGCAGCATCCCTGGCCTCTACCCACAGGGTGCCAGTAGTCACCCTGCCCCTTCTCTAGTATGAGGACCAGAAATGTCTGAAGCATTGCCACATGTTCCCTAGGGGGCAATCTCTGATTCTCCCTCCTTGTTAGACTATTCAGATCTATCCCCTGGATCTGGGAATAGGTTCATGTTTTCTTGTAACATTTTGGGAAGGAGTGTCACCATTCTGTGAGGAAAGAAGAGAGAGAAGTGATGGCTGGATAGGCAACCAGCAGTGTGTACTGCTGATCACATCATAGCTCCTTGGAAAAAAAGACCTCACTGGCCAAAATATTTCAGAAAATGGAGCAAGAATACCCACTTTCTAAGGGTTTCTTGAGGATAGAATCTAATTGCATAATTGAAGGAACTTCACGGAGAGCCTGGCAGTAAATACAGAGAGGTGGACAAATATTTAATGAGCAGATTATCCCATTAAGTAAAGCCTTAGTTAAAGGTGACGGTAAAAAAAAAAAAGGTGATGGTGACATCTGTATTTAGTTCTTATAGGATGTTTTTCATGCAGTCTGTGAAAGAGTTAATGTTATGTTTATAAAATTTTGTTGGCTTTTTAAAAGGAACATTAACATAATTTGTTTTCTATTTTATATAGTTCAAATGTGAAAAATCTGGCTTGGTAAATATATAAGCCTTTTGTTTAGGAAATATTTACCCTTGGATACTGTTTGGACCAGAACTTTGACTATTTATGTAGGTTACAAAGCCATTCCTTAGCTGCCTCCAGCTCTGCTCTGTGTCACAGGTTTGCAGGCTGCATCAGGAACCAGGTCAGTTGGGAGGCACTGGTAGGAAACCCCAAGGCAGCAGGAGTTTTGATGTTAATGTTCCTCTCTGTCCTCATCTGCTTTGGGCAGCATCTCATTTGTGGCTGCCTTTCCTCCGGGGCTCCAGCTTCCTCTGAACAAGTCTGCCATTGTTCTGTCTGGTGATTCCAGGTCCCTGGGCTTTGATACCTCTGTCTTTTCCCATTATCCCTTCAGCCTGTGAGGTGGTAGTAGCTTCCTGCTGTTGCTAATTGCTAGCTTACATCGTCACCCATCCCCTGTCTGGCTTCTCACCCTCTCCATACCCATTAAACCCTACTTCAAGATACCTTAATTAAGAATACTCAAAGTGATGTCTGTTTTCTTAATTAAACTCATACTGATACAAAGCCCAGCCCTAACTGTCTTGTCATATACCTAAAAAATTTTTTTATCTCATCAGGAGATTTTGTTGTTCTTTTTAAAAAAAGTACAAATAATGCATCTATTGAAATTGTCAGTGATACCACATATACTAAGGTGTAGTCTTGATAGATGTTAGCTTCAGATTCTTATAAACAGAAAAAGTTGGTAAATTATTTCACAGGGGGGACCCATTATTAAAGCCCAAGACAAAGAACACTGGTTTTGAAGTTAACTACCCAGGTTTAAGTGGGCCCTTCTATTTACTAGCATTGTAGCTTTAAGCAAATGGTCTAGTTTCTCTGTATAAGTTTTTCAGTTTTCTTGTCCATAAGTTGGTGAAAATAATGGTACATATTTGGTCTCAAGGGACTGTTGAGAGGATTAAGTGAATATTATTATGTCCAAAATGCTTCTAGAAATGTTTGGCATATAATAAGCACCCAAAAAATATTAGCCATCATCATCACTGCTTTTTTAATACTTATCCTAGCCATAACTGGTTGAGTCAGCCTTTCACTATGGAGAGGAACTACAGGCCCTAAAAATAAGTTTCTACATGGAATAAAGATGAAAATGTATACCAAAGGGAAAAGCCCATTTGAATATATGCTTTCTGAAATACCTCTTTTTTCCTCCTAATTTGTTCACCATGAGTGTGACTGCTTTAAAGTATATATAAATTAACACACATACTCATACTTTAATATCTCATAATAGAGGTTATCACTTTTTAAAAAAGCTATTGTGAATGTCAGGATTTCAGTCTTAAGAAGAGTAAGAAAAATTCTCTCAATTCCATGGGTTTAATCGGCCTGTGGCAGGTACTGGCTCAGCATGCTTTATCATACAGTGTCCTGAAGCACTGTGAATAAGAAAATATAGCATTAGGTTGTTCCCCACAGATATGTTATTGGCTATGGGCATTTTAATCATGGAATTTAAGCAGTGGGCTTCTAGAAGAGCATTAGCTAATTCATCAAAGTTACCATGAATTATGCAAACACAGGTCCTAACAGTGGAATAGATGTAAGGAATGGGAGGGAGTATCAATTGGAACTTTTACAGGATGTGTTACTTTGTGTTTCATTTTTGTTTGTTTTTTGAAAGAAGAGAGCAGTTGCCTGAGAGCTGTGGGAAAAAAAAGTCAGGAAATACTAATCATGACATGTTAATTGTTAAAATGGTTAAAAACAAAAGGTCTTCTATTTAACATTTCAACTTTTCTGTGGGTGGCAGTGCTATTCATTCATTTGTTAGTCCTAAATTTCTTAGATCCAAGAAGTTGGAAACATTTGGTGTGAGAGGTGGAAATTTGTTTTATTTGTCACTTATGTCCTGCTGAGTTCCTAAAAATAGTTTGGGTTGCCTGTGAGATTTGTCAGGTAACTTGCCCTAAGTAAAATTGAAGTAATAACAAAGGGAGAAAAGCAAGATTTGCTTCATTCATTTAAGATTGCACATATTATTTATGAATTTTAATATTAATAGCTTTTGTGTAGATTTGAAGACAGATTTTTATTGGGATTCATTTTAGAGCTGAAGATTATCCTGTAAGTGTTGGAGCTGGGTACTGATGTGTTGTGACATAGAGGGTGATATAGGACCCAACCTGCCTTAAAATACCTTATTATTCCAGCTTTGGATGCTTACAGTTTTTATCACTCAAGTTACTTGTTTCATTTCAACACTTGTCTTGGAAAGACCTTGCAACATGGCAACCTGGGGAATGTGTCGCAGAAAAACCTTTGTGAACGCATTTGCCCACAATTCAAGTGGACTGGCCTGGTGTCCTCAACCAGTTAGTTGGCTGTGTCATCTGTCAACAGTTGAAGATTGGTAACTCTGATACATCAGGGTGAATTGAATCGGTGATACCTGGTAGGATGGATTGGCGGAGGAGGGAATCTCAAAGAGAGCTTTGTGAGAGTTAGGGTGTTTTAAGTGAAGGAAATCATATGTCTCTTGCTTTAAGGCAGCAGGTAGGTTTTCTTGACTGCTAGAAATTCCAGATCTGTGAAATAATAATGGATGTGGGCCATTAAGTATGATGGAGGTGGTGAAAGGGGAATATTAAAATTATACTTGTGAACCTTTTTTAAGGACAGAAACTCCAATGGGACTCTGAAAGCTTTGGGCTCTTTCCTTTAGAAAAATACATAAAATCACCCAAAATGTTACTTTCAGTTTTAGGGGACTTCCTGACACCCAAACCCTATTCTTGGCTTTAACCTCTAAGTTAAAGAAAAAGTTAGGGTTTTTAGAAACATGTCAGGTTTTATAATTTTATTATTCATTTGTGAAGCAATTGGGAGCCACTGTAGTTTTCTGACTATGGGATTGATATGGTCATACTAATTCTTACATTTCTTAGAGAATACTTACAGAATTCTATCATGTAGAATATAGTAGCTGATGCAAGGTACAATAAACTTAGAATTATTTAACTGAAAAAAGAGTAAGAATTTCAAATATTTTAGTAAGGGAAACAAAAACGTACATTAAATATAGTTTTATTTCAGAATAAGAGATATTCTTGGGGCACCTGGGTGGCTCAGTGGGTTGGGCCTCTGCCTTTGGCTCAGGTCATGATCTCAGTGTCCTGGGGTCGAGCCCCACGTCAGGCTCTCTACTCGGCGGAGAGCCTGCTTCCTCCACCCCCCTTTCTCTGCCTGCCTCTCTGCCTACTTGTAATCTCTCTCTCTCTGTCATATAAATAAATAAAATCTTTAAAAAAAATAAAAATAAAATCTTTAAAAAAAAGGTGTTCTTATTGGGAGCTTTGACTTAGTCAAAACAATCAAGAAGGTTTGTTAGCAATTTATTTTTAATTTTTTTTTACTTGGGAGAAGATTCCAGGTTTTTTGTTTGCTTTATTTCTTTCATTCTACATAAATCAGACATGATTCATTAGAGCCAGATATTTTGTTTTTTATGACTGTTTGTAGATGTACAATCGGTCATTCTTCATTTAGATAATCTTGACATGTCTGCAAAACAGTCAATATAGATTATTCTTCCAAATCAGCAACAGAAGCAAAGTTATTAATGTTTTTTGGAGCTATTTAAATATGATGTTTTTGTTTCCATCGAACATAATGTATTCTAGACTGATGATGTTATTTTACTGTCCACTTACTAGTAAGTTATATTCCTAGAATCAGTATTGTCAAGCAAACCAATCAGGCCAGGTTCAGGGTATGGCTGTACAATATAGCAAGCAGCTCTGTCTTTTTTGAAGGGTTTCAGACTTTTGGGTGCCAAGCTTATTGACTTTTAGCCCAAAATGGCTAAAAGGAAGAGGAGTCACAGCATAGTTTTCATGTACTAGTGCTCATGGGTATGCTAGAGAGGGAAGTCTCGGTAGAGTGTTACCTAAACTCTAAACTCTAGAAACAAATTAGGAATATGAAGAAGTTGCGAATGATAAAAAATATTCTAAATTATTAGAAGCATGCAATTTGTAGTCATAGACAAATTTTTATTTCTCAGTGTTAGCAGTGGCAGTAACAGTACACTATTGCTTATTGCAAGGGTCTGAACTAATTTCTAAGAACACAAAAGAAAGATAAAACAAGTTCTTAATTTGTAAGGAAACTAATTGTTTAAATAGAGAAGAAGAACATATACCTGAAGAAGAACATATATCCCAGAGGTAAATTATGGTATAAGAGAGCATAGACTAAGTTTCAAAATGAATAGTATAGGTAATAAATAAATAAATGACAGAGGAATTCTGATCTAGGTGGAGACACCATGGACCAGGATGTCTTTTCAAGCTTCACAGAGGAAGTTCTCCTATTGGCTTATCCCCATAAGTCTCTATCATGCACCTTTACCTAATGTTTATCACATTTCTGTGTTATTACTTGTGTAGTTGTCTTTCTTGATCATTAGTGACTAAATTGCTTAGGGGCAGGGCTGGTGTGTGTGTTGTTGAACTCTGAATCTTTAGGACTGGGGCATAATACAGAGTAAATATATGTTGAATGAATGATTCATAATGCATAAATGAAGGCAAAACTTATGTTTAATTTTGAGGGAAGGACACACGTGTAAGAGGAGATTAAGAAGGATTTATAGGCAGAAGGAAGAATACAAATTAATGTATATTAGTGGAGATACTTGAGGTGTCTGAGAAATGATGAGTGGACCAAATTATTTTTGGTAAAAAGGCTGATATAGGGGAATTAGTATAAATTGAGATAAAGTAAGATAAACACTGGTAAGATTGGGAAGACTTTGAATATTATTAGTAAATTATCCCATAGCATGGGTAATTGCAGGGATGTGTACCCTGCAAATTGGGACACTTTTTATTGGAACATTGGCTTATTAATGTTAAATCTGGAACTATTATATAAATATATGAAGCAGTAGCTAGAGTAGTTGTTAGTAGTGAATTGTATCAGGTAAAGCAGAGATTAGAGTATAAGCATGGGGCTGGTGGCTAAAATTGTGATTTTTCTACCTCAGAATTTAACATTCTTGAAAAAAAAAACCAAAAGTCTTTTCAATTCTCATATATTCTCGAAGAAAATGGACAAGTATGGGTTGTACTCATTTTATTTATTTATTTTTATTTATTTATTTTTATTTTTTTAAAGATTTTTTTTTAATTTATTCATTTGACACAGAGAGAGAGAGAGATTACAAGCAGGCAGAGAGGCAGGCAGAGAGAGAGGAGAGAGGAGGAAGCAGGCTCCCTGCTGAGCAGAGAGCCCGATGTGGGTCTCGATCCCAGGACCCTGGGATCATGACCTGAGCCGAAGGCAGCGGCTTTAACCCACTGAGCCACCCAGGCGCCCGGGTTGTACTCATTTTAGAGAGTGAGAAAGTAAGAGAGGAACTAGAGGAACCTCTGGTTATGTGCAGGTGCTACTGAGTGGGAGAGAAAGGGTCTCCCTGTTGGTTGACTACCATGTTGCCTTGAATGGGAGGAAAAGTGTACATCACTGATACTCATGTATCCCATCATGATTGGTCTTTTGGTTGTAACTCTCTTTCCTTTTTTAATCCAGATTTTAAAAAGGGATCTGTTTTCCAAAAGCTGTGGTGGCCTATTTTTTAAGTTTAACTAATAACATAGATGAGATGCCATGAAGGATGGCTCAAAATAGAAAATACAGTTGTATGATTGGGACAAAAAGGGATATCCTGGAAATAACGTTATGTTTAGTAGTAACTTTTAGAGCTTCTAATTATACTGGTCTTTTCCTTCTCCTAATTACTAATTTTAGAATATGTTTCTTTCAATTTAAGAGTTAGCCAGCCTTAAATTTGTCTGCTGAAACTATGTTAGAAACCACACTATTTCCAGTTCAGTTGAAATTATATGGTATTAAACCTGTATCTTTCCAGGTTCTATAGACTTTGGCAGAAATGTTGGGATTTAAAGCATTAGTGCTTCAATGGCTTTTAGAGAATAAGACCCTTTTGTTGTTTGGGCCATACACACTTCACTGTTTTCTGTTTCTGGGCTGTTCTGGAATGGAAATGGGATTTTCATTTCCTTTAGATTAAAGTATGTTATTTATCTCCATTCTAACGGTGGATTAGTAAACCAGATTCTGGATAGAAATCAAGGAAAGGGGCAGTTTTATATTTTAATCTCATAGTTCGAGTAAGCCATGAATTCTAAATGAAGAATAAACAGCTTTATTTTCTCTGGGAAATAGCTTAAACACAGACTGAAATATTTGATAATTGGTAACCTATCTTAAAATAATCTGGTCCTTGGCCTTGAGCAGAAAATCTTTATACTCCATGAAGAGAAGTAGTTACTTTCAATATTGACTGGGCCTGAGATGGAAAGACTGGGCACTCATTGGACACTGTAATCACCAGGCTCAAGTCTTTGATTTGATTTGTTATGTCTTCATATAATTGATTTTCCAGAAGTTTCTATCCTATAACTTTTGCTCTTTTTTCACATGGGTCTCTTCATTGCTTTATGAAAACATGAGGATTATTAGCCCATGAAAATGGAGTCTTACCTCTGTGCCTTCACTGGCATAAATACCTTGCTTGAAATCACCTCCAGTCTTCTTCAACAGAACTAATTTAGGTTCTCCAACCTCCAGGGAGTCTCCCCTAACAACTCCAGCCTTCATTTATTAAGCTCATCAAGATCATTTACAGGAAACACTTTGAAGTTTATTACTGAATTTAATACCATGTGATATTTTCCTTGGTTTAATAGATGCTAGTTTGATCTGAACTTAAACTTTTACAGAGTGTTACCTTTAAGCTTTCAAATACAAGAATCTTCTTTTTGAAGGAAGGTATCAGGCACATAGTAAATGATCAGCAGGTACTTGGCATTAGTATTAAGGTGATATAGAGAAAAAGTTCTGAAATGAGAATTGTTGGATTGAGACCTAAATATTACTGATGTTATTGAACTGAATTGAGACTGTTTTTGTTGTGCTCAGTCTTGGATGAACCACTTAAATCAAATTTAGCAAGAAGTTGCAGTTGTTATTTAGTTAAGGCTAGTACCCAGTAGTACCCAGGACTGTCTAAAAAAAAAAGTAAATTAAATCAAAATAGATTTCTCAGTAAGCCTCAAGCAGTCTTGATGAAAATATATATAAAATATTCCTACATTGCTAGATGTGGGCCACAGATTTGACTTCTCTCTAGTCAGTACAAAATTGAAATCACATCCATTTAAAAGGTTCTTAATGTTTTAAAGAAACAGAGGATACTTCTTTTTCTTGTTTTATTTTTTTTGTGTGTGTGCTTGTTTATTTGTTGTTGTTTGGCTTTTCAATATTGGATTGTCTTCCATAATACTAAGAAGAATTTTTCTTCTGTGTCTGTATAAGATGGACGTGGTGGGATGTAGTGAATAATCAACCCTGACAAGAGTGGGAAGATACGGTCAAATTAATTGATACATTCAAATCCAAAATTAAGTAGTTGATTAGGTGTGAACCGTAAGGAGGCCAGTGGCTCACTTTAGCCAACTTGTTCATTTTTGCCAGTTCTTTGCTGCAGTAGAGATAGCCACTGGAAAAAAAGATGAATTCATTCACTGATTGAATCCAGTACCTTATGACTCATGAGTAGTTGGGTGTAATTCTTATGACCACACAATGGTGGGTTGAAGCCTAATTTCCTAACTTTGCAAATTAATCTTTTTTAATGCTCTTTCTTGGGTTGGGGGTTGGGTACAGGAACAACCAAAGTGGTCTCTGTCCTCTCCAGAATTCAGGGACATAATTTTTAGCTCGAGACTCCCTGCCAAAGTTGAATCTGGGGCAGGTTTTTCACTCAATCTAAATTATGTAGGCTAACTTGTTTTTCAGTTTACAGTCAGGGGCAGTCTTGAAGCAGTTCACCTTACAAAAAGGAGCAAATTCATATTATTCAGATGGGCTGTACAAGATCTCCTCATGGATGTGTGGGACAAGAGCAGCCCCACAGAGAACGCCTGGGAAAAGAAGTGCTGGAAGTGAGGGAGCCAACAGGCAGAATACCTCCTCTGGGGCTGTGTCAGTGTGCTCCTGAGAAAAAGCTGTAAAGAAATGAAAATTTCCTTAAATCAGATTCTGGTTTTAGTGCATTTAGAGAGTTGCTGAACATGAAAGTGATGCTGTTAACAATTAATTCTTTAAAGTGAATAGATTTCTCCAATACTTTTTTATATATTCGGGAATCCTTGACTAACTTTTAGAGGTGTAGATTTTTAAGGCATAGGTTTGTTTCAGAATTATGAGATTTGGGGGACAAAGCTGAGATCCTGCTCTTTTTCCTCACCCAACATAGAAGCCAACTTGTTATTGTAGTTATTTTTATAGATGCTGAAAAAAATCTCAGTAACTTCTGTCTTTCTGTATCAAGCCAGTTGCCTGTTCGGAGGTGGTCCTGGTAACCATTCAGGTGAAGAATGGGATTCTCTGGGGAATCCTCTTTCTATCCCCTAATCTCTTTAGCTGCTTGAGACCAGAGCTGATATTCACTGGTTCTCTTACCAGCCAAGAAAACATGCTTCATTGTCTTAGCCAGTAATATAGTTTATTGAGAACAAGTTGAATTTGTGACTTGTTCAGTGGTGTCTTACCCTATGTCCTCATCATGTACATGTCCCACCCAAGTCAGTAACATGTTTTATTTTAGAAATTGAAATTCAATGCTAATATTACAGAAAGAAAAAATTCTTTCTATAAAATTTTTTGATCCTGAAAATCCTTTGAACCCAACTATTGAGTGTCTCCTCTACTCCTGTATAATTTGATGAATCTTTACTCTTAAATATTAGTATTCTTTGTTTAAGGACTTATGCCAAAGATTCATTGTAATCCATTGGCGTCCTCATCTCTTAAATAGAAATTTGTTCAAGATGCTATTTTTTCTCCTGACAAGATACTGATATTATTTCCTTATAAATTAGTGGAATAGTAGGTCTCAGTTTGGAATATTAATTAATTAAGAATATTTGGAGAAATAGCAAAACTGTTAAGTCGTTCTTTCTAGCATACCAAGCTATCTTTTTTTTTTTTAAAAAAAAGATTTATTCATTTGACAGAACAAGAGAGAGCACAAGCAGGGGGAGTGGCAGGTGGAAGGAGAGGGAGAAGCAGGCTCCTTGCTGAGCAAGGAGTCCAACGTGGGGCTTGATCCCAGGAACTCAGGATCATGACCTGAGCCAGAGACAGATTTTTTTTGCTGCTGGAAGAAGTGGTCTGGGCCATTTCTTTTTCCCTTTCATCCATGACCATACTTTGGTCTCAGGTTTCCCAATTGCTCTGGCCAGAGTGGCCAGTTGATATGTCTGGGTCTTTATCCTTTATAAATTGTGTTTTTCTCAGTCATTAGGGAACAGAAACCTTATGGTCAACCTGAAAAAGGGTCAGGTAGAGGCTCAGTGGTTTCCTTTCACTTGCCCCTCCTGTCCTGTTTAATATAACATCTCAACTTGATGTCCCAGTATCACAACCTAGTGATCACAGGGAATATAATCATCAATGTCAGAGATGAGGTAGATTAAAAAACTATACATGAAATCACCTATACAAATTAGAAAACTGTGATAGCAAAGAAAATTACTAAGTTTCTAAGAAAATAGAAAGTCAAAATAAAGCCAGATTATGATCCCATTTTATGGAGAGACTTGTCACTACCAACTTCAAATCTCTTCTTTCCTCCAGCCAACCACACCTATGCCCTCATATCAGTTTCTTTTTATGCAACATTTATGTTTTCCCTTTCTTCTGCCAGAATGGATTTCTGACATCCTGGAACTCTTGCGGTGAGCCGTTCCCTGATAACGTGTATAATCTTTCATAATATTATTTTTAAATCATCAAACCATAATTTTTCTAAGGACTATTAAATCCTACTTTTCTAAGGTGTTCTTAGGAGAATTAAAATGATGGCTACAGGGTAAAACTCTAGAGAGCTGAAACAAAGAACTGCTTCCTGAGGGTTCACAAGCTAAACTGTATACTTTCCCATCACTCTTGCAGGTCTCAAGTGCCAACATGGCATTCTATCCCCAGATTTTAAATCTCTTCTCTGGATAGTTGGGGTGATAGCTGTTATTTTATCCAAATTCAGTTCGTTATCATATTTTTGGATATTAATACCAAGAGTTTAAACAAAAAGTGGCTCTGTGAATCAGTTCCTGCTGTGATGATAATCTTTTTGTTTTTTTTTTTTGTTTGTTTGTTTTTTGTTATTCCCTGTAAATGGATTCAGATTTCTGGTAAATGGACTCTCTTGGAGGATTCTCATTTAACTGTGGCACCTGTTTGATTTAAGTAAACTAAAAAGTGAGTTATTTTTAAAACTAGTTTGTAACCCATACTTTTCTCATCAGATACAATCTTCCTTATATAGTCTATTTCAGCTACTTAGAAGGAAGAAAAGATAGGTGTTGGATTTAGAGGGAGGGACCTCTCATCCTACCAAATCCAAGTTTGGACATTTGAAGAAAAGATCTTATTTTAATATATATCGCATTTATTTGCTTGTGTTTATTTTTTTACTTTTTTCCTCTTTTTTTTTTATTGTTGTTGTTGTTGAGGCAAAAAGGGGAAACTTTAAATGAGAATATTGATGCCAGGACTGAAACCATTGTGGATCCTTTTCCTTTTTATGTTATTCTAGTCTTTATTAGAAATGTACATAGATATTTACTACCTTTGGCTAGTTCTGTAGCTCAAGATCATGTTGAAAATAGTTACTAAAAATTACTTTTTATAAGTGTGAAAAGTCACTGTCTCACAAATGTTTACTAGGGTAAATCAGTCTTAGCCTTTATTTATAAGAAATATACTTTATTACCTTCTCCAAATGGATTTTTTCATTGAAATCATAAGAAAGCAGAATTTAATTTTTAAAAGTTAGTGAAAAATTTGCAGAAGTGAATTTTCTAGCTCCATGGAGCCAAGGTTTTGTAGCAACAGGGGATGCAGTGGAGGAACATGGACTTTAGGACTAGACAGATCTGCGTTTGAATCTGGGTGCATGTTTGTGGACAGTCTTTCAAACTTTTCAGAAAGGGCCTCAGTTTCATCATGACTAGAGTGAATCTAGCAATTCTACTGCACAATTTTGTTATGAAGATCATATGAAAGAACTCATGCTTGGCCTACATTAGATCGCACTGGGAAGTGTGGGGAAGGCTGAAGGGACCTTTATGAAAATGACCCAACTGTCCATTGACTGATGAATGGATAAAGAAGATGTGTGGTTGTGTATGTTATATATATACACACATACACACACACATAATGTATGTATGTGTGTGTGTATGTGTGTGTATATATATAAAATATACATATATAATGATATATTACTCAGCCATAAGAAGGAATGAAGTCTTGCCATTTGCAACAACATGGATGGAGCTAGAGAGTATTATGCTAAGTGAATTAAGTCAGTCAGAGAAAGACAAATACCATATGATTTCACTCAGAGAGAGAAACCAAGAAACAGACTTTTTTTTTTAATTTTATTTTTTCAGTGATCCAAGATTCATTGTTTAAGCACCACACCCAGTGCTCCATGCGATACGTGCCCTCCTTCATACCCACCACCAGGCTCACCCATCCCCCTCCTCCATCCCTTCCATAAACCTCAGTTTGTTTCTCAGAGTCCACAGTCTCTCATGGTTTGTCTCCCCTTTAGATTTACCCCAATTCACTTTTCCTTTCCTTCTCCTAGAGTTCTCCATTTTATTCCTTATGTTCCAAAAGTAAGTGAAACCATATGATAATTGACTTTCTCTGCTTGACTTATTTCACTCAGCATAATCTCCTCCAAACCTGTCCATGTTGATATAAAAGTTGGGTATTCATCCTTTCTGATGGCTGAGTAATATTCCATTATATATATGGAATATATACAAGTAATCACTTGTCATGTGGATGTATTTTGTTTCTCCATACTTGTTGTAGTTGTTTTATGTTTGAAAAGTTTGTGATTATTGCAGGGGTTGCAAACTCAAGTGACTCCTGGGCCAGACAGGTAATAGGGATGTAGATGGAAGACAATACGAGTGATGTTCAGCACTGTGAGTGCTTTTCTGAACCAAAGGCATTCAAACATTCAAATGTGGATTTATTTAAAAGAAGGACAAACAGAAGAATCTGTAGGCCCTTCATCCCCAGGAAATCAGGTTGGTGGGGAAGACTTTATAGATTTTTCTTATGTTAACTCAACCTAATAGTCATTTGTATAACATTTATCATCTAGCAGTGTGTGTGTGTGTGTGTGTGTGTGTGTGTGTATCTAAAGTTATAGTGTGGTAGGCTGGGAAATGCTTGAGCTTTGGAGGTTTCAGGCACACCTGGTTTGAATTTGGGCACTACAGTGTGATTTTGAACAAGTTGCTTAACTTCTCTGACCCTTGTTTTCTTCATAAGTCAAAAATAATAATTACTGAAAGTGTTGTTGAAAGGTTTAGGAATAATATCCATTGACTTCTTAGGACTGTGCCTGGTACATAGTGGACACATAGTAAGCAGAAGTTGTTGTTTTTATTAATATTTTTGTTTTCCTTACTGTTAGTTTTTTGTAGGTAGTTCTTAAATCACATTTATCCCTGTCACTTAACACTTAATTGACCTTGTATACTATTTTGCCAATTTGGTCATGTCAAAATTCTTAAGTAAGTAATGATAGCCATCAAAAAGCTTGAGATGGATGAGAATGAACTGTTTCCCTGTAACCATTTTCTTTGGGTCTAATGGATGTAAGGCTCATAGTCGAGTTTTGCCTTACACAAAGACATTTATTAAATAAACCTTTATAAGCATGGAACAATCCATGCAGCCTATACTGTAGTAGGCGGGGTGAAGCTCAAATCTGTCTTTTTTTTTTTTTTAAGATTTTATTTATTCATTTGACACAGAGAGAGAGATTATAAGTAGGCAGAGAGGCAGGCAGAGAGAGAGGAGAGAGGAGGAAGCAGGCTCCCTGCTGAGCAGAGAGCCCGATGTGGGCCTCGATCCCAGGACCCTGGGATCATGACCTGAGCCGAAGGCAGCGGCTTTAACCCACTGAGCCACCCAGGCGCCCTCAAATCTTTGTCTTGTAGGCACTAGAATACCACCTTTCTGGAAAGATTCACTTGGGGCAGGTAGGACAGTAATCCCTCTTTTATCCCTCTTTTCCCTCTTTTATGCAAAGAAAAGTATGAGTGTAAAAATATTCAGCCAATTCAAATATCTTAATGCTGTTGATTTTGCTAGTGAACCTATTTCTAACACCCATATTGCTGATTATCCAACCTCTGATCTCCCTAATCAGAACCTATTTCTGAAATTCATTATGGTAATTAGAAAGTCTTTGGTATTGGTTGGAGATACCAATAGCTTAAGTGCTTGTGTAGTCCCCTCTGACATGTGTGCTTTGCTTCTGATTATAGAAGGGTAGCTCTTTTGAGCACAAACTCCAACTCTAGAGCAGTGATTCTCAACCAGGGTGATTTTGCCCCTGAGATATCTGGCAGTGTCCCAAGACATTTTTGGTTGCCACAACTCGGGGGAGGGTGCTACTGACATCAAGTTTATAGAGTCTAGAGTGTTGCTAGACTTCTAACAGTACCCAGGACAGGCCCCCACAACAAAAAATATTATTTGGCCCCAAACGTGATTAGTGACAAGGTTGAGAACGTGCTCTGGAGTGTAGCTTAGACTGACTCAACTGCTTATATCATATGACCTTTTTTTATGATGATGTATTTTAAAGTTAAATTACAGGCTTTGTAACATTCATCACATAAACTTAATGGTAAAGACTTGAATGGATTTACTAATTCATTGTAATACAATACCTGTAGAAGGTATGAATTTAAAGCCTAGCTCCTTAATATCTATGGTAGACCCAATAAAAAGCTTTTTAAAAATGGTTGGCCTTGGTCTTGTCCCCTTGGAATGTAGGGATGGATTTCCATTGCCGAAGTAGTGTTCCTATAAATTGTTATCTTTTTTCTTTTTTTAATATTAATTTATTTTAGAATGAGAGAGCCCGAGAATGGTGGGAGGGGCGGGGAGGTTGTGGTGAGAGAAACAGAGGAAAAAAAAAATCCTCATGCAGACTCCCTGCTGAGTACAGAGCCCATTGCCTGGCTTAATCCAAGGACCCTGAGATTGTGACCTGAGCTGAAATCAAGAGCTGGACGCTTAACCAATTGAGCCACCCAGTGCCCCTATAAATTGCTATCTTGATGGACACTCTTGAGTTGTGAGGCTTTTTAGTTTACTTCAATATAGTAAACATACATTAAATGCCTGCTATGGGACTAAGGCTATGGAAGGTGTACACCAAACAATAAAACAGTCTTTGGTCTGGAGGAGTTTACAGCATAGAAGAAATCAGGTACAACATATCTTCGGCAAGGCCCCTTTCAATTATAATGTCCCAACAACTTGTGATTGTAAAAATACCAATAGTTTACCCTTGTTTCACTCCATATGAAACCAGGAAGCTCCACTCATTGACTTTTATATTATTTCCATGTGGTCTGAGTCATACAGCCCTGTACATGTCTTGCCAAAGTACTACCAGATAGTAGTGGTATAACTATGTATTTTATCTAAAAAAAAAAAAAAAAAAAGCAAAAATAAGTAAAAAACACTGGTGTTCAAGAGATATGGACTCTGAAAAACTAGATGTTTTAAAAGAAGATGCATAGAAACAGAAAACTCAACAATTTTACTCTATTGTGAAATTGCCACATTTGCCTCTTAAAATCTGGAATGAAGGAAATGCTCAACACCATCATCAGCACTGTTGGGGTCTCCAGTTTCTTTTTTTGCCTTTTTGGGTGAATTATCAGCATGCCTTAATTGATCACATGCAATAATGTGTCTTAGCATTAGCAGCCTTAGCTAAAGGAATGCTATTAAGATAACCGACCAGGAACCCATCTCCCCATCATTTGCCTTCTTTGGAGATGGCACTCAAGTCTGCGTGGGTGGCTACATAATTACTGACATGTCTGCCTGTAGAAATGTGGTCTAAAATATTCTAAACTTAGGAACTATTCAAATCAGACCTCTTGAATGTTGTTTTTGGATGGTGATAACTGTGGCATTCTCCAGGGTTTGTAAAACGAGCTCTGACATTGCCAACCATAGATTCCAGCTTTAATAGCGATCTGTTCAATGAGTAACCATGGTCCAGAGAACATTCATTCTTTTTTTTACAGCTCAATTCCATTAATTATTATTTTTTAAATTGGGGTTTCACTTGGCTATAAGTAGCTAATTTTATGGAAAGGGGTAAAAATTTGGTCAGTGGGGGAATGGAGGGTAGGGGGAAGGTAAAAATAGTAATCAGGTTTGAGATCAGTTGTATTTTTAGCATTATATTAGTCAAGCTTTGGAGTTAGTTTCCTTTCAGCTGATTAAGTTACATGTCTATTTGGTGAATAAACTTTGCAGAAATAGCAAAATTTGTCCCTGTGTCACTTGCAAATGATTTATTGTCGTTCTCATTTAATATTTTTATGTATCAGTGGTATATGTTTTAAAAGTCCCAGCCAAAGTCTATATTCCAGCACTGCCTACCTTTCATATTCTTCTGGGCAGAACATTAAAAAAGAAAAAAAAAAGGGTTCTATAGTACATAGTATAAAGAAATTCTCGGGAATAACTTGTTTTTCTAAAACCAGTTTTAAATGAATTCTCAAGGCGTTTGGTGAGTGTAGATTGGTGTCAAGGAAAATTATAATCTTAGACCAGTAAAACCATCATGACTTCTAAGAGTCAACGATCATACCTCGATGTTCCAAAGCATCAGGTGATTAGGCCAGTTAGCAGGTCTCTTTTTATGAAGACAAATCATGTGTGACTGAATTTTTTTACTAAAGGGTACATTTTCCCTGTTGTTTTAATAGCTACCCCAAATGATAGCATGGTTAAAAATGTATTCTAATCCTGGGTTTGGTTTAGGAATTTCAGCTAAATGCTTGTTATAGGGGAATCCTAGGTTTTTACTCCATGAGAAGAGTAATAGAATGTAATCTAGCCCCTTTACCTATTTATATAAAATAACACAGTAGCAAAAGTAGCTAAGAATTAGATTCTTTCTATGCCTTCCAGTTAAAAACTTGGGTTCTTTTTTTATCTAGTTAAAAGTTCAGCACACAGATAATGAAGCACTTATTACATGCTTATTTGGCATTTGAATCATCACGCCCTTTCTCTTTTCATTTTGAACCTTATTTCACTGTTTCTGTTAAAAGAACAATTCTTTTGGATACAAATTGGATCTTTTCAGCCAAAGTAAAAGTTTAGACATGGCAATTTTTTTCTTATTCCTTAGTGCAGGGCCTTTCCCATGTTGGAGTCTGCAGCAAACACCGTCACAAATAACATCGTTGTGTGGGAAGTATGGCCTTTTTCTTGCCTCCTTCCAAATCTCCCCTGGACTGAAAGTGTGTCTTTCTGACCAAAGGGCAGCCATGTGAACAAAAAATTCATTTCAGCAGTCATTATAGCTGTCCGTAGCCTGGTGTTAGGCAGCTGTGGTTAAAGGTGAACTGAAGGATTTTTTTTTTTTTAAGTAGATGACAGATATATTGAGGTAGATATGTTGTTTCCATGCGACATCACTTGGGTTCTATTCAAATTGGGAGACTGACAATGCCTGATTGAGTGTGTCTAGGATTTAAGAGGCAGTTTAGTTGTGCTGGAGTTTTAGGTGGACTCTGAGGTTCATTAATTCAGCCAGCATTTATGGGACACCCACAGTTTACTGAGTATTAGAAAATTGTGGGCATTGTGGGGACTTATCAATTGTTCTTTTTATACTGGAAGTTTCTGGGGGTGAGTATGAGTTTTGTTTTCCCTCTGCCTTTTCATAGTATACTTTATAAACATCTTATTTAAATCACCAAATTTTCTAGCACTTTCAATAAGATACTTAAAAAAACCCAACATCTAGCTCCCCGATTAACAAGCCTCAGAGGATTTTTAGAGAACAAGTCATAGCAGGCAAAGTTGCGCACGCACGTGTGTGTGTGTGTGTGTGTGTGTGTGTATTTTAATAGAATTGCTGAAGGAATAAAAAACGGAATCCAAAACATGTAATCTTTCATACTTTTTAGTATATATGTGATACATGGTCTCATGACATTTTGCTTTGAAACTTGATTAAATGTGGGTACTAATGTGCACTGTTCCATTGAGTGACCACACGGAGAGGGCCAGGGAACACTGCAGAATGATCAGCTATCCTCCTGTATCACCTTAGGAGGTAGTAGTTAGTACTGGAGTAGTCAAGTACTGGAGAAGGGTCTTCCTTTTTAAAATGTTTTTGTTAACCTAACAGAAAAAGTAGAATTTGCTTGATGTTACTACACTGAAATGAGCCCTCAACTACAGAGTATTAAGAAATAGTACCCAGGAGCCAAACAAATTAAAAATGAGTAGAAAGGATGTTAACTGATTGAGTACTATTTTATAGATGAAAACTAAGTCTGAGGAAGGTAGAGTAGCCAAAGGCTATCCAGTTAGTAAGTAGTAGCATTACCAGTATTCATACATATCTAATTGACTCCAAAGTTACTTGATTATTACATCATCTAGAATGTCATTAAGTTACAATATGGTATAGCCATGAACTTATCAAAATTGTTGCTTAAATAAAATTTGCCTCTATTTGTATAAATTTATCTACCTTACATGAGTTGTTTTTACTTATCATTTTTAACAGCTTTTTGAGAAATAGTTTATGTACATACAATTCACTCATTTAAAGTGTACAATTTAATATTTTTAGCATATTCACAGGATTGTGCAACCATTAGAAGGCACTTTCCCTTCCCTCCTGTCCACCCCCCACCCCCCAACTCTAAGCAACCACCAATCTACTTGCAGTGTTTATAGATTTGCCTGTTCTGGACATCTCCTATAAAGGGAATGATACAACATGCAGTCCTTCATGGCTGGCTCCTTTAACTCAGCAGAATGTTTTTAAGGTTCACCCATGTAGTAGCATGTGTAAGTACTCCCATTTCTTTTTATGGCTGAATGGTATTGTATTATGTAGATATGCCACATTTAATTTATCTATTCATCTGTTGATGGACAGACATTTGAGTTTTTGCTTTTGGGCTATAATAAATCATGCTGCTATAAACATTTGTGAACAAGTTTTTGAGTAGACATATATTTTCATTTCTCTGGGGTATAAACCTAGGATTGTAAGTGCTGCCTCATATGGCAACTTAGTGTTTACCTTTCTGAGGAACTGCCAGCCTGTTTCCAAAGTAACCGAGCCACATCACATTACCACTAGCAATACGTGAGGGTTTCCGTTTCTCCACGTTCTTGCCAACACTTGGTATTGTCCATCTTTTTACCTCTTTCATTTAATTCTCATAAGATAATAATTATAAAATAAGTGAGGATTATTCTTACTGTCATTTTATAGATTAAAAACTCCAAATCAGTAAACATTAAATGGGAAACACAGGAAATGGCATGGATAGTTCAAAACAACATATCATGCAAAAGTAATCTCAACGTTTTTGAATCTGGCACTTACAGCTATGTTGGATGTTAGTGATCATATTTCCCAACCCTACATTTTAAAGGTGATGAAACTAGAGCCTAGACAAGGGAAGTAAATTGCACAGTGACATAAAGTTGCTCCCTAGGAAAGGTAGTCCTGACACAGCCTGCTGTATTTAGCCCTAGGGGATGTATTAACTCACCCATATCATATGACTCTGTTTTCTTCACTCATTCATCCATGCTGACCTTTTGTTAAAATAAACCTATCTTAATTCATATGGGGGTGTTAGAATGTCAGCAAAGTGAAACCTGCCATTGAGAAGCTTCTGATAGAATTTGTTGAACGTATGCCTATGATGAAATTGATGTGCAGTCAGAAAATCAATGCAGGTGATGTTACTTGGTGACATTCCTTGGGTCAGTTTGCTTGGGTATAAATTCCGGCCCTGCCGCTGACTAACTGCTTGACACTTTCTGTATATCTGTCTCCTTATTTTTTTTTAAAGATTTATTTATTTATTTTTAGAGCGAGAGAGTGCATGCTAAGGGACAGTCAAAGGGAGAGGGAGAATGAGAGAAGCAGACTCCCCACTGACTGGGAGCCTGATGCAGGGCTGGTCTCAGGACTCTGAGATCATGACCTTAGCCAAAATCAAGAGTTGGTTGCTGAGCCACCCAGGAGCCCCTCTGTCTCCTTATTTTTAAAATGGGGGCAATACTAGTTTCTACCTCATAGAATTATTTTGAGAATAAAATGAGCTAATGTCTTTAAGGAGGTTAGCACAGTGCCTGGCTCCTAGAAAGTACTCAGTTAATGATGACATGGACTTGCTTAGACCACTGAAAAGATTGTAGTGTGAGATTTGTAGAAAATAAATGAATTGTCCCTTTTTAAAAAGTAGCGTCACTAAAGGAGCAGGTGTAGTAAATAAATAGCTAATTTCTAAAGTCTTCATAATTGGGGTGCCTGGGTGGCTCAGTGGGATAAAGCCTCTGCTTTCAGCTCAGGTCATGATCTCAGGGTCCTGGGATTGAGCCCCGCATCAGGCTCCCTGCTCAGCGGGGAGCCTGCTTCCTCCTCTCTCTCTGCCTGCCTCTCTGCCTACTTGTGATCTCTCTCTCTCTCACTGTCAAATAAATAAATAAAATCTTTAAAAAAAAGTTCATAATTTTGAATTATATGGAAACTAATACAGTTTTTTAAGGAAAAAAAAACCCTTCCCATCCTTTACAAATGATGAACTAATTTCCTTATACTACAACTTTGGGCAGAAATAAGCCTGAAAGTTTCAACTTGAGTTGACCTCATGGTAAGAGTTCCAACAATGGGGAAATTTAACTAAAGCACATATGCCTTTTATGGATGTAATGTATTAGTGATGTTTTTCCTTTGTATCTCTCTTTGATTATCAAGATAAAAACCTTCTGGATTATTTTAAGGGGCCTACTGTATATATTTGTGTATGATTGCAGAAGAAAAAGCACTCAGTGGGGAATCAGGAGACAGGATTGGAATCCTGGCACTTCTCTCTCTGCTATAGTTCAGGACCACAGGCACTAAACTCATCTGAGCACTAAGCTTCTGTTTCCTCATCTGCAAAGGGGGTCTGCAGGGAGCAACAATTCCTATCTCAGAGGGTAGTCCTGAAGACCAAGTGATAATCTGGATATAACAGCACTAACACAGTGCCTGGCCCACAGTCAGGGCTCAGTAAATGACAGCTAAACAGCAATGTAATAGGGTTCTGTGTGCCACACATGAGATTTGGAGGTAGCTTCGATGGTGAGTTTAGGTGAAGAAATTGGACATGTCTGTGTTCACATAGTATGATTCATGTCTACTCTGCTGTTGCTGCTGCTGCTGCTTTCCTGTAACCAATTTTAGAGCCTATCTTGGCAGCTGGAAGTATTTGGGATTAATTTCACACTCACTTTATGAGTTGAGCATTTTCCTGCAAGCAGCTCCCTGGCCTCTGCCTCATTACTTTGGCATCAACTGATATGGCAGTTGAACATAGTTGTCCTGTGGGGTCTCCATTTTATTTGGAAAGCTTCAATTCGAAAAAGCAAAACAAAGGCCATCAACACATTTGTGCTTGAAATCGTTAGCATTTATTGTTTCCTAAATCCCTCCCTTTCTGTAGTTCTGTTGAACACCAGGGAACACACATCTTGCACAGCCAGTGATGAGCACTGAAAAATCACTCTCCTTCAGATTTAAGTCTTAGCAGCTGGTCGGCCTCATTTTGCTGTTCCAGGTGAGCAGTGAGATCCTCTAGGCCTTGGTGAGACAGATCTAAATCTTGATGGGTCTACGTTTTCCAACCCTTTTTACTATGTTAATTCTGCTAAATTCATTTGGCTCTTATGGAGAACAAAGTAAACTTGGCTGTTATATGTAAAACTAAATTGAGAACATGGAGATCTGTTTAGTATTTCATGCTGGCCAGTAGGTCAGGAAGATTTTCCTTGGGGGTAATTTACATAAGGAATTGTTTATCCCATTTCTTTCCAATTTCAGTGACCGTTTGGGGATAGCAGACTTTCCACAATGGCACAGAAATATAACTAGCAAGACCGAAACGTAGAGAAACGATGCTTCTCCCAGATTGATGTATTTTGGGCCTTGCTCAGGAAAGATCCTGTGGCTTGGGCTGCTGTCTCACTGAGAAGTCATTCTTCCACCACAGCTGTGTTTAGCAAGTTGGGTGGGTCTATGAACTGACATGCTGTTACACTTAGTAAGAATTTTCCCTTGATAGTGAGGAACGTGCGTAACAGCCTTACTTTAAGTCCCAGCAAATGCCCAAATGTTTACTATGATCGATAGCCGCTTTGAGTGCAGCCTCCATCAGGGAACACCCACACTCACAGTACTCCACCACCACCCAGGACCTGTGGTGTTATGTGCATGCTCTTCACCTCAACATTCTGGTTCCTCTACAACAGTTGCCCAGATTACCTCCCCCCCCTCTTTTTTTTAAAATCTCATCAAATGCTGTTCCCAAACTTAAATATTTGCTCCTTCCTGAACAAGCAGCCTCTACTTCTCTGGTTTAATGCATTTGTTCCAATTGTTTCCTGCACTTTTAAAGCACCCTTACCCAATATCTATTCTTAGGGGTGAATTTCAGATACCTCTCGCAGTGGCACACTGGTACTCTGGGAAGGAGAGGTGTTGGGAGGAAGCCCGGTTTTGTGATGTTCATGTTGTAAATACTTCTGCCGTGGCTGATTTCAGTCTACCAATGTGTGGTCACTGAATGCAAAGTTGGGAAGAAATGAGCAATAACCCACCATTCCAGAGAGTCTCCAACATATAGATACAATAAGCATAAATAACCTCAAGGGCCTTGGCAGTAGTAAGCTAATTAGGAAATAACGAGTTTTGAGTATTTATTACCTTTGTTTTGGTGTAATTTATTTAATTTTAAGTTTATGTGACTTAATTTTTAGTAATGGCCAAGTTTAATAGCTGGCATACAAAATTGAAAATCAAATGACCCATCCTTTCTCTGGAGACTGTAGGAGCTGGACAAGTTGGTTCCAGCACACCACTGCTTCTTCCTCCACCTTTTCTCTCCTAAAGTACTCCAGAATCAGTAAGGCCTTTCTCTGAACCTAGAAGGTACTTCAGGTTGCATGCAGGCTTTGAAGTGAGAGACTCCCAAGTGTGAATCCTGGTCTCTCACTTGCTAGGTGATGGTCAGGCTGGCTGCTTAATTTGTAGTTCCCAGTGCAAAATGAAAAGCCAGGGCCCTTGGTTAAAGGTCAGAAGAATTTGCTGTTAAAATAACTACTAAAACACAAAGCTTTTTCCTTTCTTTAGTATTCTCTCTTTCCCACCCCGATGGTGTTTTTATTTTCTATTTAATGCCATTCCAAGTAAGGAAAAATTTAAATTTAAAATTATTAGCATGAATTTTAACCATTAATCTTATATTGTACAATGCCAATTTTAAATGCAAATATAAGAACATATAACACTATGAGTTAATGAGCATTATCTCCTCTTCTCATGTACATGTCTCTGATCCCTTCATCAACCTCACTTACAAAACACAAGTTCAAAAATAAAATTATTAAGAATTTCAAGACAGAGGGGCTCCTGGGTGGCTCATTTGGTTGTGTCTGACTCTTGATTTTGGCTCAGGTTTTGATCTCAGGGTCTTTGATCTCGCGCTCCCTCTAAAAGAAGAAGAAGAAGAATTTCAAGACAGAGACAACAGGGCATTAAACCAGGCATGGAGCCCGTCTAAGCACAGGCACAGTTTGCACCCCTGTGTATAGTACTGAGCACATTCCTTACATCTGGTGAGCCTCAGAGGCCTCATCTGTAAAATAGAGATCATGCCAGGTGGGTGGAGTTGTGGGGATTGAAGGCATTAATACCTGTATGGCACAGCAGAATGTTTGGCATGTTGTCTGTGCTCACTTAATTACAGGGATTATTATTAACCTGGTAATTATAATATTAATGGCATTCTCCTTTATCATTCATAGGGTCTTCCCTACAATGTCAACATTTGCCTCTGACGTATCTTCCTTTCTCCATTATAAACTCTCTGAAGGTAGAGATTAGATTTGTCGCCATTGAATTCCCTAGAGTGCTTCCTGCAAATTCTTGCATATACCTGGCACTTAGAGGTGTTTATGACCTTGATCTTTGTGAGATTTGGGCTTATCAACAATAAAACATCTGTGTCATTATATGATGGTCCTCACAATGAGGCTTAATTGGTAACACTCACAGGAAGAAAAGAAAATAAATGTAGACTTTAACAGGAGTCAGTTGTAGTCATGGTGAGGGTGGGGGAAAGAAGCAGATGATTCCAGGTGTTTTGGTTTAAGGAAAGTGGCCTCTGTCTCTTAGAGGGGACTTCTTGAAGTAATAGGGAAGGGATGAGTTCCAAGCCTCATTTGAGTAAAAGAGGCCCTGGGGATATTAACTCTGGCTGATAGTAATCTGTCCCTTCGCTAACTTCTTTTATACTTATTTTCTGTTCTGCACAATTAAGACATTATTATAGTAATGTTTCTTTCCACTAATTGGTTGTATATATATGTGTGTTTTCTCTCCAAAAAATTATAAGATCCTTATGGACTATACGATATCATGTACTTTTTTGAATACCTATGGAAAGGAAGTAGCACAGTATTAGGTACACAGTAAGCAGTGCACTTTGTTGTAATGCTGACCTTGGTCCAAACTCCCAGGGCTCCCTGTGAATGTGAATTGTGATTATCTTTTCTATCTCCTGCAACCCCTCAACCGAATGACAAAGAATCCTGGTCTGCCCAGCATTGTCAGACAAGGACCTTCAATTGCTTTGTTTTTCCTAACCTGTATCTCTTTTCCAGCATCTCCCAGATACTCTGAGTACTGTCCCCCTAAAACCTTGTTGCTACATGGAATTTGGGAGACCACACAGCTGTAAACTCTTGCTTGTTTGAATGATGATTTTTTAACAAGCCCGTTGGGCCAGTGTCAATAAACCATGAAATATCACCAAATGGTTCATGTGCACTAGAGTTCTGAAAGTCATCTACACTCTAGTTCCTCAAGCTGGCAGGGGCTGATAGAAAGGAGCTCACATTGCCCTGGCTTTTACTATTCCTGTTCTGGGGGCTGTCAGACGCCTTGAGTCTCCGGGCCAGTCAGTTCATTACTTTTAATGAGCACAAAATTCACCAAGACATTAAAATAAAACACCAATGGGCAGTCTTGGATGTTCCATCCAATTGTGTTACTTTGGTTCTTTTTTCCACAGGATTATTCAAGAGGACGAAAAAAAAAAGCCAATTCTACTCCTGCCAATTTTATCCTAAGTAGATTTGGCATTGTAAAGCTAACACACCCTGAACATTTATTTTTTCCCTTTTAGGTCCCTGTGGGCTAGTGCCTGACATTTGTGTTAAAAATGACATTACTCAATTGGTCAAATGTTTGAACATTATCTACCTTTTGGTTATAATAAAGAAATACTGGATATCCCAGCACCATATAGCATGTAAAGAATAATAATCAGAGGCAGGCAGTTATTTTCTAAAAAGGGTGTAATGAAGTCATTATTTTAAATTACATGGCAAATGTGGTTATTTTGATATTTTTTTAATTGATCAATCTCTGTGGCTAGTAATAAAGACTAAAGTAACTGTATTAGAGGTTACTTATATTATCACATATTGTAGAAGGTCAGTTGATGGTGAAGCAGACACTGAACAATGTCCCCATTAAGCTGATTTCATGGATATTTTCATCTCTTGGCCATATGGGTTTGGAATTACCTTAGGGATTTTTTTTTTTTAAAGAAGGAAGTGAACAGATGAATGATAACTATTTTATTACTCAACATAGCTTGTGTTTGTGGAAGACAAAGTTCATCAGTTTGTTTTAAAGAAAAACAAGAGTGTGCCAAATGTAATTTGTTGAGGGCTCAAGAATTGTGAAATTATCCCTAACTGAAGTTTGTCATTTCTGCAGGTAATCGCTCTAGCAGATGCAGTAGAGGAAAACCGAGACAATCTGTTCCAGTCATTCACCAAGCTGAGAAGTGCCACCCATCTGGTGATTCTGCTGATTGGGCTGTGGCAGAAGCTTAGTCCTGATCAAGTTGCTATTCTGGAAGCAGCATTTCTGCCACTGCAGCAGGACACTCAAGAATTGGTAAGGACCCACAAGCCTGCAGTGGTAACAGCCATCATTATTGAAAAGAGTGTGGTTTTAGGAAGATCTCACATGGCTATCATGTTTTCTAAGGTATCAGATGGAGGCTTTTTTTTTTTTAAACCCAGATCCTGTTTTTCTTTTCTTTAAACCATAATAAAAATGTCAAATAAAGGCCTTTTTTTTCTAGAGCTATTTTTAAGATAGGTATATAGTCCATTTTTATGTGGTATTCAGTCTATTTTTTATGTGCTCTTCAATCATTTAGAAGCCACGGAAACAGTCATTTGACTGCCTGAGCGATGGCAGTAAACCTACAGATTAGCTAATCCTTTCCTTTTCTACCAGAGAAAACAGTTCAGCCATTTTAATTTGCTTAGTGTTCTTAAATTTAAGTGTCACTGCAAGGGTTAGGGAGAGCTGAGATAGCCTTGCTAAATGACAGGAATATTTTGTTACATTTATATAGTTCTTTATATATAGTGTATAAACGCCTTTACTCTAGACCCTTTGAGTAGGTAGTTTAGAACCAAACGGAGGAAAATAAGGGTTCATATTTGGAGTTTTTGGTGAAAGATTATATGAATAAAAATATTTTAGAGCCCTTAAATTTTAAGGTTTATATGACTACCAGGTGTCATTTTGGGGGAACTCTTTGCGTGCTTTTAAATACAAAGAAATAATATACTTCTTGGAAATTAGAGACCGACCCCTGGACTTAATTTTCTGTATTGGAGGAAACCATTTCAAGAAAAAAGTCATTTCAAATCCATTTTTAAACACAGCTATGAGAACATAGGACTAAAAATAATAGTTACTAAAACTAGCATTTTTGAGTGCTTACCAGGTGGGCATCAGGTGGTATTTTAACTGTTTCACAAGGATTATCTCATTTAATCTTAAATATGTCCCAATAAGGTAGTTAAGATACTGTTTTCATCCTCATTTTATATATGAAAAAGTTTAGGCTTTGACAGTTAAGTACCTTTTGGAAACTAGTGGGTGGTAGAGCCAGGATTTGGTCCCAGGTCTGGCGGCTTTCAAAGCATATGTTTTCAACGAATACATTGTATTTTAGCAAACAAAGTCATGAACAAGATTTTGAAAATCACAGGCTTTGTCAGTTGAATGAAATTTTCTATAATTGAGTCAAAAGATTGTCAGGTGAAAAAAAGAAACTATATTTTATATCCTAAACAAAATACTAATAAAAAAATTGGGAAAAAATTTAGAGTACACCTTTTTCTTAGATTGAGAAAATAAAATTACTGCTAAAATTGATTTTTGACATGCTAGAAATCTGGACATTGTAGTAATAGAAAACAGTACAGTTAGGAGTGTATTAATAAGATTGCTAAATATGAGCTCAGATTTAGTAGTCAGAAAGATGTGGGTGGCCTCAGTTCCTGGTTCTACCACTTGATGATAAAGTCCTTCTGAGCAGGTTTTCTAGCTGTTCTAAATCTCTACTTCTGTAGCACTAAGCTGGAAGCAATGATTGGACCTATACAGTAAGTTGAGTAAGAATTAAATGAGATAATGGAATAGAATGGAATTATATCTTACTTATTTTTATATTCTCAGCATCTGGCACAATGCCTGACCATAGCACAGTCAGTATTTGTTGGGTGAATGACTGGAGAGAAGGGTGAAAGCTAACAAGAGTTGACTTGGCAGAACAGATGTAGTGTAGATATAATCTGGAGCATGAGGAAGCAGGGCAGGGCCAGCTGTATAATTTATGGGGCCCAGTGCAAAGTGAAAATGTAGATCCCTTGTTCAAAAAAGTAGAAAAAAGTGTTAAAGTGTTGTTAAAACAGATACTGAAACAAGCTTTTTACTTTCTGCCATCTCTATTTCATCATGGTGTTTTATATACCATTTTATGTTGTTCTAAATGAAGAAAAATTAAAAATTTAAGTTATTAGCATGAATTTTACCCTTGATCTTTATAATGTGCAATGCCAGTTTTAATACAAACATAAGAGCGTTGACCCCATATGCAGAATCACCAAAATTATGTAATTTGTATTTTGTAGCTCATACATGCTTATGTGTTTTGTTCTTTTTTAAAAAATATATTTTATTTATTTATTTGTCAGAGAGAGAGAGAGAAAGAGCACAAGCTGGTAGAGTGGCAGGCAGAGGCAGAGAGAAGTAGGCTCCCTGATGAGCAAGGAGCCCAATGAGGGGCTCCATCCCAGGACCCTGGGATCATGCATGACCTGAGCAGAAGGCAGCTGCTTAACCGACTGAGCCACCCAGGCATCCCTGTATTTTGTTCTTAAAGAACTGTGAATCACTGCAAAAAGTTAACTGTTTTTATTTCACTTCTTGATATGTATACATCTACCAACACTTTCCACCTTCAGCTTACTGATGAGGAAGGAAGGAAGGAAAGGCAAAGGAGCTCTGTGTTACTCTATTTCCTCTTCCTTCTGTTACCATTTTCAGTGTAATAGTTGGATAATACAGGGAAGTAACAGGATATAATGGACTGCCTTAGTCATTCCTGTTTCTCTGAATCTATTAATGCCTTTCTTCATTCAAAGCAAGTTTTGGTGCAAATGAAAAGCCTTGAAGGGCTTTCAGTACCCCCACTTAATCAGTCTAGATGCAACATGCCTTCCTTGTACTTGCTTTAAGTCTCCCTAACTCCCACTCATTCAGGAGCCATGGAATTCTAAGCTTATGTGGCAGAAAGGGAGAAGGCCATGCATATTGGGCATGTATTCCCTTCTCACATGCACTTCACTGTCCCATTGGACTTCACTTGCAAAACACAAGTTCAAAGATAGCATTATTAAGAATTTCAAGATGGCAATGGCAAAGCATTAAATCAAGTGTGGGGCGCTTCTGAACGTGGGGCCCTGTGTGACTGCACAGCTCACATGCTCTTGAAGTGTGGTTAGACCCAGAGGAAGAATTTCCTTGAAATAAAGGTTCTCAAATGTAGGGATTGAGTTCCCAGAGAGACTGTGTTATTTCCAAATCTAGAGATCTTTAGAAACAGCCTCATTCTGCTGGGAGTATGTAGTATGTTCATCCCTATAGGCAGGTGAATGGATGAGGCATCTTCTCAAAGCTCCTTTCTGCCCTGCCATTGTGTTCTGTGCTGTCATACCTCCCAAAACATGTAGGGGAAAATTCTTTCAACTTTCTTCTAAATTTGGTGAGATTAGAAGGTGTGTATACTCGTTATGTCTATTGAAGTCATTAATGAGACAGGACATTTGATAAAAACATAACTTGGAGAAGAATGAATCAAAAAAGACATTTTAATACTGCTTGTTATGCTCTTCATCTTTAATTAGGTTGTGGTATTCACTTTGGACTTACACTGTTGAAACCGCTCATATATCTTAAGAAAAAAGGAATCCTTTTTCATTCTTTATGATATACGCATGCAGTATGTGGTTTTGACATGCTAGTTCACAATCCCCCATGTTATGCCTTTAGACCTCACAAATAAATGTTATGTGATGGGTATCCCACTGAGATGTGAAAATGAAATATGCAAACCTGAAATAACTTGGAGGGAGGGTGAGGCAGGAAAGAAAGAAGTCTCTGACCAGAATGTTGAAAATATATCCCATATTGAAGTTATTATGATACCACAGAAATCTGAATGTAATTTAGATGGTTTGGTTGAAAGTGGATGGCAGAGTACATGTGTGAGGGGGAGAACTTCAGACATGTGGACAGCATTTTCAGAAGAGACTCTCAGTTCAAGGTCAGATGTCCCCACAAGTATTGAGAGGTGGAAGAAAGTATTCAGAGGATTTTTATTTACATTTCACATAGCACTGCATAATGGTTTGTTGTATTGTTATTGAGATGGCATGTGTCACAAAGGCAGGCGAAATGCCTGAGTTCACTCTGGAATATTTTCTCACTGGCATCAGGTTCACAAAGCAAAAATATTTAGAATTTATTATTACTAATGAAAAGTAATATTCTTCACACTATATTATCAGTAGTTTTTTTTTTAAATACCATCTCGTTTGGAACAGAATTCATCATTGTTTTCTTTGATCGTTTCTTTAGTGATGCTTTTCTATTTTTGCCACTTCTCGTCCTATTTGGGGGCAAATAAATGCTGGTATTGTGCATTATTACATGTGACTTTTCCAAGGTGCTGAAAGTTATATATGCCAAATGTGTTTTTGTAGGGATACTTCCTTTCACTTTAAGAAAGACATTAAGTGTTTACTTTGGCATCTCCAAAAAGAACTCTTTAACTCAGTTCCATCAGTGGATTTGATAATAAATATGATAGTGTCCCTATCATCTGCCTGTCATAATAGAGAAGTTTTGCCCCAAATAGTGTGTGCTCTCAGAGTACCTGATAGGGCCATTCTGAAACGAATAGTTTTCTTACTTTTCAGGTTAGGGACTGAGGAGATTTCAGAGTATTAGCAATGCAGAATTTAAACGTGTATCTACTGACCCTCTATCTATTTGAAGGAAAATGGAAAATGGAAAATGCTATCTCTACTTAGGTCCGTGAGGGCTGAGTTACTGGTTTGAGTCTGAGAGAGTGTTTAATTGTGATAGTACATTTATCTCCCTCTCATGATGTTGTATAAAAGCCCAAAGCTGCAAAACTATACATACCTAAGAATTGACTTGGAATCTTATCCAGTCATTTATGCATTCAATGAATATTTATTACACATCTGCTGTGTTTCAGGCAGTGTTCTAGGCTCTCAGCATATTTCAGTAAACAAAACAGAGTTAGATCCCATCCTTTGTGGATTTACTTCAGCGTTGTAAGCAGACAGATTCTAGTCACATTTAGCCATAAACATATTGGCTGTCTGATATTGTAACCACTTGCCATATGTGGCTATTTAAATTAAAATTTACATAAATTAAAGTGAGATAAAATTTCAGTTTCTCGATTTCACTAGCTATATTTCAACTGCTCAATAGCCACATGAAGCTACCATTAGTGGCTATCACATTGGAAAGTGCAGATATAGAATATTTCCTTCACCGCAATAATTTCTATTGCATAGTTCTCTCCATCATTAAAAGAGAAAGGGTTTTGTCAATTGGGTTAACAACTTAAGCGCATTTTAACAAATTAATGCAAGAAGGGTAGGATGCTGACGTTAAGTTATGCCATGGTGTTTGCTTTAGCAGTCCTTATTTCTGGTATTCTGGTATCATCTGCCTGGTCACATGTGCAATAACCAGGCTTTCTCTAGGGAAATGAATGCATCTGCATAAAACGGAGGCAATAAGCTGGCGCAAGGGCTTCTACTCCCCCTTCACATGACCTTGATAGACATTATAATCATCCCAAATTCTTCCCTCTTGAGCCTGCACATGACCCCAGAATCCTTTTGAATATAGCATTGTAGGTAGTCACTATCACTTGCAGTTGGTGTGTGGATGTATCCTCTTTGCCTTCCTGATCTCTGTATAGATCTGCTTCTCATTTTCTTAGCAAACAGCTTAGATGACTAAGATTCTTTCACGTAAAGTCCAGAGATGGCAAGAGAGCAAAGAGGAACAATATTGTTATTTCCAAATGGGCTGTCTCTGACTTCTGCTCTAGATGTTCATTTATGTTCCACCTGACCCCAGAGGAATCTCTAAGGAAAAGAGCAACAGTGCACTGGTTTGGAGACCTGAGTACACATGGTCCTAGAGTTAGAAGGAGTATTGGCACATTGCATAGCATTTCGCCTTACTTTTTCTTTTCTTTAAAAGTGCATTTAATATCTTTAGTAGATGTTATCTACTGTTTGAAAAAGAAAAGCTTTACTGTGTTCTTAAGAGTTTAACGGTTACCTTCCCTAGTACTGAACTTTCAAATCTCACGATAAAGTTAAGGTGGTAACTTACATCAGTGGGGGACAGAGATTTGGACCTTCAGCCTTAGTTTTTGATTGATTATTCCTTTGACAAACTGATATGGAAAGAGAAACTTATTTTTAACACGTTCAACATGGTTCATGTGAGAAAACAGATGTTTATAATAGGAAATCTATTGTGTAGAGAGACTTATCAAGGCTCACTTAACAAGGCTTGAAGGCTTCTACGTCACAGGTCAGGTTTGATGTAAGGGCCATTGTGCCTCCTGTCTGGATTGAGTGATGACTGAGATGGCTAATCATTGCTGTTATTAATGACCTCTTCTTAAAAGGCAAACAAAAGGAGGAAGTCTGGTGTCAGTATCAAGTCTGCCTTTATGACTGTTAAAGTATCATCACAATTATAAACTATCTATGGGAACATAGTGAAGAAAGTAAATATTTTGGTAATCCCCTTGATTTTAGCCAACAAGATAAACATGAAAGAATTGGTTTCATGTTCATAATGGCCACATACTCTGTGTTGTTGCTAGTTACATGCAACTGGCATTCTATAATGGTAGAGTTTTCTACTTCACCAGTGTTGAGTATAACATATCGCAGAGCGTTTCTGATGACTTGCTTGCTGTTTTAAAAATTGGAATACGTCAGAATAGCAGCCAAGTAGAATACAATATATAAGTGGTGATGTGTAATTTTTTAAACTTCCCTTAAGTATATCAGATATGAAACAGTACTTTAATGGATACATTTAATATTATTTATGCATTCAAGAATAGAGATACTAAATAAATGAACAAAGAATTGATTAATTGAAGAAGCTTCACTCTCACTATATGCCACCCCAAAACCTTTGTGAAGCAGGATGTGGTTTAAATATAAATAAATAAGTGAAATTCAGACAACCACAATCAGGAAAATAATGATTATCATCATCCTCATAGTGCCCAGTGATTTGATTCCTGGTTAAGTGTGTATTTTTTAAAAAAGACTTTATTTATTATTTTAGAGAGAGAGAGGGAACATAAGCAGGAGGAGCAGCAGAGGGAGAGTGAGAAGCAGGTTCCTGGCTGAGCAAGGATCCCAACAATGTGGGGCCCCAATCCCAGGACCCTGACCCTGAGATCATGACCTGAGCCACCCAGGAGCCCCAGAAGTATATTTATATTAATTTGATTGCCTTAAAATACCTTTACCCAACTTATTTTGAATCTCCTAATTACAAAGTGATGATTTTGATGTCTGGAACGTTGCATTCTCTTAGAAAGGTACATGTGGAAATTGGGGTCTCTTTCCTCTAAAACCAGTGCTCCCTCTGTGCTGTAACCACCCACAGAGCTGTAGGCTTAGTTGGTCACTCTGGCCTGCTGCTGTTCATTTGGAAGTGTTTCTCAGAAACCCCCTTGGCTTGCATCCTCGTTATTCTACCTGGCTTTCTGTGGTGGCATTTGAAGTAGCCTTTCTGCTCATGTCTCTGCATTGGTATGCCCTGTACATCACTGCTTAGACTCAGCCCATTGCTCTTTTGTCATGCATTTTCTTACTACTTTCTGTGGCTCTTTTGCCCCTGGTTCAGTTTGGGCTCCAGTGCCAGGCATTCAGTTGCTTGGTACCATCATATCTTCTCTCTCAAAATCAGTTTCTGTGACTCTCCAGCTTTCCTACTTTATCTGGGAAATCTGACTTTCCACGGGTACACAGCTGCTTTGTATCAGGCCACAGCTAATAGTGTTTTTTTTCTTCACCTAACATAGTGTCCTCTGTTTACCCCTCTATCCACCCTCTTTTAGAGGCAGATCAATTCTCTTTCCCTCCTTACTTATTTTGGCTTCCATTCTTTTGTGAATTTCACTTAGGGCTATGACATAATTTAGCTCTCATTATATATTCTGAAATTGTCAATGTGCTTATCTTGTATTCTTTTTTTTTTAAGATTTATTCATTTATTTTGGAGAGAGTGCATGCATGAGTGGAGGGAGGGGCAAGAGGAGAGGGAGAGAGAATCTCAAGCCGACTCCACTGAGCTTGGAGCCTAAAGCAGGGCTCAATCTCATGATCATCAGATCAACACCTGAGCCGAAACCAAGATTCGGTTGCTTAACTGACTGCGCCACGGAGGCACCCCACTTGTCTTGTTGTCTAATAAATGTAAGGACAGATTCTTCTACATCGACATAGAATTAAAGCTTAAATTAAGCATATAGTTGGATATAAGTATCTAGGGATTGCTTGATACCTCATTTATTTCCACAGTGTTCCATACAATTACAGATTCTCCTCAAACAACTGTATAGTTTTGTTAAAAAAGGAAGCATTCTCCTTCCACTTTTCACCACCCTCATTTTTTGCAAGCAACCTCAAATATTTTTGGGTTCTGTAAGAGTGAAACCTGGTCTCTCCTGCATGGATGGTAAATAATATAGATAGATTGATAGCCAGACCACCACACATGCGTATATTTATACATGTATTCATTCACATGTCCTGTAGTTCAAACCAGTAAATACAAAATTTTTAATCTTACCAGTGATGGATATATGCAAGTGAAAACAATTATTAGGTACACTTTACCTATATTGATTTAGTTAAACTTGATAATAAGTAATGCTGAGAGACATGAAATAAAATAGACGTACTCACCTATTTCTGCTGTAGGCTTTCCATAGGGTAGTGGGTCTCTAGGAAAAGGTGGGTCACAAAATAAATCTCACACTTGGTACCACTAATCTAAGTTAATGTACTATAAGTAGTAAACTAAACTCTATTTGGTACCATATTTATTTTTATAATTATGAGATACTGAAAGCAACCTAAATGCTAACAGTTGGAAAATATAAACTGTGGTTTGAATAAAATATGATGTCAGACTGGGGTTCAAATCCCTCCCCCCTTTTTTTTGAGCAAATACTTAATTAGCTCTACATCCTTAAGCAAATTATGGAACTGTCTAAGCATTGGTTTCCTTATCTATGTAGTGGTGAACTAGACCAGACCGTAAAGACTGGCTCTGCTTTGAGGAAAGGTGAGAATGGCCATTCAGATTTTATTTCAGCTTGCTTTCACTTTATATTCCTACTGAACCAGTAAACAAATGGTACAGAGGAAGAATATGAGATTAAGAAAGCGAGTGAACTTGGCTCTCCAGTGCCTTTTCTCATGAAGGCATGCCCAGAGTTTGATGGAAAACAGTTTGTGCAGGGCGAGGAATCTGCCAGTTCAGAGGTGTTTAGAACTAGAGGCTCACTGCCTTCCCCACAGTTAGGCTGGGAGCAGGGCCACATCAGCATCTGAGGAGCTGTTGCACGTGTAGTTTCTATTTGCATTGCAGGTATATCCTTTCCTGTATTATATTCTCTTTATTGAATAATTAAGTTTGGCTGTGGCCTACTACAAATGATTGAAGCACAATAAACATTTAATGAAAAAATATATACTAAGGCTTTTCTTCCTCAAGAGGACATAATCCAAATTCTATTTTTCACACAAAGTAACTGAAAATTACCTTGCTTGTTTGTTCTCAGTGAAGTAGACCACCTACTGAGCCTCCCATGGGTGTCTCCATTATCATTTGGAGATTCAGGATTTTGATGTGTAGTTATCTATATCATCTGGAAGACCAAAATACTACTACTTAGTACTACAAATACAGAAGTGCTAAACCATGTATTAAAAAATTGCATTACATCTGTGACCTCATTTTGGAACTACTTTTCAAAAATGTGCAAGAATTAAGAGGATACCCTTTACATACCTCTCAAGATTCCTGTGAGGACTAATTGAGATACTGTATGTAAAATACCAAATGTGGAGCAGGGCATATGACAATCATCTAAAAGTTATTAGGTATTAATACTACTACTGGTTTTCAACAATAAGGTGCTGTAAGTCTCAGCATTATTTTATGGAACTCTTAGAAAAAAGACACTGTCAACTAAGTTTGTAATATGTATTGAAGGAACTCTTTTAGACTTATTAAAACATGTATTTTATCATCTGTTATTCTTGTGCCTGAATCAAGCAACATAAAGTGAAGTGTTCTTGACACTTCTTCACATTCAAAATTTGATTCTCTTAACTCATCTTTCAACTCTAAATGTCATTGCTATCCACGTTTTTCCACATAGCATTGTCCTGTGTGCCGTGTGTGTGACCTCTGTGCCACGAAGAGCATTGCTGATGCATTTAAGGGCGTGCCACTGTTGCCTTCCCGATTTCTTTCAGAGCCTCTGATATCCATTTTAAATACTTTCCTTTTTGACTAGGATCAAAGCCTTATTTTTTTGCCCTCAGTTGAATCATATGTGGATGAAAGTTAAGTAGCTTCCATCCATAGTTAACAGGAAATTTTAGGCAAATTGATGTTTATTGCTTGAATGATAGTTCCGTATAATATATTAATCAAACCACATCTATTCCAGGGATTTGGCAATTTCTCCTATTTGAGTTATATTGCTTGGCACAGGATGGTAACCTCTGTGCATGTATCTCAGTAACAAAACATAACACATTTCTTCTATCTGTATCTTTTTGTTTTACATCCTGGAAAGCACTTAGCTTTTGCTTTTGCAAGAAAGTGTGAATTGTTGTCATTCTTCTGTCATGAGTATTTGCCTCACTAATTTCAAATTTATACTTCTTACTGCCCCATTTCAATTTTTTATTCAGTAAGTCATAGCGTAATTTAAAAGATATTTTAAATGACAGTTCAATAGGAAAGTCTGAGCATCTGAGCATTGCACATATGTTAGTTGAAATGACAATATAAGAGCAGCTGAGACAAACGCTGTGCATACATAGACACTGACAACGATAGCATTATTGGAGCCTGGAAGCCAACATTGTTAGATAAGATACATCCCTATTTCAGAGATGTTAAAATGTGGGGGGAAAAGATTCCTGGAATTGATGGAATGTAATTGTTAGTACAGACTAAAAGAAATATAAGTATATTCATTTTTTATTGAGAGGGAACCTCTGAGTAGTTTGAGTTGGGGACAGGAAGTTGTTGAAAAAGGCAAGGCCTTAGCTTTCCATCTTGGAGCAGACATTCTTGACCAGAAGCAGAGTTCACGTAAATAGGAAAAAAGTCTTACTAGTTGCTGTTTTTTGAAGAAAAAGTCACAAATAAGCTGTGAAAAGTAACGATGATTGAGTACTTATTGCTATCACTTTTAATCTGGCAGATTGCATAACACAGTTATGAAATCTGAGTTTAAATTTCCCTATATGTCATTTATGAGAACTGCAGGAACCCAGATCTTCTCTCCCACCACAGTGAATACGAATATGCAGATGAAATCACTGATATTGTTACCAGGAATATGCTTCACTTTCTGCCTTTAGAATAGTGAGACTTTCGACTTTCCTGGAAATAAAATCAAATTGCTGTGGCTTAATGGCAATGGTTAGTTTCATTCTAACCCATTTGTTCTAAACTCAAGGTTATAAATATTTCTATGTAGTTTTTATCAGTCTCAGACCAAGTCCTATAATCTTCACTAATTAGAGCACTTCCCTGTTTTGTAGAGAAAAAAGGAGAGGAATCACACACACATACAGAGGGAGGAGAGAGAGAGGCCTGCTTCCCACAATTTAAAATAACATAAGAAAATTAACTTTTATTGAGCATTAGTATTATGTATTGACCAAGGACTCTACATATGTTACCCCATTTAATCCACACTATGTGTCTTTGAAGTAGGGAGTTGTAGCAGATGCTATGTGTAATCTGCCCATGTCTCTTCGCCTCCCACCATTCCTGAAAGCTTCTGCCTTTTGAACATGTGCAGCTTTTTGCTCGAAGACTCTTCCTGTTTGGCAGAAGCTGTACAGCCACTGTGTTCAGTCAATGACTAGTGGGAACTGGTAGATTAATACCCCAGGTCCCTCATCCCTCTGACCAGGAGAGTCCAAGGTACATTATACATGACCTCCCCGCGTTGTCCATCAGGGTTGTACAGTTGCCTTTAGTGGTAATTGCTTGACAGCACAGTTTATTGGCTTCTCCCCCTTCCCAATCACTTCCTCACTCCCTCCGTTACTTCTTGGATCAGCTCTTGGGTAAACTATTTGCACTCACAGCCTTGTCTCAAGACTATTAGTTCCAGTTTACAGATGAGGATGTATGCCCATAATCACACAGAAAATACCAAGCAAGATTTGAATCTAAACTAGAGGGCTCACAAAAATGAACAACCTGATTCCATGGGGAAACTTTTGACCAGGTGATCTTACTGAAGGTCTTTTTTTTTTTTAATTTTTAATTAAATTCCAGTTAGTTAACATATAGTGTAATATTAGTTTCAGGTGTACAATATAGTGATTCAACACTTCCATATATCACCCCATGCTCATCACCACAAGTGGCCTCTTTAATCCCCATCATCTATTTAACCCATCCCCGCATCTACTTCCCCTCTGGTGACCATCAGTTTGTTCTCTATAGTTAAGAGTCTGTTTCTTGGTTTGCCTCACTCTTTTTTTCCCCTATGCTCATTTGTTTTGTTTCTTAAATTCCACATATGAGTGAAATCATATGGCATTTGTCTTTCTCTTACTGATTTATTTTGCTTCGTATAATATTCTCTAGCTCCATCCACCTTGTTGCAAATGGCAAGATTTCACTCTTTTTTATGGCTGAATGTATCACATCTTCTTTATCCATTCATCAGTCAGTGGATACTTCGGCTATTTCCATAATTTGACTATTATAGATAATGCTACTATAAACACCAAGGTGCATGTATCCCTTTGAATTAGTATTTTCTTATTCTTTGGGTAAATACCAGTATTGCAATTCCTGGATCATAGGGGAGTTCTATTTTTTTTTTAAAGATTTTATTTATTTATTTGTCAGAGAGAGAGCACAAGCAGAGGATAGCAGGTAGAGCAGGCAGAGCAAGCAGAGGGAGAAGCAGACTCCCCACTGAACAAGGAGCCTGATGCAGGACTCAGTTCCAGGACCCTGGGATCATGACCTGAGCCAAAGGCAGATACTTAACTGACTGAACCATCCAGGTATCCTGGGAGTTCTATTTTTAACTTTTTGAGAAATACCCATGCTGTTTTCCAGAGTGGCTGCACCAATTTGCATTTCCATCAACAGTGCAAGAGGGTTCCCCTTTCTTCACATCCTTGCCTGTACCTGTTGTTTCTTGTGTTGTTGATTTTAACCATTTTGACAGGTATGAGGTGGTATTTCACTGTAGCTTTGATTTGTATTGCCCTTATGATCAGTGATGTCGAGAATCTTTTCATGTATCTGTTGGCCATCTCTATGTCTTCTTTGGAAAAATGTCTGTTCATGTCTTCAAATGGGAGAAGATATTTGCAAATGACATATCTGATAAAGGGTTGGTATCCAAAATATATGAAGAACTTATAAAATTCAACACAGAAAATGAATAATCCAATTAAAAAATAAGCAGAAGACTTGATCATACTGAACTTTTACTTTTCTCCAAGTTGACATTGTTATGTTTTCATTGGACATGGTGTCCCAAGACTGTTTCTGGGTGTCAGTTTCAGTAGTTTATGTAGATATTAAAGCTTTGATGAACTCTTATGAAAGTTTGACCCATCCAAACTGGCATAGATCATATGCAGTAAGATCTTATTTAATTATATGCAGATTATTCATTTGAATCCAGAAGTTGGTTTAAATTTTGGTTCCGTGATTATGTTAATTGTGCCCATAAATTTTCTGGGAGAAGACCTCATATGATATTTTCTAAAGCCCAGTTTAGTAAAAGGAGCCTAAAATGATCTGATGACAGTAGATTACAAGACATACAATGAAATGGGAAAGAAGTGCTCTGTAGCATAGTGGTCAAGATTTATTCTTTAATCTCATAAATTTTCTTTGGATGAAAGTAACTTTTATTTACTTAAATACAGCAAACAAATACACAAACATATACACCCACCCATCTAAGTAACTACCACATATTAAGCAGTTGTGGTGGTTTACAATGTGATCTCAGGCTGATCTCTGAAAATATTACTTGTGTTTTCACTGGCTACTATGACAGATGTTAATTTTCAATGTAATGTTATGAAAAGGTTAACAAACTGAATTCTTCTCTGAAACCTGCATTCTTGACTTTCTCCCTCCCATCTCCACTCTTCACAAGTCCCTCATTTTTGACATGGAGCTGTGTAAAGGTCTGTTCTGTCTCCTCAAAAATCTAGAGCATGGGGAGATAAGGAGCAGGGGATTTAGTGCCTCACAGTCCTGGATTCTGTCACAGCTCCTCTTAATAACTGTGTCATTTCTGGTGAAATACTCTATATGTAAGCCTTAGTTGGAAGTTGCAATGCCTACCTTCATAGGATAGTAGTAAGAATTAACCAAAATAATATTTATAAAATTTTCAGCATATATTCTAGCACATAAGAGGTTTTTACTCTTGTTGCTGCCTGGGGGTACTGTTCATGGAAACCAGCGCAGAAAAGATAACCTTTTAGAGAGAACTCTTAAAAGTAATTGGAATTAAGTATATACAGTTGCTAACTATGTCTCAAATCTGCAAGCATCTGGCAAGGGAAATTAATTTTCTGGATTTTAACTGATGAGGAAACCAAGTCCCAGAGAACTAAACTAATTTTCCTAGAGACACAGTTTGTAAGGAAAGGTTCCAAAGTTCAGCCTGGGTCTTCTGACTTCTAAGCCAAGGTACTTTTCATGATCTGTGTTGATTCTTACATGGAAATTATAAGTAAGCATAAGTCATTAGCATGAAATGGCACATAAGTGAAGGATCAGTGATGCATGTTAGTCAGGCTAATGACCTCGGTGGGAAAAGCAGCATCAAACTCAGGACTCACCTTCTTGGGTCTCACTTTCTTGGGCCTTTGTTGTCCCCTATATTGTACCTTCAAAGAAATGATTTTTATATATTTGTTTCTAGTTATTTTCAGTGGGATAATTAGTTGAAATTACCTAGTCTACCATTGCCAGAAGCAACTTCCCTCTAGAATCTTTGTTATCAATTTGGTTTTTCAGTCTTAATGGTTTTTTTTGTAAGTTGCTTCTGAATAGTGCATGTTGATCAGGAGCTTTTCCTGAAGCAATTGTTAGTGCTTAGTGAAGGTGATTGGCTCTAATGGACATCACTGATGTTTTATTTTAAAACTGAGTATGGCTGGGAGCACCTGAGTGGTTCAGTTGGCTTAACATCTGACTTCAGCTCATGTCATGATCTGAGGATGCTGGGATTGAGCCCTACGTCAGCCCCACATCGGGCTCCACACTCAACAGGGAGTCCCCTCTCCCTCTGTCCTCCACTCGTACTCTCTCTGTGTGTCTCTGTCTCTCAAATAGATAAATAAAACATTTTAAAAATTGAATATGGGTATCCAGGATCAAGTTTTATGATAATTCAAGTAATCTACTGTAGATAACATTGGGGTCAGAATGGGAGTAAAGATCGAATGCAAAATATAAGCTTAACAAAACAGGATCAGAGTACATTGGTTTGAAACAACCTTGTGCTTTCTGAAAAGTCACTTGTCTTCTGTTTGCCAGAGTTTTTAGATTGTCATCCATTAGGAAGTGGTGTGAAAAGCAGAAGCTTTTCATAAAGCAGTACCCTGCTACTTTTGGTTGAAATGTGAATTAGACTTCTATAGATTTTGAATCATGGCAAAGAAATAGAGAACTCCAAAAATCTAATAAATCACTTCAGTTTTAAGTTTAAAAAGAATGATTGGCACATGTTTCATTTTATTAGTGATAGGTTGAAAAATTTACAGTTGATTTTTTTAAAGCTTTATTTTATAAAAATTGTTGAGTATAATAATCTGAAACATTAAGATGCCATCAAGGCCAGACAGCTTGGTGTCATTTTTTTTTTAATTCTTAAAAGTTTATGTTTATTTTTTGGTCATTTTTTCCTATTTTTTAGAATTTTAATTCCAGTATGGTTAATATACAGTATTATATTAGTTTTAGGTGCAAAATATAGTGATCCAACAATTCTAGACATTGTTCAGTGCTCATTACCATCAATGTACCCTTAATACCCTTCAGCTTGGTATTCTTTTAAAAAAATTTGTTTTATTGTGTTTTAAGTCCAAAGGGCTCTTTTACTTTTCAAAGGTAAATAGCTCAACATTTTGAGCCCTCTGTATGAGAGGAAGATGCAGAGCCTTTGAAATGAATATAGTCTATTCTTTGGAAATATCCTGAACCTAGATAAATCCTGAAAAATTCTCTTATTTTCCAACATGTATAATTTACAAATATAGCACTAAGTTTTATTTGTACTTGGGTTTTCAGTGACCCTTCTTGTGGTTCTTTTTAGCTTATCTTTGCTGAGTATGCCACGATGCAATATAATACAAAGTAATAATGACCACAAGACTCCCTAGAGCAGTCGTAAATACCAGACTTCTCGTTGTGAATCCTTTACATCTGTTCAGGAGGAAATTTATTCTTCTTTGATACAGTTTTATTTTTCAGATAAATGAATATGCTGTAAAGGTTATTTTACCTTCAAATGTATAATGTAAGATATTTCTGAGCGTTTTCTCCCCTCAGCTGAAACCTGGACAATGGCTACATCGTCTCCATTTATTGCTTTAGACAGAGCTCCTCTTTTACCTTTCCTCTCTCCCTTAGAACTGACAGGTGCACAGTTGGTAATGGCATTTTGTGGTTTTTTTTTCCCGCCATACTACTATAGTTAAGGTTGTGGTAGTGTTTCCATTATAAACATAAATTTGCAGAAGTTTATAATTTGAATAACAGTTTAAAGATGTTACTTTGTACATTGGATTTCAATGGTGTGTTTGTATTTTCTAATTTTTTTTAAAAGTAGGATTGAATATATGTGCTTTTTTTTCATAGTATCTTCCACTTAAGATTTCAGAGTGCCTTATCATTCACATTGGCATGGCAAATAGTGTTATTCCTGTTATATGGAGACCTCACATGTAGCCTGCAGAGATTAAGTGATTTATCTGAGATCATACAGTGAAGGGGCAGTTGAGGTGAATGAGATTCAGTCAGAACCTAGTACCCTAGGGGCAGCTCTCTTCAACTAGGTTGTTTTAATACATAGGTGGTCTGAGAATACGCTTCTGGTTTACTTTTTTCTTTGGGTTACTTTGGTTGATAGGCTAGGAAATTAACTTTACAAATGTGGTCAAACTTGCTGCTTCTCACTATTTCTCATAAGCCACGTTCTTGTGCAGTTCTTTAGGCATAGTAGCCAGTGCAGTGTAACAGGGCAGGTACAGTAGAAGTCAGAAACTCAGCCATGGCTGCCCGCCCTCTGGTTGGCAAAAAGCATAGCTCAGTGGACTGACTTAGTCAGGAGGAGAAAAGGGTAGGAGAGGCCAATGCCTTAAATTTAAAAAGTTGGCTCATAGAAATGGGACGTCACACTGGTACAGAGAGGCATCTGGGACCAGCATGGTGTATAGCAGCCTCCACACAGGCAGGCAAAACATGAAAACTAAGGACTGGAAGTCTTGTTGGGGGAAGCATGCAGCAGGCAGCTTGGCATTAGAGAAGTCAAGCAGCAGGGTCACACCTGTTGGGTCCAATTCCTTAGAGGGCATTTGGTAGGAACAAGACAGTCCCTGTCCATCAAGGAGTGACATAGGCAGGCTCCCAGCGTAGGGGCTCAGGTAGCAAGGTCTAAGACAAAAATAAAGTTACCACATAGGGTTGAGCTGAGACCTTGGGAACAAAGGAAAACCCTAATTACCAATACGAAACTAGATGAAGTAAGCACAAAAAAACCTAATAAATAAATCGATTTCTAAAACTGACACAGGTTATAAAGAAGATAAAAAACAGAGTAACATGTACATTTAAATTTATTTTTTTTAATTTTTAAAAGATTTTATTTATTTGAGAGAGAGAGCCTGAGCATGAGTGGGTGGGGCAGTAGCAGAGGGAGAGAGAGAAGCAGACTCCTCCCCACTGAGCAGAGAGTCTGATGGGGGTGGGGGACACTGTCCCAGGACCCTGAGACCAGGACCTGAGCCAAAAGTAGATGCTTAACCAACAGAGCCACCCAGGAGCCCCCTTAAATTTATTTGTTGATTAATTCACACGTTATTTATTTAACTTCCTACCTGCTGTTGTTTTCTAAAAGCCACACATGGGATAGCTGGGATTTGAAAACTAAAATCAGTTCTTACTGAAAGGCACATGCTTAGTATTTTTTCCCCTTCCAGACGCTTTTAGCACAATTTCCCCCAAATTAAGATTTTCTTCCATTCTTAGAATTAGAAGAGGCAAAATTATTAGTACAATTGATACTCAGCTATAAAGGATAAAGGTTAGGTATGTGCATGGTGTGTGTGTGTGTGTGTGTTGACATTAAAACTCAACATTACACTTGTTAACTTAAGAGCAGTAAATAAAGGTGATGGATTCAAACACCAAAAAGCTATTAAAATAGCTTACCTTTAAGGTGCTTCTGACACTTGAAGATACGACATTTCCACATATTTTTGTCTCACATTTCATGAAGTAAGTATGCTATGTGTTTGATCAGTAAATTATCACATTGCATTTCTATTTAACAAAAGTCTCATTTCAAAGGCTCTTCATTTGTCTCATAAACATTCCTTCTTTTAATTCTGTTAGTCACCATACAAAAACAAAGAGTCATTCCAAGAGTCATTGTTTACATATAACACCCAGTGCTCCATGTAATACGTGCCCTCCTTAATACCCTTTATTATCATTTTGAGTTTATTTAGCAATACAGTCTTTCTAAATAATAATCCTATATTTTAGTAGCAACTTTTCTGAAGTATTGGCATTATGCCTCATTATATTAGAGAAATATCCATGCCAACTACCTAAACATGACATGGTTTTTGACTTCATCTGCAAGTTGGCAGTAAGAGAGGAAATTCGTAGTACCTCTATGTTAACTAAATGCCATATCTACAAAACTATCTAATATGCTACTGTAATCTACTTATGAAAATAGTAATTTGCTTAGACAAATAGTCTATAAAATAATAGGAACTGTTTTAATGGTAAAATGACCACAGAGCCCACAAATGCCAAATTATGTACAAAGGATCTTTCCTTATTATACTCCAAAATTCTTTGTCAATGGCTCCAAAATCAACTTGAAAATATGTTTTTTTGGTTCACCTGGGTTTACTATTTTGTCTTAAACCCATTATCTTGAAATACAAATTCAATTTTAGGTATTGGTCTAGTTTATATTTGGACAGTTGTATAGAGATGTCTTTGTGGTAATTAATGGTTTATTATTCTTCAGTGGTTTGGGGTAGGAAGCTGTTTTCACGGTCTTTGACATCTCTTGAAAGGATTTTCAAGATCACTATAATTAATTTGTATCCTAATTTGGCCAGTGGTATCTATAATGATTCAGTAAGGTAAAAACCCTTAGGTTTGGCAAAGAGTGGGAAGTTCTCCAGTGAACATATATAGAGTTTGCACTTAAGTCTAAAGAACCAACTCCATAAGTACAGAAGGAAGACACGTGGCAAGTATGGAAAAGGTCCAGAATTTAGTCATCTGGTTGCTCATTGTGAGTCAAGAGTTGAGGCAGCTGCCAAGAGATCAGAGGCAACCAAGGGCCAGGCTGGCAGGGAGAATTCGCAGTAAATGGGAGGGATGGCTCTTTCCTACCCTGCACTTCCAACCCCAGCCTGGTGTCTTGGGGGTCAGTTTGGAGTTCTCTAGTTAGCTGTATACATTCTTAAGTGTTTAAAATTGGAACTCATTCAAATACAAGTGGTCAGGACAGAGAGAAAACTTGAAACCATGTTTATATAGGGAAGAGCTGGAGGAATTGAGGCTATTTATTCTGGAGGAGAGGGTACAGAATTGCTGTCTTCACAGATATAAAGGGCTATCATGTAGAAGAGAGGTTAGATTTATTGTGCATGGCTCTGGAGGGTAGACTCAGGGCCAATGGGGCAGATTTTGGCTCACTATAAGAATAGCTTTCTGATGGTTACACATGTCCCTGAAAGGAGTGAACTGCCTCCAGAAGTAGTAATTTTGGACTGTGAAGACAGCCATGCCTCTGCAGATGGTTGCTATTAGAAACAGGGTCCTAGGAAAATCCCACAAGACTGGACTAAAGATCTCCAAAGTCCTCCCAGCCTAGTTCTGTGTCTTATAATCTCTCTGTCCAGATAACACATTTCTTGATCACCCTCTGTTTATCCAGCATAGTGCTAGGGGTGCAGAGAACTCCAGGTACTCTCGTGGGGAAACCAAACATGCAGCCAGCCACTACAGCACAGGGTGAGAAGTAACCTAATCCAGTGTAGGTATTTGCAAGTTGGCTTAGCTGTTAAGGTTGGGGATGGAGCAGTGCTAACAGTAGGCTTCCCAGGGGCTCCATCTGAGTCTCAGGTTTCATACATCTTATATAAGGGGCTTGGACTATTCTGTAACATTCTATGCAAATAAATTCATTCATTATCTTCCTTTATAGTTACACGATGCTCTAGGTTTTACCAACCTCTGGGTACCAATGGCATTGGCAACAATACCAAGATTTCACTTAGGCTTGTCTATTGTGCTGCTTAGGACCTCCAGACCTCTATGAAAATCTTACCTATCTGTCTCCAGGACCAGCTATCTCCACAACTCCCTGGCAGTGCTCTGTGGGAGCTCATGAGCTGACTCCTCCTGGTTCTTTCTCTATTATTATCTGAACCCATCTGAGGGTGGTACCTCCTTATGCTGGTCCTGCTGGTGCTGGTACCCTCTATGACGAGGTCCCCGACCAGCATTGGTATTCCTAGGATTGCAGCCTTCATGGTGCTAAGGTGACATTGCACTTCTCGAGGTCTGCACTATAGCACAGCCACACTAGTCCCAGCAAAAGTGGGGTCAATGACCCACTTCCTCACTTTGGGTCATTTTTTGTCACCTGGGCAGTGAAGTGGGACTAGATAGGCTTATGTCTCACAAAATTCTTCTTGAAATAAGCTCTTCTGGTTTCTGCCTGCAATCCCAAGGCTATGGGTCTCGTAGCTGAGAGAGACACTAGGGTTTTCCTTTCATTCCAGTTTCCCCCAAGATCTCCAAACATCTTTCTTCCCTGTGCTGGCCAGTTCTTCTTCAGTAGAAAGGTAGAGCAAAATGAACTATAATGCTGGCAGGTTCAGGATCCAGATCTTCAAATATACCTATACCTGAGATTATTAGTGTTATTGTTTTTTATGACTTATGTCTGGCACAGGGCTAAGTGATTTTCATATATCATCTCATTTAATCACCTGACCCTTTGGAACTGCAGACTCCTAGTATCCTCGTTTGTAGATAAGGATGTGGCTAAGAGGAATTAAGTAACTTGCTCAAGGTCAAACAGCCAACCAGAGCTAGAATTCAAAACCAGACTGGTATAAAATATTCCAGAAACCAAATTCTCAACAGGCCCCCAACACTTGGACATAAACACTCCTTCTTATAACCTGGTTAACAGTAAAGTACGTACTTTGCTCATTTGTTGTCTGCGTAAATTCAAAATTGGTTTTTGTATCCAGGGCTGGGAAGAAACAGTGGATGCTGCCATTTCTCACCTCTTGAAGACTTGCCTATCAAAGAGTTCAAAGGAGCAGGCTTTGAACCTCAGCAGCCAGCTGAACATACCCAAAGACACAAGCCGACTGAAGAAACACATCGCCTTGCTCTGCGATAGATTAGCCAAAGGTGGACGTCTCTGCTTAAGTACAGATGCAGCGGCTCCGCAGACCATGGTCATGCCAGGTAAGAGCTTCATCCGTGCTCCCTAAACACGACTACTTTTCCCAAATTAAAGGAATGTGCCTGAGGTTGTATTTGGGGTTTACATTTCATATTAAAGTGATGATAGCCAAGAAAATTGCTTTCACATTTCCCCTCAGATATCCCAGGGTAACCACTTGGATAAATATTCTTGGGGTATTTGCTTGCTAGACATTTCTACAATGGTATGTCTTTTTTCTTCCCTCTTCTTTTAAATATATGATCCATTTTGTTTTACTTCTAACCAATAAAAAGTGGATTAAAGAATAAAACTATTTTTAAGGAAAAGTTTTACTAAATGTGGTCTCGCGATACCATATTTCATAAATGTAAATAGCATAATACAAGCAGCTAATGTAATCCAGATGAGTGAGTCCCATCCCCACTGCTGTTTGCTTGGATTGTGGTCATCAAAATAAGTGGGGGTGGAGAGACAAAGAAGAAGACTGGGATCAGGAGATGTGAACAGGCTGCAGAGATATGGCACCTACAGGCCAAGATAGCTAGAGACCCAGCTTGCCCCAACATGAGCAGTCAGTGCTGGCCATGGGCATCCTGGTCAGCCCTTTCCATGGTCAGAGGGGCTAAACAATCAATGGTGCTGCACTTGGGTCCCTCAGAGGCAGCAGCTCCCTCTTAGTGTCTGTCTTTATAGCAGTAGCAAGGAACATAAAGTAAATGCATTAATTCAGTGCAACAGCTGTAGTATCTATTTCCTTCTAAGGCAAGGACCATGGAATGAGAACTGCTGTGGTTTTCTCTTCTTCCTTCTTACATGCCTTTTGTGTCCCTCCCCACCATGCTGATGCTCTTCCTCTTGCTTCCTTTTCCCCTCAATCAGCATTCCTAGAAGTAAAAAGGAATGCAAGCAAAAATTTAAAAAGATAAACATGGAGACAGCATAGCATAATCTAATAAGGACAGACTCTGGAGGCAGACAGAGCAGTGTTTGGGTCCTGCCTTTATCCCTTACCGCTTATGTGACCCTGGATATATTAGTTAACTTTCCAGAGTCTTAGTTTTCTTCCTTTTGAAAGTAGGTATAATAATGCCTTCCCTGTCACTGGGGCCTTAGATGTTTGCAAAGCACTTAGCACAATGCTTGGGATAGAGACACACTCAAAAAGTAAAGCTGTAATTCTTACCATTGTTATAGATATACATATAATTCAGTCTATAATTTGGGGGTGGGAAAATAGCTGGTTTGGCATCATGGGTTGCTGTATTCCATGGTTTGAGATCTTTTTTACCTTATTTACACTTGGGTAGAACCTTTTATTCCAAAAGAATATTTCTAATATGACATTTCAGAATAGAAATGTCTTTCCATATAGAAACAGTTGTAATATAGTTTGTCTCAATTTAGGCCCTCTTCATCTTTCCCTTGTTATCCTCCTCCTAACTTATCCTTTGGCCTCTACTCATCTGTCTTCTGTCCCCTATTACAGGATTATTTTTGTAAGAAATAAGTATTTAGGCTTAATGAGATAGTAAATGAAAAATATTTACTATGATCTGCACTCAGTACATGGCTCTCCCTCCTTCCTTGCCAGTTGAAGAAACAAAGGAAGCTTGAGGAAGAAAGACAAATATATAAAAGAGAAAACTTAAGAAAGAGATGGATCGGCCCCCTGACTGGCTGGCATAGCTACCTGTCAGTGCAGGCCTGGGCAACCCTGCCCTTTGTTCTCCAACCCCCTGCCCGAGCCTCTTCGAGAATAGCCATTGGCAATGCTCTGAGCAAAGACCTTGACACCTGGAGAGAAGTATGCTCCCTTAGTCACATTTATTAATTATGAAACTTTAGTCATTTGTTTAAATAACTAGGTTTAGAAGCAGCTTGAGGGCCATGTCCATATAAGCTCTCGGTGCAAAATTTTTCAATGTGTGGAAGGAAGGGGCATAGGAAAGGAGGAAGAGAAGGGAGGGAGGGAGAAATGAAAAAAATGTGGGTAGATGGAAAATATATTTGTTTGCAAACCAGGAGTCTATAAGCTAGGCCTGTGCCTCTCATGCCTAGTCTAGTCTAGCCGAGGTCAGTCCACTGGGGAGACTGAGGCTTTGTGCATTTGTGCTGCACTGTCACGGGCTTTGTTGCTTTTATGTGACCCAGTTTTTGACTCTGGTTGAGTGATTCTCTGTCCCACTTGCTTTAATCTAATTATAGTAGTGAGTTTTAAAAAAAGTGTTAAATCAGTGCTCTCTGTCATTAACATGCTCCAACACCACCTATAATACCTTTCCTCCCTAGAACTCAAATTTTTCACACACTTATTTCTATGCTTAGCACATTTCTGAGGTAGAAGAAACATGTAGAATTATTACCATTTTGTAAACAGAAACCAGATTTAGGAAAAGCTAGATATCTTGCCCAGAGTTACATGGTGACTGGAAGTGGTCAGTCTAGAATCCAAATCTAGCCCACTGTGCTTCCCTCTAGACCACACAGACCATAGTGGTACAAATACATTTCCAGCCTGAGCTTCCTCCTATGTAAGCTGTTCTCGACCTGGCCTTCTTCTCACTTTAATCAGTCTAGCAGTGTGGGAGGAAAAGGACAGAAACAGTTTCATAAAGTGTCTTTTCTTTGCTATGAGGAATATGTTAAAGATCGTTCTTCATTTTGCGCTTCATTTCTGTTATCTCCGTAGGTGCCATGATCCCCATCATCACAGAGATAATAAGAAATACTCTGTTACTGCAAGCCAGTAATAGTGCAATTTATAGTGTTAGTGTAGCTGCCGTAGTTGTCTCAGAATACACAAAGGGAAAATGGCATATTAGAAAGGAGGGGGTTACTGAACGCAGAAGCCTATAAGCATTTTTCACAGACATGATCTTTTTTTAAAAGCTGGGCAGGAACTCAGAAATCATCTGGTTCACCTCCCTCCCTTAACAGCTGAGGTAACTGAGGCCTAGGAAGATGAAGTGACTTAAGGGTTGGTATTACAAGGCAGGAGTGTGTGTCATTTTACCATGTTCCCTATTAAATGGCAGATGGATAAACATCTCAGAATAAAAAACCCTTGGTCTTTTCTAGCCTCATGACTTTATGAGCCCAGCACCTTGGATGTGCCCTTTCTTTGCTCCAGTAAAGGCCATGATGACAACATCCTCCCTGGCATCCAGAGTTTGAAAATCTTTCCCACTGGGAATTACCTTATGGACTTTTGGCCTCACATTTCTCCTCTTTGCCTTTATCAACCTTCAGCTGCTCTATCATGAGTTAGCTCTCCCTTTTCTGGATATATGTCTTTTTTTTTTTAATTGTAGAACCATCAAACTTCCCTGTCTTCTACCTGTAGCTCTGGTATTTACATTTTTTCCTGCTGGGGAGTATTGCACTCTCATTAAATATCCTTTCTCTAATCTCAGCTGTATGCATCCCCTTAGACAAAGAGTCACAGAGGGCCACCAGGGTGGTGTTTTTAAAAAATTGAAATGTGAATGCTTTTAGTGGCCTAGCTGACTTTCTTATACATGTATGTTACCTTCTTTGTCCCTGCAGGTGCTTGAGGCTGAGAGATTTGCGTTAGATGGCCAGAGGCTTCCTTTTATGACCTCACTGTCTAGGGTAATATTTCAGTGGCCCTAATTACAGCTAAGACTTGACTCTCTGAAGCACATATGTAAAGCTTAATGCACACATAGGTGGGCCTAACTTATGGTATTTGGAGACAAGTCATTTTAACCTCATGAGTGCTGGAGCTTTTTGTCATTTCTGTATGGGTTCCCCCCACTTTTTTTTTTTTTAAGACTTTATTCAAGAGAGAGTGAGGGACCACAAGAGAGAGACACGAACGGGGGAAGAGGCAAAGGGAGAGGGAGAAGCAGGCTTCCTGATGATCAGGGAGCCTGACACAAGGCTTGATTCCAGGACTCTGAGATCATGACCTGAGCTGAAGGCAGATGTTTAACCGACTGAGCCACCCAGGTACCCCGTCTGTATAGGTTTTTAACCTTCATGTGTCTCAGTGATGCTTTGCCCCACAAAAAGTGGAGGGGCTTATGATGGCCCATCAGATGGAAGCTTGGCGAGCAGATGGTGTGGGACCCACAGCAGGGCAGGCAGAGCAAACTGAGCAAGGAAAAAGCCGTAAGGACAATCCAGGCTGGTCAAGTGCCTCAAGAGACTATTCTCTTAATGTGATCAAATGAATCAGAGGTTGCAATGAGCCATAGCTTCAACTGTATTTGCTTTGGCACGGGTGGAGTCCTGGGCCTTAAGGAAGCCAATTTGGGGTAGGGGCAGAAAGCAAAGATAGGTTGATAAATAAGATGAGCCTTTTCACAGGTATGAGTCAGAAGACTTAACTCTGAGATGCGATATGGACCACCCCAAAATTAGTATTTTATACATTTTTACTCTATTAAGTGGGTAGGAGAAAATAGTAAAATTTTGGATAAGGTATCTGTTCTATCCTTTGGGGAGATATATTTAAGACTCCCACTTTTTAGTATTTTAAATTTGAGTTAATGACCTTTTTGCCTTAAGGGTTGATGTTATTTTGAGGCTTCTTCCAAATGACCCATTTCAATAGCATTTAAATTTAGCTTTCTGAGGTCTCACTTAGATGCTTGGTAAGGCATTTGGTGTTTATTTTCATATTGTCAGTATGATCAAGCTGTTGGTTTTGCACTTTATTTGAATTTTTATAAGTTTGAAGTCTTTCATTTAAGAAATTTAGACAAATTCAGCATAGGAAAGGCCTCAGGAAAAATTACTAAATAGCTTCTGAATCTATTTGTTCATTTTTGTTTAAAAAAAGAGTGAGTTCCAAAATGGTAAAATGCTGTCGACCCTAGAACAACACTGGTTTGAACTGGACAAGTCCACTTTTATGCAGATTTTTTAAAATAAATACAGTACAGTGCTATAAATGTATTTTCTCTTCCTTAGGATTTTTTTAATAAAGATTTTATTTATTTATTTGACAGAGAGGGAGATCACAAGTAGGCAGAGAGAGAGAGGAGGAAGCAGGCTCCCCGCTGAGCAGAGAGCCGGATGTAGGGCTCGATCCCAGGACCCTGAGACCATGACCTGAGCCGAAGGCAGAGGCTTTAACCGACTGAGCCACCCAGGCGCCCCAGTCTTCCTTATGATTTTCTTAATACCATTTTATTTTTTCTAGTTTGCTTTATTATAAGAATATAGTGTATAAGATAGACAACATACAAAATATATTCCAGTCAGCTGTTTATGTCATTGGTAGGGCTTCCAGTTAACAGTAAGCTCTAAGTGTTTGGGGAGTCAAAAATTATACTTGAAAATGCTTAGTAAGTGCTTGATACAGCAAATTCTAACTAAATGTGAGCTTCTCTTAATAATTAGTATAAATACTAAAGTAAAATCTAAAAGGCACTTGTGAGAATTTGACAAAAGAATTCTAGAGCTAGAAGAGAAAAAATTGTAAGGTCAGACAAGAAACTTTGAAAAAGAGGAGTGTAAAATTTGCCTTTTTGGAACACTTGTTATAAAGTAACAGTGAATGGCAGTGTTGCAATTACAACAAGGGAGCTTGATACACCAAATAGAACATTCAAAATGATTAAAGTGTGGAAGGTTTGAGACTAATTGGTGTTAGAAGACGACTACCTGAAACTGGAACCAACATTTTACTGTTTTTATTTGGGAAAAGAAAAAGGTTCAGTTGAAAAATAAATAAAGTTAAAATTAATAGTAAGTTTATTTTATCATGTATTTGCCAAAATTTATATTATGCCTATAATTATATGCTAATTCTTAGAGACAACAATGAAAGAATTTTGTATGATTTTTGTTTTTGTTTGTTTTGGCATGTTGATAGATACATTTGTTTTTTGTTTTTTGGTTTTTTTAAAAGATTTTATTTATTTATTTGACACAGAGAGAGAGATTACAGGTAGGCAGAGAGGCAGGCAGAGAGACAGGGAGAGGAGGAAGCAGGCTCCCTGCTGAGCAGAGAGCCCAATGCGGGCCTTGATCCCAGGATGCTGAGATCATGACCTGAGCCGAAAGCAGAGGCTTTAACCCACTGAGCCACCCAGGCGCCCAGATACTCACGTTTGACCTTACAAGTACCTTTACAAAGAGAGGGTCCTTTTTAGGAAAAAAATATTCCAAGGCATCATCTATTTCCCTAGGTGGGATCTTTATTAATCCTTTAGTATGCAAAACATTTTCTCTAGAAACATCTATCCTGTCATCCTCTGGTCAGTTTTTTTCTCTTGATTAATTGGAATGTTTGCCAGATTTTCACTGGTCACTGTCCTTGCATCTCTAATGACACTTCAGCTTCTTCAAATCTTGCATTGTTTGCAAGATTTGTAATTTCCCTCTGGAGCCCATTATGCTGTATTTGCAACAATGTCCAACAGTTGGTGAGAGATGGACCCATGTAAAAAGTTGATAGGAGTCAGGGATTCATCTCATGTTAAATGTGGAAAGATAATTGAGTAGAAACTAATTTTGTAAGTAGTCTGTTTTGGAGTGAATATCTTTGTGTTGTGCTTTTGCTTTTCTGTGACTACAGTTGGGGTAATCAGAACTCCTATAAGCAGGAAAGTCCACCTCCCTCTCTGCCAAATAAATATGTAAGAATTTAGAATGCGCTAATCTGAATTTGGACCTCATGTGCTTCTGTGACATTTCAGAGCAATGGAGACAGGACAAGGTGAGTTTAAAAATGGTCCTAGGAACTGGCCCGTCCTTTGGAGAAAAAAAATAGATCACCTAGTCCATACCATGTGCTACAGCACATTTCAGATAGCTAAGAGATTTAAATGTAAAAAAAATGAGATCACAAACACAAGGAAATAAAGGTAAATACATAGATGTGGAAGCAGGATAGGTCTTTCTAAGTAAGTCAGCAAAGGCAGAAAACAAAAGATTGAGCTTCAGTTACATAGTTCTCAAAATCTGGTCGAGAAGCATATAAACCCAAGGTGCATGTTAATGGTAATTACCCTGGGTGGCAGAGTTACAGGCACTGAGTATCCTCCTACCCTTTCTTTTCCACATACTGTGTATATTTTCCTACAAAAAATGTATATAACTCATAAGAAGGGACGATTATCAAAAGTACTACCAAGAAAACAACTGTAATTATATCAGAAATGGTGGTAAGGAAAAAACAAGAACTCATTTCATAAACCAGGAAAATTAATGGTGTTTTATTCCCAAAAGGAAATAAATTGTTCAAAGGCAATGAACATGTGTTTATGGGGCTTATTTGTATTTCCATCCTGATAAATGAGCCCAAGTCCTTCTCTGCTTGGGACTCCTTGTGTAAATGTATGCAGCCAGGTTATGGATTCTGCCTCTATCCCATCTCTGTATCTCCTCTCTGAAAGTAGACCAAATTTTGCCAATTATTGATCTCTGAGTAACTTTTTCACCTTTCCACGAGTAACTTCATAATTCCTGAATCTGGTGAATGCTTTGCCTACAACTCATTTGGCTGCTCTGTACCCTTTTACACTGAGACCATTTCCTTAGAACATTTTTGTTCCTTGGCTTTTCTTTCATATTGGAAACTGTTCCTGTCCTCCTCAGGCCTGTCTTTTCCTGTCTGCTTTGTGGCTTCTTGTCCCTTTTTCTGTCTCTTGACTTTTAGGATTCCATCTTTGTGCTCTCCTGGACAGTCTCATCCAACTACCACCTGCATTCCATGATTTCTGAGTTTGTACCTTTCTGTCTGGCCTTTCTTCCAGGTTTCATATGTCTCCATCAGTACCCCACAGGCCTCTCCACTTACATGTGCCTGAGTGCACCTCACCTCCTTCTGCATATCTCATCTCAGTGGATGATCTTACCTAATACCCAGGGCAGGGGCCTCAGAACAGCCTTGACCCCCTGTTTCCTTTATTCCTCATGTTCAGTCAGTCCCCAAAACTTGATGGTGGCACCTCCCAAATGTATTTCTTTTCACTGTCCATACTGCTATTACCTTACTTAATGCCCTTGTCTCCTATTGCTATTAAAATGGCCTACCAGTAGTCTTCTTGAATTAACAGTTCTCCTTTGTTTTTAGTACTACCATAAAAAACAATTTATGAATGTTCATAGCAGCATGATAGCCAAAAATGGAAACAATCCAAATACTTATCATAATGAACGAATAAATAAATGTGGCACATCCATATAGTAGAATATTCTACAACATGGATGAATCTTGAAAACATTATATTAAGTGAAAGAAAGCCAGTCCAAAAGACCATATATTGTATGATTCCATTCATATAAAATGTCCAGAATAGGCAAATTCATAGAGGCAGAAAGTATACTAGTGGTTGCCTAAGGCTAAGGGTGGGGTAGGGGTGGAGAAATGAATAGTGATAGCTAATGGGTAGGGGATTTCCTTTTGGGTGAGAAAAATATTCTAAAATTAGGTTGTATGATGGCTGCACAACTCTGTGAATGTCCTGGAAACCACTGAATATATGTTTTATAAGTATGAATTTTGTTGTAATAAAGTTATTAAAAATAATTCATATCTTTAATATACAGATAAAACATGTTTTGTAGAAATTTAAGAAATTCAGATGGGAAAAAAAGATTAAAAATCACTAATAATATGACCACCCTGAAATAGATACAAATGCTACTATATATAAATTTATGTATGTGTATATACATATATATATTCTATACGTGTATATGTGTATACATATTTCTAGTTTCTTTGCATAGACATAGTTTTGTCTTATAAAATTGGAACATACTGTACCTACTGCTTTTAACCCATATTAAAAATGTTCATTAAATCATTACTGTATTATTAAATATTATATATATTTCAATAGCCGCCTACTTAATCAGTCCCCTTTTGTCAAGTATACATTTTCTGATTTTAGTATGATAAACAATTATTAGTGAATATTTTTTGTAGCTAAATCTGTATTCTTCTGTAATGAATTTACAGTTTTCCATGAGTATGAGTTTCTTTGTAAAAATTGGGATCTAGGTATGTTACTTATCTGCTTGAAAATATTTTACTGCTTCCTGTTACTTACCACATTAAATCAAAAGTCTTAAGCCTAAAATATAGCATCCTTTATGAAATAGAACAACATTATCCTTCTAGCTGTTATCTCCTGCACTTCCATCCTTAAGATTCTTTACCAATACTAAAGTATTCAATATTTTCCAAATATACCATGCTTTACAGGCTTCTGTAATTTCCTTGGCTTAGAGAGTTAGTCTTTGGGTGGTGGTAAAATTACCACTAATTTCTGAAGACCCAGCTGAAATGATGTTCCACAAAGCATTTCCTAGTCCTCCTGGCAGTGCTAGTCCCTCTCTCATCTGTGCTCCTTGGTCTCTGGGCATATGGCTATTACAGTGCTTCTCATATGGTACCATAGTTTTATATTTTTACTTCATCCCTCACTCCTGTATTAGTCTGTTAAGTCTGCCATAGCAAAATGCCACAGGCTGGGTGGCTTAAACAACAGAATTTATTTTCTCACAGTTCTGGAGACCGGAAGTCCAAGATCAAGGTGCTGGTAGGTTTGGTTTCTCCTGAGGTCTGTCTGCTTGGTAAGCAGGTGGCCACCTTTTATCTGTGTCCTCACATGGCCTTTTTCTCTGTGTGTCCATGCTGCCAGTGCCTCTTCCTCCTCTTGTAAGGACACCATTTCTTTTGGATTAGGACCCCACCCTTATGACATCATTTAACTTTAATTACCTCTTTAAAAGCCCAGTTTTCAAATACTGTCACATTTGGGAGTTAGGCCAGATAGAAGGTAAACATGCATGGAATGTATTGTATTCTGTGTGACCTTAACACCACACTTATGCCTGGCATATATATAGGTGATGCTCACTCTATATTTTTTAAACTTCTTATTTTGAAATAATATAAAATATCTATAATATTTTGAATAATAGACTCATAGGAAGATGCAAAAATACTACCTGGAATCCCATGTTCCCTTCATTCAACTTTCCCTAATGGTGACATTTTATATAACTGTAGTACAGTATCAAAAATATAAAATTGACATTGGTTTACCTACATTTTTAGAATAAATCAGTGGAGCTTTTCATAAAGAGGATAAGTCTTAAAGTAGATATAAGTTTTGGACTTTTAAAAGGGTGATGGCAGATAATGTACATAGAGTTAGTGATCTGAGCAAGGAGATGTGGACCTGCAAGTAAACTGGCTAAATTTCAGATTAGAAAGTCCGTCGAGTAGATCAGTAAACACTACTTGATGTAAGAACTTGAAAAGCTAGATAAAAGAGATTGAGCATAATGCAGATGGTAATGGGAGCTATTATAGGTTCATAAACTATGAGTGACATAAAAAGCAGTGTTCTAGAAATACTATTCTGAGTGTGGTATGCAGGATAAAGGATAGTATGACAAACAGGGAAGGATACAGATAGTCCATCAAGTTTTTTTAGTTGCCATTGATGGAACTGGTTAAGTTGGCAAGTGAATTTTGTTTGTTATCAATAATGTGCTTCATTTCAAATATGATGAACTTGAGATGCATCTAAAAGGGGATGTGTCTCAACAGCTGGGTCTGAGGAAGTCTAGCTTCAAGGAAATACTGAAGCTTGAAAAGTAGATTTTCATATCCTGAGTTTTGGAGTCATCATTAAAACTTTGCAATTGGGGTACCTAGGTGGCACAGTCCATTAAGTGTCTGCCTTGGGCTCAGGTCATGATCTCAGGGTCCTAGGATTGAGTTCAGCATCAGGTTCCCTGTTCAGTGGGGAGTCTGCTTCTTCTTCTGCCCCTCCCTGCCTTTGTGTGCTCGCTTTCTCTCTCGCAAAAATAAATAAAATATTTAAAAAAAAAACCCAAAACTTTGCAATTGGATGAAACCTTTGAGGGAGAGCACAGGGAGGGAAATCTAGATTTGGGATTTAGCTGCAGAACCACAAATCTGGGACAAGAAGTGGATTCTATAGAGAGGAGGGAATTTTAAAGAATTTCCAGAAGATATGATGTCAGTACTATCAAGGATAGAAGAAGTGCAAGCAAAGATCTTTCTATAACTGGAAGGAACAATATAGAAAGGCAGATGGAAGAAGTAGGTTATGGTCTGGTTGTTATTTCTTTTCTTCTGTTCAAAAATGATATTTAGAGGTGTCTGAAGGTCAGGGGATAGTGGCAAGATGAGAGTGCTAAAATGAAGCATTCATGTTAAATGGGAAACTTTGAGGAGGAAGAGGAATAATCTAGAATATAGGTAAACTGAAGAGAATTAATATTTAAGAAGAGAAAAAATGAGGACCTAGATATAAATTGGGAATATATGGAGATTTAAGAAAAGGAATATTTAGTGAAACCCAGCTGATGAGTTTTAGAGAAGTAAAGTCTTATAATGATCTGTGAGAGAGCAGGAATGGGTGAATGGTGAGGTGGTAAGTTAAAGCTGGTTTGCAAGAGCCACTCTGGGAAGGACAAGTCAGCCATTTAGTAATTGTGCAGATACTTATTCTTCTGAGGCCACAGTTTCCTCACTTGAAATATTGAGATAACACCTCCTGCTTTTGAAACAACATACTATTTCAAAATTGTTTTAAGTATTGAGCTGTATTGTATAAGTAAAGAAAACATTCAGTTTTTAATAGGATGCTCCTTATCCATTGTAATAGGGAGTCTATATGGGATGAATGGAAATTTAGTGGGAGACTATTTGAATCCAGGATTAGAGTTGTATTTGACGGGAGAAGCAATTAGGAGTAACTATAGGGAAAAGTCTACCATCAAAGACCCTACAGAATAATATTGTCCCTGTGTGTACTTAGCAAATACTTGTTGATAGACAAACTGGCTGGTAACTAATTACAATGTGATGACCAAAACCCAGTTCTTGGAAGTAGGGTTGTTAATACAGTAATAAAATACCAGGGGAGTTTGAGAAATTTCCTTCCTCGCAGATCTTTAAACTAATGTGGATACTCGACAGTTTAAAGATAATTTGGGGAAAACCCTGCCTGAAAGCAGGGGGATAAATAACTTTTAAAGGACATCACTTATACTTCTGTCTTTAGTCATGTCATATGGACAAATCTGTAAAATGCCAATTTTTACTCTCACCTGGCTGTAAATGTGACATGTCTTTTCTGATAGGAAATAGTTACAATAGAAACCCTAACTCTGTGTAATTTCCAGCGTCTTTAAAAATTGCATAGGTTGGCCAAAAGAAAGACTATCTCAGTACACTGGAGCATCCCTCAGGAAGGTAATTATTTCTGGGGCTTTGCATTATATAAAAAAGAACTTTTCTCACATATTCTATTCACACTTAGGGCTGTTTTATCATCAAATATGAGGATTAAAAAATTGGTATTTATTCCAGCAGTTGCTAATATGAAGGGATTTCTACAGATTCACCACAAACTGATAACAATTTGTCCAGTTTTCTCCTCTTTGACTTTTATCTCCTGTCAGCTTTGGCTACCTCAGTGGCTCTGCCTTCAACAGTAAGGTTTTACTGGTTCACCTCAAAATTGTAACAAACATACTTCCTGTTTTCTTCCCTTCAACTTTTACTCCTAATACCAGTTATCTGTGCAAGGAATTAACATCTTCAACAATAAGAGGAATACATTTCTCTGCTTTCAGTGTAAATTGATGAATAGTATTAAAGTTGTGTTTGTTTTTCACTTCTCTTTAGATTTTAGGTTGGCTGGATAAAGTATTCTAAGTGCTTAAAAACAACCAGTGACTTATGTGAGACAGACTTATTTCATATCATGTTATTTTCATTTAAAAATGTAAAACATGCATAATGTGAATATCCACGGATAGATAGGGCAGACAATAAAGTTTGACCCATTCTTATGTTTAATTTGGGCCAATACACCTGGCTTAAAATAGGAATAACACTCTGATGACACAAAGAGAGTATTCTTCCACTTTGAATTGTCATCCTAAGTGGAGCCAGGTCCATGTTGCCAACCTTTTAAAAAATCTTTTTATACTAAACTTTAAAGAAACCTCATTCTTAATGTGTTTATTCAAGTAAACTATTGAATAGTCAGTCCCTTCTGATTTATGTGTAATGTGGGTATTTCTTAAACAATTAAAAATTAAAACGAAAAATGATTCTCTCATTTCTGATGGTTCTTAGAGCATATAAAACTTCAAATTCTAAAAAGTAAAACACCTTTGGTTGTATTCCTCTGTAAGTATGTCTAAACTCTATTTTTTTAAGAAGTAGCTTTTGGTTTTTAAAATGTTTAATTTTTTATTTAAAAATAAATATTTTGGCTAGCCAGAATTTTTGTATTTCTTTCAAGTCTGCTGTCGGAGCCATATTCCAGTGTCATGTGGAAAATGTTACCAAAAAATAAAGTGATGTCACTCTCTAGCTTTCAGAAGCCATGATTTATGCTAATACCGATAGGATGATTTTTATTTAGCATATTGGTTACTCTAAAATACTTTTGTCATTTGTTAAAAATAAGCTTGGAAGTAACTGTAACCATAAAACAAGAAGCAAATACATTGTACTGGCGAATAGCATGGCAAGGGGTACAAGGCTCCAGCTTACTGGCTCTCTGCTTATGAGAAAATGCAGTGGCAAATATTAAGAGCTCACGTATAGAATTCTGGTGGGTTTCAATGAAAAAAATAAAGTTCAATACAGCATATCTTTCCAGGGGGACGTTTAGTCAGTGTATGTGACTGTGTAAGTTACCTGATGGTCCATGTTTTACATGTTTTTAAGAGATAAAAAAATCTTTCAAAATTAGATAAAATACCAGATTTTAATTTCTTAAAATTAACATGTTAACTTGTGGAAAATCAATTATAATTTATACATTTATAAATTCATAAATTATACACTTCATACTTCATTATTTCCACTGAAAAACACATCATGTACCATGTCATGATTGATTGAGATCCCAAGGTGAAATTTGTTGGGTACTTACTAAGTTCCAGGCACTGTTCTGGGTACTAGGGGAACAATGATAAACTAGACAAACACAACCCCTGCCCTCTTGGAGCTTACATTCTGGTAGGGACAGTCAATACACAGGGAAACTAATTTCAGATAGTGAAAATGCAATGCAGAAAAGTAAGTCAGGGTAAGAGGAAAGAGTCCTGATTATATTTGGTATTTATGCCTATATCTTTCTTATGACTAAAGCCTCTTTCTCTTTTCCTTCATTTAGTGAAATTAGGGGAGGGCATATTTCATTATTTGGGACAGATGCCTTGTATGACTTGTTAAAATAATTGGTTATATAATATTATAGTTAAGTTTAGTATTAATATTATTTCAGCACTATATTTTTTAAAGCTTTTTTAAAAAAAGATTTATTTATTTATTTATTTGAGAGAGAGAGAGAGAGAGAGAGCATGAGCAGGGGGCGGACAGAGGGAGAGGGAGAGAGAATCTCAAGTACACTCCACCAAGGACAGAGCCCAATGTGGGGCTCAATCCCATGACCCCGAGGTCATGACCTGAAGCAAAATCAGGAGCCAGCTGCTCAACCAACTGAGCCACCCAGGTGCCCCTAAAGCTTTCTGATGAAAGAATGTGTTTGAATTTTGAGAAGAGAAACCAAAGTAATTCTTGAGAAGTTTTTCTAATAAATAAATTTTCTAAATATTTATAGTGATCATTAGAACATTTTGTATCATAAAAACAATTTTCATATTATTTTCATCATATTTTTATTTTGAGTTTATTCTTATTTCTGTGTTATACCATCAGCCATTATTAGATGTTTATTCTCTGTTGACATCAGCTTATGAGACTATGACATCTCTGAGGGCAGAGACTGTCATTTATTTTGGTAGAATTCATCCCTAGAATCTAATCTAATTGGAATGCAGAAGATGCTCAACATATCCTTGTGAATTTGATTTGAATTGAATTGTTCACCTGAACATTATCTCCTCTCTTTCCTATTTTTCTCTCACCCAGTTCTCTACTCCTTCCAACCCCCAGAATACCTGTTCCACCTCTGTCTGCCTCTCCAGTAGACCTTTTTTTTCTGCCTGTGGAACTTCATGGATTTCCATCCTAGATCCCTTTTCAGTCTCCAGTCATGAGTAAATCCTTGGCTTTTCTTAGATCTACTCTGGGACTGGAAATTGTTCCTAAAATTAATCATAAAACTGACCCAGTTGCTTCTGTTACCTCTCATGCTATGTGATTTCACCTGGGCCTTCCTCTGCTAATCAAGTTCTATTTGCTTGTTTTTGTTTGATTTTCTATCTCATTCCCAGCAAACGTTAATCCTTGTGGTTTGCTCAAGCTCCAACCTCTTCTCCTCCCCCAAACTGTACAGAAGCGATTATTCCTTCTCTACTGTGAAGATCAAGGCTGTCCAAAGAAGACTCTGTTTCCCACTGGTTTATTTAAAAATTTTACAGTTTTGTTCATCTTTTGTCTTTCTGTTCTTTCTTAGAAGAAGACATACTTGGTCTTAGGATGAAACTCAGATTTGTTACCTTGGGCTATAGGACTCTGCTTCCTCTCTCCCTCCATCCATTTCTCTGCCAGGAATTTCCCCACAGTTCCCTTTACCCTCTCTTCCTTTGGCATACAAGTCTCTCTTCAGTTCCACATAATAAGATTTAACCCTGCCTCTGGTCTTTGCATATGCTCTTCCCTTTTCCTCAAATACTGTTCTTTATCCACCCCTCCCAAATTACCCCCTGCCACAGATCTACGTGCTCACCAGCTAACTTATCGCAAGTTATAGATCACTTTCCCATGAGAGAGATCTTTTGTGACTCTTATCGTTTTTGCTCATGACCTCTCAGACTTTTTCTTCATAGCATGAAGCGAAGTTTGTAATTATACCTTCATTGTATGTTTATTTAATGTTTATCTCACTGTACTATCAGTTTCATGAGGTGAGGGAACATGTCTATATATTTACTACCATATACTCAGCTCAGTGCCTGTCATGCAGTGGGTATCCCAGAGACAGATGATGAATTGTATCCTCTTCTGTTTTCATGTTTCCTCAGGGACGTAATAGCCTCATACTTATTCCAGTTTAACTGCCCTTTTGTTTCTGCTGCCACCTTCCCATTTCTAAACTTTGCTCAGTTCTCCTTTGTTTCATTATATTAACTGTCTTCTTTTTCTTCCCCTTCAGACTTATAAACTATACAGATTATACTATGGTCTCTTAAATATAAGTTTGGGATGAAGCTAAATAGTACCATCTATAAACAATTCATTTTTTGGCCCAGGGAATAATATTAGGAACATAGTGGACACACGTAAGTTTTTAAAAGGGGGAAAAGAGCTTTTATTCATGAAGTAGGACTATTTTTTCTTCATTTAACAGATATTTGAAAAATTACTCCCATGTTCCAGGCACTACAATGGGCATTGGGATTGATTAAGAGGAAAGACAGCATTCCTGCCTTCCTGGAGTTTATATTCTAGTGGGGAAGCCAGACAATAAACCACTCTACAGCGAAATGAGTTGTAGGTTATATATATGTTCATTGAAACAAACAGCGAGTTGAGAGATTTAGGGGTGGAGGCTGCTGTAGACAGGGTTATTGGGGAAGGATTCTGTGAGCAGAAGGATGAGAAAATGAGGAACCAGGGGCATAGCACTCTATGGTGGTGGAATATAATTTTTAAAGATCTAGATTTTCTGAGAAATTGGAACTTAGATGTTTCTCTCTCTCTTGCACACGCACACACACACATACCCACATACAAAGGTAAATATGTGAGGCGATGGGTATATTAATGAACTCAATGGGGGAATCCTTTCATAGTGTATATGTATAGCAAATCATCATGTTGCACACTTTAATTATAATTTATTTGTCAATTATACCTTAATAAAACTGGAAATAAAAAAATTTAAAGTTCTGGAGGGAAGAAAGGGCTTGGTGTATTTGAAAGACATATGGCCTCCCTGACTTGATCCTAATGAGGAACAGTGGCAGGGAGAGCCAAGTCATGTATTCCTTACATTCCACAGTGAGGAATTTAGATGTTATCCTATGAGTAGTGGGAAACCATCAAATGATTTTAAAGAGGGAAATTATGTGATCTGGTCCATGTTTTTAAGAATTACTATGGCTACTGTTAGGGAATGATTTGGAAAACAGCTGGAGTGGAAACAGGGGGAGAGCTAGAGAGACTATTGTAGAAGCATAGGCAATAGAAAAGGATGACTGGGGTTGTGGCCATAGAGATAGAGTTAGAGAACTCTAGGGCATATTTTAGAGGCTAGCATACATGGTGATGGATTGCATGTAAGCGGTGAGATGAGCGAGGAAGCACACAGGACTCCTGGAATGTTGGTTTTAGTAATGAGGTAGACAGTAGTAGACGGGGAAGTCTGAGGGAAGAACAGTGTGTGTGTGCCTGTGGGTTAAGTGGGGGGACAGAATAAAAGATCTGTTTGGATCTGTTCCACTTGAGAGATCATGTGGGCACCCATTTTTGGATGTCAGGGTGTCTGGAGCTCAGAGGAAAAGCCAGAGCTACAGAGAGACAGCCAGGAGACAGCCGGGAGACAGCAGCCTCTGTATAGTATTTAAAGCGGAATGGGCTCAATTATGTGGAAAGAGAAAAGAGAAGTGGTGGGGTGGGGGGGTGGGGGGCTCATCTAAACCTCGAGGCCTTCCGGCATCTAGAGCTTGGGAAGAAGGGCAAGAACCAACATCGGAAATTGAGGAGAAGCAGCCAAAGAATGAGTAACAGGAAAACTGTGAGAAAGTAGCCACATGGAAGCCAAGAGCGGGAGGGTTTCCAAGGTCAGCGTTGTCACGTGCTACTGAGATGGAGCAAGATGAGGGCAGAGGTGGGAGCAGACATACTTCTGCTGAGCTCTTACAGGTTTTGTAGCATTTCTTCTTTTATGTATTTTATGTGTATAAAGTATTCCTAATTGTTAATGGAAATAAAGCTATATGTGTTTTGCTAACCCCCTTTATTTTAGTTAATAGAAATAGCGAATTTAAGTATTGTATTAAATAAATCAGTACTTTCTCCTCATCTTGTTATTCCTTCAGACAGACATGGTGTCAGCCCTATTCCTAATTAGAACAATGCCAAACTTTTTGTTTTAGGTCTGGACTCTTCATAATCTGGCATAGTTGTTCTTTCTTCTCCCACTCATCTTTATATTGAACCTTAGCTCCATTAGCCAATTTCTTTACTTCCTTATGTTCCAGGTACTGTTGAAGGCAGTAGAAAATTGATGGTGAGTAGAATAGACATGGTCTCTACCATCATGAAGCTTATGTTGTCACTGGGAATTGGAATAATTATACAGATATTCAGTTACAAAACGAGGTAAATACTATGAAGGCAACAGATGATAGAGGCTCAGACTTGGGAGTAGCAATAGAGATCAAGGAGTGGATAGATATGATAACTTTTCCAGGAGATAAAATCAACAGAATCTGGTAATTGGAGATAAGGGATGAGTGTAAGAGAGAGGTATTGGAAAGGGCTGCTGGATCGCTTGTAACAGTTGACCAATGAACCATTCATTGAAAAGTCATCTCTGGAAGAGAACAAAGCTTGAGGGAGATGGGCGATGAATTTGGTTCGGTCCATATTTAATTTGAGTGCTTAGTGCATGTCTGCTTTTCCTACAGGAACCCTGAATATTCTACCCTTTGCTAATTATTCTAACTCCTATAGAGTAAATAATGTTAGCAAGTTCATATGCCTTAAGCTAATACTTATAACTTAGAAAGTAGTTCAGTACTTCCCATTGACACTTCATGCTACACTGTCTAGTTCTCTAATTGCTATATGTGCATTCTAAGTTAGAACATAAAATCCACATGGGCACAAAATATGTGATCACTCTTTTCTTTATACAACTGATAACACTTGGAAGACCATGATGTTATATAGTAATACATATTTGGGTTCCCAGTGTCACTAGGTGATTTTCTTGAGACACAGCCTAATTTCTTATGGGTTAATTAATAACCTACAAAGATTCGTTAGAGTCTTCCAGGGTAATAGGAATGAGTGAGTTTTTTGACATAGAGTGAGTTATATACTCTGACATACTAGTGGAATATGTTCCCTATCTGGAACTACTTTCTAATTGAAGTTGTGAAACCCCTCCCACTTACTGTGTTGAATAGTTTTTAACTGAACTGCAAGTAAAACACAAGGATGGTGAATGCTCAGGAGTTTTCCCATCTCAAAATTTGCTTTTTGTGAGGTTTTTTCTTTAATATGTTATAAAACATCATCTAAATTTGTGTCTGTAACAGAATTTGATAGTACTCCTCATACTTGAAATTGGCCTCAGAGATTTCAGCCTTGGAAATTTAGGATTTTATTTTCCCAGATGTTTAAATGTAATATATTTGAAGACAGAGGCACTGTCCTGTAAGTTTATAGCCTAAATAAATCTATTTTAAAGGTGTGCTGGTCCGAGGCCAGGTGGCATAATGGGATGACATATGAGCTATTCACATTTGAAGACCTGGCACTAAATTCATCTCAGGATGCCAGGAAAATGACTTTAGAGGTGTCAATTTGCTGGACTCCTTGGTGGGCATCTGAGAACATCACAGAACCTTTGTAAAGTCTAACATAATGTATCCTCTGTAAATTATATTGCCACGTTAGCTGCCTAAGGTACAAAAGGGCAATTTGAATGACTTCAGTAGGCATTCCAAAATCTTGTTTTAATAAGTAATGAGAAATACAAGCCTGTCTGAAAGAAGACTGGCCTACTCTAAAGGTTGTATGTGGGACTGGGAATTGAAACTTAAGCTTTTCTGTTCCTCTAATGTTTATCTGGCTCATCAATTATTTAGCAAATATTTACTTAAGCCCCCTTTTCTGAGCCTTTATCATTTTAGGCATGGATTTTATAGCAAGACCAGTTACCTTTCTTCTCCCTGGCTTCAGGTCTCCTACAAATGCCAATAATAATATTTCAAAGAAGTGTTGTAAAAAACTTTGTAGTACTCAAAAAAAAAAAGTCACAATAACTCTGTCTTGAATACTTGTAAAAGTATCTCTCAATAATCCCAAGGTGCTTATTTGGACTGCTTATCTGAAGATCTTTTACTTTTTTTCATTTTCATTTGCCAAGAATGTCTAGTAATTATACTCAGTTTCCATTTGAGTACCTTTTTGAATTACTTAAAAGGCCATCATCATTAATTCATATTTAATACCTGAATCTAAGGTTTCTTTCCTGTAGTAACACATTGTGTGCTAGCCAGAAGCATCACTTGATTTGAGAAAGCATAAAATGCTCAAAGGTACCAGTCAGACTTTGATTTTTATTATGAAAATATATTTCAATAACTCTTAGGCATAGTCTCTATTAACTTGACTCATTAGTTCCTTTCCTTTTGCATGGAGCATCAGCCCTTTGCACAAATAGTCTGGCTAATGATCTGCTTAGAGGAGTCTCTACCCAGGAAAGCAGTGATGATGGACCATGACAGCAGAGAAAGGGTGGTCCTGAGCAAAGTATGTCCTCTTTCTCAACCCAAGAGGGGGTTTCATTCTCAAACTAAGCTGCACATGGATCTGTGGCATTTCTAAGGAGCTGGTCCAAATTGGTAGTATACTCCAGGCTGCTTCCAGCATCTCTTCTTTCCACAGATCCTACAGTTGGCTGGGCGCATCCTCCATGGAGGGCAAGATGCCAGAAGACCAGCAGATGTTTTTTTTTATTCAACTTCTCTGAACCTCCATTTCTTTTTATCTCCCGCTGTTAGGATCACAGGATCCTTCTCTCAGTGAGAGTCTGTGATGCAATCCTCTACCCACAATAGTCCTAGTTCTATGTTATAGCTGGCAGCCCTGTTGATTGCTCGGGCAGAGCCCTTTGATGGCTCATGAAGTCTGTTCATAAATGTGAGGAGAATTGGAGACAAATTGTACTTGCTTAACTGAAGAGGTGGCTTCAGGAAAAAACAGACTTTAATCATTATCTCCTGGGGTTAAAAATCCATGTATTTTAGAAATCTTTATTGAGTATCTACTGCAGTCTGTGTAGATAGTCATGAACGAAATAGACAAAGACTTTGCCCTAATAAAACATCCATCCTTGTGAGGAAGAAAATATACAAACAACAAAAAAGATATTTGCAAATTTTGTTAAGTAATCTGAAGATGATAAGCAGAGTAGTGTGATAAAGGGTAACTGGCAGGGGAAGGAGTCATCTGAAGTGAACTGTAAACATAGGAAGGATCCAGGTGTATGAAGGTGCCTGTGGTGGTGTTTGGGAGTGAGAGTAGGGGGGGAAGCAGGAGACATCCAGACAGTGGGAAGAGGAAATGCAAAGGATTCAAAGGAAGTAGAAAAGAAGATCAAGGTGACTGGGGAGAATGCAAGATATGGGCTTGGTAAAGCTGGCACAGCCCAGATCACAGAGGAGGCCTTGTTCAAAGTTTATGCTTTATTAAGTATGACCATTCTTGGAATAGGATATTTTTTAATAAACCTGTTATCTCTTAGACCAAATGAAAGGTGACAGTCCTAACCTTGAAGAGCCAACCTGCATTCTTAAACTGGAATAATTGTGAGAAGTCAGCAGCATGTTGAAAAAGCACTTTATTGTATTCAAAGACCTGAGACCACTAAGTTCTCAGGCATTTATCACTTGAGAGTGGAGGAGTAGAAAAGTTTAAAAGGCTGTAGCAGTAACATTTGAGAAAATGAATAATTTAAACTGAATGAAATCATGAATAATAAATTGTAAAAAAAAAAGACTCCTCACTTGTGATTAGAGATTCATAATTTTCATTTTACAACAAAATATAGTTGGCTGCCTTGCATTCCTGACTTACTTCATCTAAGTACAATTAGGCCTAACACATTAGTGCCTTGATGTGCAGACTTATGACTGGCTTCTTGTGTCAAAACCATTAAATTTTAATGTATTCAGCTTAAACATAAGTGGTCACAGATGATTCATAACCCTGCTCCCTGCTTTTGGTGAAAATGATCGTCAGCAAGAGAATTGTCCCCAATGGCCATACTTATCTTCGTAGTTGATTTCCTAAACATTTTTGTGTCTGTAGGAGACCAGGAATAAACATTGCATAGCTGATGGGTAAAGCACAATGATAATTGCTCTAAAACCGCAAGATATTTAATGATGATAAAGTAGAACTCTGTAACTCTTGACATTTTCTTTTTTAATTCCTGATGTCAGGAGGGTATAAGTGGTATAAGCTGCTCTTTAAGAATGGAGCTAGCCAACGATGAAGTTTTTTTTTTTTTCTTTAAGAAATAAACGCCAAGAGTTGCCCACAGTTTTATGACCTCATCATTTAGCTATTGGGTGTAGAAGCAGGATGAGTGAGCAGGCTTGCTTACTGCAGCTTTAGACAGCAGCTTAACCTAATAAAAATAGGACTGTGGCTTGGGCGTTTGAGTTTTCCAGCCTGGTAATTATCTGAATGCTCACCTGACCCAGCCACTATACAGGTACTGAGATATCTCAGCCCACTATGCTGCTAGCTCTTTACTTATCTTGTGCAACCCGTGTAGACGCACATGATCCGATCCTATCCCTCTATAGTTTGAAGCTCTGATTGCCTTCACAATAAACTCCCAGTTATCTGCCATGGCTCATGAGTCCATTCCTGATCTGGCTTCTGTGTGTCCAGCTCCTTCCCTTGCACTTGCCACTAGCAATGTATGCAGCTCCCATTCTGACCTATCTGCAGCTCCCAGGAAGAAGCATGTACTCTCCTTTCCCCGGGTCTCCCTCATCCCCAGGCATGTAGCTCCTCTACCTAGGATTCCCATCTTGTCTACTCCAGCCAGCTGACTTCTGTGGTCTTTTGCAGCTCAGATATTGTCTGAGCCTGTTCCCACTCTCCTGGTGCCCCTGTCTACCTGGGTCCTGGCTTCACCCTGTTTGTGCTTTCGTACCCTTGATGAGATTGCATTGTATTGTAATAGAGATCAATATGCCCTACCCCAACCCTGCCGTGGGCTCCTTGAGGAAAGAGGTTTTCTCTGTACTCTTGGTACTCCTGGCTGATAGCACAGAATCTGCACACAGTAGGCTTTCTGTGCTGGACAGATTGGTGTCTGCACTATGTCTCTTTTCGGGCCCTGAAATGATAGAGAACAGCAGGCTCCTCTCCAAACCAGTCTAGATATCATACTAGATTATTCTTGGTAGTAACAAGATAAGCAAACCTCAGTCTCCTCATTGCATTACAAACAATTTGCTTCCCTTTCTAAATGAAGACATTTTTACAGTCCCTTTACTTAATAGAGGAACGTGGTCCAAACTTGCTGTACCCTGCCCTGTGAAATCCACATGAGACTCATTCATGAGCTGTTAGGAGATTAGCCACACCTGGGTGTAGGCTTTGGTTCAGGTGCTCTGAAAATTGTTTTGATCAAATCAAGGTCAAAAGAAGAGTGCTGCTGCTTGCTTCCCGTCCCTGGTCACTGTCACTTCACTGGACAGCTGCACCACTGAACAGCTTTTCTCATTACAGAAACACAATAGCGTTTTAGGTCTGGAGGATAAATCTAAAAGTCTCCATTCTAATACTCTAGGCCGTTCTGTATCTAAGATGACCCCCAGAAAGATAGATGTTTATTCTTAAGCATCTCCAGGGATAGAGGCTTCCACAGCCCTCTCAATTATGTATTCCATTATCTCACCAGCCTTCTCATCAGGAAGGTTTTCTCCCTTAATGTCTAACTTTAATCCCTCCTGTTGCAATTTAAACTCATTTCCTTTCATCTTGGCTTCAGTGGAAATAAAAAAACAAAAAACTCAGCAGTACCCACCTACCCTATTTTTAAATGAAGATGCGGAACTTCCTCCATGCAGCTTTCTCTTTGTGGTGTTAAATGGACCAAGTTCTCCCATTTCCTCCTTTTGCCATTTCTTGGAAACTCTTCCTTTTAAAAAGCTTCATTGCTTTTACTGCAGCAGATCAGGGACTGTGCATTTCAGTTCTGTCATCTGTCATTTAATCCTGCAGTTACCTTTTCAGTCTGCCAATCTGTATAACCTTAGTAAGCCACATAACACACTGAAAAAGAATCAATGGACACTGTTGTCAAGTGCTTTAGAGCTGTAGGATTCTTCTTCTTTCCAAGTGATCTACTACCATTGTCCAGTACCCTCCCTGCCCTCATTTCTATGCTTCAAGGGGAAATGTTTCTTCTGTCCATTTCTTGCTTCTTCATACATAAATGTCATGCAGCCACAACTATAGTGTTTCTGGGTCCTAGGTCTACTCACTATCCTGCCAGGTAGGATCAAGGGATGGAGGCGGAGGGAAAGGGAACAGTATTCTCTTTTCTTCTTGCCTTTCCCAGATCTTAGAGGCAGTAGCCAGTAGAGCTGGCAGAAGCTATGAATTCCCAGCTCATGGAACACTGATCTTTTTGGGAATCTGAGATAAGGACTTGGGAATAATATGAAAAGGAAGATGAGCTGGAAAATAAAAATACAACTGTGTTCACCCACTTAAAAATAGGAGCTTCTCAGGGCTGCCTGGCTGGCTCATTCAGAAGAGCTTGCAACTCTTGATCTTGGGGTCATGAATTCGAGCCCCACATGGGGTGTAGAGATGAGTTAAGTAAAACTTTAAAAAATAGGAACTTCTCCCTAAAACTTAGAAAGAAGATAATGATAGGTGTGAATGCAGATTTAGCTAAACTGTAAGAGAGAAAAGGAAGCACAGCAGGAAGAAAACACAGGTGTGATCAAGTATGAAGAAGAAAAAAATGTTTTAATTTGTGATCCTCAGACAGGAAAATATCATGGTAAGATTCCTTAGCAAAATTAAAAAAACGGCAAGCATAAAATTCCAGAATAAGAACAGTGACTCAAATTTGTAAAATAAACATGACAAGATTTTCTCTTGATGGCTACGTAACCTATGCTGTTAATCCAGTAGCTCCGCATAGACGTGTTCACAGCAACTGCCTATACTTTGTGGAAAGGTAGGTGTTATTAATTTGATCCCTTAATAATTCAGCATAGTCTGACCCTTCAGGAATGATCTTTGACTGTAAATGGAATTGCCATTGAAATTAGTGTAACTTCAGAGTAACATCAAATTCAAAGTTAAGCATATAAGTAGCATTATGTTCTCTTTTATTCATTGAAGATTTTATTCATGATACTCTGTCTTCTGTATAGCAGTGCCATACAGGGCATTTTAAGGAACATCTAGTTAGCCCTTAAATTACCCTTGAAAAATCAAAGGAAGAAATTGATGTGAATGGCTAGCGGACTGAATATTAAGTCTCTGTAGAATGCAACAGAGGATAACAAATATTAGTAAGCACTTTTGGAGGATTCCTTAAGGAGGGATTTCTTGTTAAATGTGCATGTCTGTCACCTAGAGCTGTTTAAAATTAACTATAATTAATCAAAAGGAAATGAAATATGTATTTCTCTTGCTTCTACAGAAGGGTACCATTTGACTAAAGTTTCATTCTGCAGACAGAGCAGAATGCCATCTTCCCCCTAAATTAAACTAATTGGCTTCCACTAAATCAAGTGCATGCCCCATTGTATGACACAACCCTTAAGCCTCAGCTAAACTTGAAACGTCTAAGATACAAAAACTTAAAAAACCTAATATCTTGGAAACTTAGTGATAGGAACCCTAGAAATGAGGAGACACTCTTAATTTTTTTTATACAACCAAAAATATGCCCATTTTGATGACATAGTTGGTGTAATGGAGAGCACGAATACAGTGTAATTATTATTAGGGAGTGTGTTTTTTTGACTTCTTACCTACCTAAGCCCTAGGCAGCTGCACTGGGTCTTATGAGTGTAAATCAGAAATAGTGTCAGAATGGTACTCCAGATGTGTTATGTATCATCTCAAATATCAAAATGGCAACGTCAGATGAATAATTAAGTAAATAATTTGCAAAACAATAGGTTCTCACCTAGATTTCAGCTTCCAGATTTTAAAACATCTATGCATTTTACTTCAACTTTAAACTGGGGTCAGATTGCTGAAACCTGAGATCTTAAAAATGGGCTTGTTGTTAGGATCAGTAATAACTGTTTCATTTTAATTCATTCTCACCTTATGGCTATCATCCTTTTAAAAGACTACTTTTAGAAGAATTTACAGTCCCCACAAACACAGGAGGTAAAGTCTATGCAGAAAAAAATCACTCTGTTTGAGCCACTTCTGACATCATTCTGATCTGAAGTCAAAACATTGATTAGGAAATTGAATTTTAATAACTTTTTTATGGCCCATTTTACAACTACCCTCTATCTTAGAAAGGAGACAGTATAGTGTTTTTGCCTCCAAAGAAATGGTGTGTATTTTTGGCTTCTTATCTGGCACTTTAAAATCAACTTTTTATTTTAGTCTAGTGTAAAATTGATTCTCATGTGAGTAACTCAATCCTCTATGCCTATTGAGTTGCACGTACGGGTCAGTTTAGCTGCACTGCATACTGTAAATGATGGTGAAGGGAAGGAATGTCTGAGTAGGAGTGCAATATAATATCTGTGCCAATCTACATTCAGTGCTAAAGCATGAGATGAGTCATGAGATGTGAAGTGAGAGCTTCTTTGAACAGTGTTTACTGTGAGCCTTATTGCATGATTGGAGTATTTGAGAAGGAAGCTAGGTTAAAACTTCAGGTCTCAATATGTTGCTGCCAATAAGACCAAGTACTTACTGGAACTTATGCTTTATTCATTTTAGCTTTGAAAGATTTTTTAAAAGTCTTGCCTGAAATTCCATCAATTTAAAAAATATATTTCATCATACAACTGTGTCTTGCTTTAAAGATAAGGATTGTCTTCTTTTAGGCTGTCTCCTCTTTTGTTTAATTGGCAAATGAGGGAGAGAGAGAGCGAGACAGAGAGAGAGATGGGGGCAGGGGAAGAGAGAGTTCTTTTTTATTTGCATCTTGGTTACGTTATAGTGTAACTTATCTGCTATGGATCTATTCTTACACTATCCACTCTATACTCCTCTCTCACCATATTCGTAACTCTCACCTGTAACATGTCCTGCATTTTAATTTTGGAAGGCATTTTAATATAGGGCAAGCAACATATAATTAGTTGGAGATGATGTGTTGTGTTTTTGGAGCATGATATATTGAGGCAGGCCAATATGGAATTGTATTCTAGTCCAACACTTACTTGCCATGTGAATTTTTCCTTTCTTTTTTATTGAATTATAATTGACAAACAATATTATATTAGCTTCAGGTATACAAGAGAGTGATGCAGTTATTTTATATATTACAAAGTCCTCATCATGATAGGTCATCTGTCCCCATAGAAAATTATTTTTTTTAAAATTTTTTTCCCATAGAAAATTATTATATTAGTGAGTATATTTCTTACACTGTACATTACATTCCAGTGTCTTATTTTTTTAAGATTTTATTTATTTATTTAACAGAGAGAAAGAGATCACAAATAGGCTGAGAGGCAGGCAGAGAGGAGGAAGCAGGCTCCCCACTGAGCAGGGAGCCCGATGCAGGTCTCGATCCCAGGACCCTGAGATCACGACCTGAGCTGAAGGCAGAGGCTTTAACCCACTGAGCTACCCAGGCGCCCCCCCAGTGACTTATTTTTTTAGTTTTAATTTTTTTTTTAGGATATATTTATTCATTTTTAGAGAGCAAGTGAGCAGGAGGGAGAGAGAGAGAGAATCTGAAGCAGACTCCACATTGAGTACAGAGCCCCATGTGGGGCTTGATCCACGATGGAGAGATTGGTCTATGACCTGAGCTAAAACCAAGAGTAGGATGCTTAACTGACTGGGCTACCCAGGTGACTTATTTTATAACTGGAAGTGTGTACCTCTTAATCCCCTTCACTTATTTCTCCCATCTCTCCACCCTCCACCCCTCTGGCAAGCAACAGTTTGCTATAAGCCTGTTTCTGTTTTGTTTTGTTTCTTCATATGTTTTTTGTTTTGTTTTTTTTTCATACTGGCCTTGTGATTTTTGAGCAAGTAATTTAACCCTTCTGAGTCTCTGTCTCCTCAACTGATGCAATAATAGCATTGTGAAGACTGATTGTGATAAAGCAAGGAACAAAGCATAGGACCTGCCCCATAGGAGACACTCAATTCGTGTTGATTTTTTTTTATTATGATTATTATGATGGAAAATAATTTATTCCTTTTTGCGTCAGATGTTCTAAAACTGCCATGGAAGGTTACATAAAGAAATTCTTGGCCGTTACTTTAAAGCCCTGATCAATTTCTTCTGGAAAAGAGGTGAAAATGTAATGTGTGGTCATTCTATGATGAGAATAACAATCTCACAAATATTTCTGTGTTGCCTTACCAGGCATTTGAGATTGAAAGCAGATCCAGCCTGTTTCTCCAAAAACTGAACTCATTGCTGGGAGATAATCTCTCTTCTGAGGTAAAGAATGATGTGTACTAATTTTTTGGAACTAATGCTTCAGAATCTCTGGCTGTGAAACTGCAGTATAGATATAACATCAGAAGGAAATATTTGCAGAGTGTGATGGGTGAGTCTATGTGGGCAAGTGGAAGTAGCTTAAACGTTGGTATTGGATGAACCTAATTAAATCCAGATTCTACTTAGTCATTGTAGATCATTTGTACCAGTATCATTTCTAAAATGATGCTTATAATGCCTAATTCACAGGGGTACTGAAATATCAAAAAAGAAAACATACATATAGTAGCTGATCCTTTGTCTGTCTCAATATAGATGCTCAGTAAATTCCTCTTGTCCCCTGTCCCACCGGTATTTGAGGTAGTTCAACATGAAACTACTGACTTGCCCTGCTTTCTAAGCCCTCTGACTTTGAGCCTACCTGTCTGACCCATTACTGTGTTTGCCTACGTGGTGTGAGGAAGACTGGTCCTATCACAGAAGTTGCCTGGTAGAGTTTCAGGAAAATGTGACTTAAAGAGAAATTAAGTAGTACCTATTTACTCACTAAAACGTTAGGGAGCTGGCAGGAAATGCATCAGCGCTAACTAATGACTTCTTCCTTACTGGTCTTGTACTCAATGGAAGGATGTTATTTAACACTTTATTTTCTTCTGTTCTTTCTTTGATCCCCTGTCTTTTTTGTTTTTCTCACTACACATGAAGATAGCAGAGAATATTTTAAATTCTATATTTAGTTCAAAGCTCCCAGGTTGTGAGTATTCTCTTGCCATTGAAGGAGAAAGACCACACATGTCATCACTTAAGTTTTAATAGCCTGTCTTCAGGGCTGACATGGAGACTTGCATAGCAGTCAGTATCCATGTAAGGTCAAAAGCAGAGCCCAGATCAATACAAAACATTAAGGCTATCAGTTCCCCAGAAGAGGTATCTGTTTTAAGTATGACAGTATAAACTATAGGTATAAATAAATCAGAACACTTCCTAGACAGCAGCTACAGAATATTTGTTTATATAGGTACAAGGTGGAAAGTGGAAGGGATTGTGTCCCAGGATCTGATTTGAATCACTTATTTATTGTTGGAAAAAAGCACAAGGAGTGTGCTCTGCAGATAGCATCTGGACCAGTTTTATCTCCAAGTGTCTATTTAGGTTTGTTTCCTTTAGACATAGATTCTGTTGATTTCTGCCTTATGGGTCACAGACTCCACTTTATGCTTCACATATTCACTTATATATAGACACAATTTTGATATATACTAAGGAGAAAGCTTGGTTCTCATTTTTGTTAAGATGTTGGCATAATGTTAGGTTGGTGATCAAGAAGTGCTACAGATAAGCAGTAATGTTTTTTTTGAAAAAGATGTCTACTTTTATGACTTATAGAATATGTATCTGTAGTATAGATTATATTATATATTATACATATTACAAAGTGTATGTGTTTATATATATCACATTATAAATTATCCATATTAAGAAATACAAGTATATTTTTAAATTCTTATGGTAAGTTATTTCCTGGAAGAGTAAATTTTGAGAATACCTCAGCTTTAAATTTCCCATTAACTGAAGAGAACCAAACATTTCTTTTTTATTTTTTCTTTTTTTTTTTTAAGAGAGAGAGAGAGTGTGTGTGCACCTGTGTGTGAGCAGGGTGGGAAGGGCAGAGAGAGAGAGAATCTTACGCAGGCTCCTTGTGCAGCGTAGAACGCTTCTCCTCCCGTCCACCATGGGGCTTGATCTCAAGACCCTGAGATCATGACCTGAACTAAAATCAAGAGTCAGATGCTTAACTGACTGAGCCACCCAGGCGCCCCAAGAACCAAGCATTTTTAATAAGGACCTCCTGATCTAAAAATTAGAGAGGACTTGCTCTGTTTTTTCATTTGTTTGTTTCAAAGTAGTATCTATGATTTGGAAGGTAGAGAGAAAAGAATTAGTGCCTTTCAAATTTAAACCCTTGTTTGCTATTTTTATAGCCCTGGTTATTATCAGAGTGCTATCTTTTTCTTTTTTAATGAGGTGAATTAGTGAATCATTACTATATATATATATACAGTACATTTTTGCCAAAAAATTATAAAATACATATGTTTTTAATATAAAGACAAAACTTTCAAATGAAAGATTCTAAATTGGCTTAAAATTTTATTGAAGAAGAATGTACATTGACAAATTAGAGACACATTTTCCCAAAGAAAATTATAAGAACAAATATTAGACCCTTTATGTTGAGAGTATGGACAGCTATGATTCAAGAACATAAGAAAATAACCATATGAGGAACTAAATTTGCCCAGGTCGTATGTTCCTTCCAGGGGTGTTTCAGTGAAATAGCAAGGACTATATAAGGAAAATGAGGCAAGAATGGTACTCAGACTCTGTTCCCCTTCAGATTAGAAGCCTCATGTCATATTGAAGTAGATTTAATTAGATGTGTGTTACTTAAGGGATCCCCAAATCAAATCCAGTCAGTTCTCTATTAAGTACTTAGAGTGAGCCTATCTGAGACCCCGTCTTTATGCTTTTCTTTCCATCTGATGGTGCAGTGTTATTTATTGAACCTGAAAATATTTCAATTCATTCATTTTCCCAGCAGCATTCAAACTCAGCAGAGTCTCTTCCTGAGTCTTTTCCTTCTATACATTTAATATTACACATATTTCCTTGGATCCCAGGACTCTCAATAGCCGTTGACATTTCTTTCTCTTTCTTTCAAAGTCAAACTTTTCTGAAGCCATCTCTCTTGTAAACTAACTTTCTGGACCGTGAGTAGCATTTGGTGCCACTGATCATTCCTTCCTCATTAAGGTAATCTTCCCCTGATACCATAATCCTACTCTCTCCTGGTTGTCTCATCTCTTTGGCTGCACTTTCTCAGCCTTCTTTGTGGGTCTCTCTTCCTAGCCTGAAAAGTTGATACTCACTCAGGTTCTGTCCTTGGCTCTCTCTTCTTCTTTTTTTTAAAATTATTATTACTATTATTATTATTATTATTATTATTATTTGCCCCAGGTGTCCAGGCCTGGGAATCATCAGGCTTATACCTTTCACAGCACTTACCATAGCACAACCCTCCCCAGTGTCCATAACCCATCCACCCTATCCCTGCCCTCCCACCCCTCAGTAGCTCTCTTCTTTTTTACTGGCTGATTTTAATTTCTGTCCTTAGTCTTTCTGTATACTAATGACTTCTAGATTTGTATCCTCACTACTTTTCTCCCAAGCTCTAGCTCCATGTATCCAGCCACTTGTTAACCTTCTCTGCTTGAATGTGACGTATGCATCTTAAGCTCACATTTTCAGAAACTGAAGCCATTGTCATCCACATCCCACCCTACTCCAAGCCCTCTTCTCTTTGTACTCCATATCTCAGATTAGTACTGTCCTCTGTTTAGGTGCCTGAGCTAGTCACATTTATGCATAAAATCTCTTGTCTCAAGCCTTTGCTCTCTGCCGTCACTGCCTCTAGCTTGTTCTGGGCTACTGCTCTTGCTACATTTGCTTTGCTGCAGTTGCCTCTTCTCTTTTCTGCTAGTCTTTCTTCTTCAGTACATTTTCTACATTTCAGAACATGTAGGAAGAACCCCTTTGGCTTAAATCTTAACTTCAGCAGCTCCCATTGTTTCCAGGATTAAGTCCAAATTCCTCACGATGGTAGCAGGCCCTGCATCACTTCATGATCTCGTATTGCCTTCTTTTCTAGCTTTGCTTCCTATTCCATGATAGGAGCAAGCTGCATTTTTCTCTTTACTATAAACATTTCATATGGCTCCCTCTTTGGAGTGACTGCCTCTTCCAACCTTACCACTTTTGTCTAGCCAGTTCCTAATTGACCTCCATATCTTGGCTTGCATGATATCTCTTCCAGAAGCTCCTACTGACATTCCCACTTCTTCCCACTCACCAGGTCAAGGTTTTGTGTTTCTCCTATGTAGGCCTATAGCTTACCGTATTATAGCACATACCCAGGTGTATTAGAGTTCCTTTTTCTTCTCAACTTTCACCTCTAGACTGTAAGTTCCTTAAGGTTAAAGATGAAACTTGTTAGTAGCTCCTGGAATATAGTGTATGCTTGAAAAGTATTTCTTGAATCAAGTGTATAAATGAATTACTGTGACTGTTCCTTACTGTTTCCATGGAGGTTTGACCAGTGTCATCATTTATCATATCTTCCCTCAGTTTCAGAATCTCTCTCCTAATTTCATATGAGAACTTAACTTCAAAATATGTTGAACAGTATTGCACTGTTAATAAAAAAGTAAAATGCAGTATAGTATTACAGTAATCTTCTCTCAGGTAAGAGGGAAGGAATATAGGAAAATATACTTGTGTCTGCTCATTTGTGCATAAGAAAACAGGAAGGATAAATAAAGAGATTAGTTACCTATGGGAGTGAGTGGTAAAGGGGGAAGTAATGGTAAAGGGGAAGGAAGGGGGGGCATGGGAATAGGATAGCAGGAAAGAGGAGGGAACAGTTCTAAGAACCTTTTTTGAAAAATATTATTTGATTCCTGGCATCATCATAATCTTTTTCATATTCCTTCTTTGAAAACAGATAAATAAAACCAGGATGTGGGAGAACCCAAACTGTAATACAAAATGTAACAGATAAGGGGTACCTGGGTGGCTTAGTTGGCTAAGTGTCTGCCTTCAGCTCAGGTCATGATCCCAGGGTCCTGTTCAGCAGGGAGTTTGCTTCTCTCTCTGTCCCCAACTCTGTGCTTGCTCATGCTGTCTCTCTCTGAAATAAATAAATAAAATCTTAAAAAAAAAAAAAACCAAAATGTAACAGATGAGCCTAACTCTGTTGTTAATTAATAATATATCCACACTGAAGAGAGTGGGAAAGAAAAGCACTAACCTGAATAATTTTAAAAAGCAGTATTTTGGTTAGAAACTGTGAGACTGAGGGGGAAAAAAAGAACTGTACAGAAATGTAGTAGTCAAATTAGTGAATCTGTCTCTCAAAGAGGTGTGGGTTATCAATTCTGAAACTGCTTTTTGTATACTAAAATTAAACAAAAAAGTTAAATTATAGAAAGGAGAACCCTGTGATTGGACTGAAATCACAAGTAGTAGTATGAACTCATGGCTTTAATTATATATAGATGTATATAAAGATACCTAGATATAAAAATAAAATAGATGCATGTATGTGTGTGCGTGTCCATGTGTGTGTAGTTAGTATACATCACATTTCCTTGCTCTGTCAGCTGAGATGGCCTAGAATTGAAGACATACTAGCATAGTGAGCATTCCTGGTGTCCATGTTTTGGTTTGTAATTACCATCTCTAATAAAAGGAACAAGCCTAATTATATAGGTAATGCATGCTTATCTTTAAAAGTAGCTTTATGTTCTGCTTTTCTTCCTTATCAAAAGTATTGTCCTGTGTCTAAAGAAGCATTTCTCAAGATTCAAAGTACATCCAAATGCAAGGGATTTTTACATTAAAAATAAACAGTCATAGCTCCTTCTACAAGATAAGAAATACATAAATTTTTATAACTTAAAAACCTAAAAGGGAACCAAAGCTCCTTGAAGTAGTTGATTCTAGACCAAAGGTGGGAAAACAAGAGAGGAGCCTGGAGCATCTTACTGTGCAAGAAAGCCTGAAAGCCTGTTCAAAAGACAGGGAACCCAGCTTCGAGGAGCTCCCAGCAGTGAAAGCTGGAACAATTTTGAGCAAAAAATAAATAATGACAGTACTGTATTATAACCCATATAATTAAATAAATATCCATGAATCCATATTGACCTAAGTAAATTATTGAATAAATAAATGGGTGAGAAGGGACAGAACTTCCTTTCAGTAAAAACCCATTTAATGAGTGTAGAAGGAATGAGGGATATGCAAAATTACCATTAGGCAGACACCACAATAATAATTACTATAGGTGAACTCTACCACTGGATGCCAACACTAGTAGGGGAAAGTTTGAGAAGCAGGATATTTGCATAGTCTTAAAGTATCCCCCAATATGTTTATTACTTATAAAGAGAAAAAAAAAACTGGTAGACATACCTTAACCAAATGATCATTGTCAACGTCACTTGTAATAAGACATATTAACATCATATACCCCTGATGCTGAGAAGTACACAAACGTCACTTCTGTGGTATTCTTAACAAAAGCACATGTCCCCATGAGGAAACAGCAAACAAAACAAAGTTGAAAAATATTCCAGGAAATAATAGTACAACTTAAAAAATATCAGGTCAAAAGAGATTGAGGACTTCTCATCAATGAGAGGAGACAAAGGAGATGTAATGACTGAAAGCAACGTGGAATCCCAGATGGTGTCCTGGAAGAGAAAAGGGACATTTATGGAAAAACTGGTGAAATTTGAATGAAACCTGTAGGTTTATCAGTGTTAGCTTCCTGATTTTGATAATTGTACTGTAGTTATATAGGTGAAGAGTATATGGGAACTCATACTATTTTTTCCTCGACTTTTTCTGTAAACCTAAAATTGCTTAAAATAAAATTTTTTATAAATAAGAGCAACAAACATGCTGTAGGATTTCCTCTTAAAAACAAGGAAATACAAGCACTTTGGATAAAGCTATTAGGATAAAGCTTATTTTTATCCCTTTGGTAAGGGTGGTTAATGAACAGTGAATAGTCAAGATGCAGATAGCCAAGGAGTAGAAAAAAGCAAGGTATGAGAGCATTAACTCCTAAATAATTGAAGGTTAGCTATGTAGTTGTTTCCAATTTGCATGTACAAAGCTATTTGCACCTAGCTTGCCAGTTTTATGCTGGCATCTGGCAGTGATGGTGTCCCTTGCCTTCAGGCCACTCACTGGTAGATTATTAAAGCAGAAGGGGGCCTTGAAAAGCTCCTCCATGGTGTGCATGTGGTCCCAGGGCCCAGAGTCTTGGTTGCCCTGTATCCCATAGCTGTTTAGCAGCAAGCTACAGCTAAAGTCCAGGGTCTCCAAATACCTGACCACATGCTCCTCTCACCTACACCACATCATCTTTTCTTTTACAAACATCAAACCCTGGCATGAAGTTGGAAAGCTTTTTTCAAATTGTAATGATAAGAAAAAAATGAAAAAGTTGTTTTCGAATTTCACCTTTAAGCTCCAGTTTTAGCTGCAACCTTTGCGTCTTGTCTTATCTCAACCTTTTGTCAATGGTATGCAGCAAATACCTACGTAGTGCTTCCTGTGTGTGCCAGACATGTTTTTAAACATTGTAAGTATTAAAGCACGTACTCCTTACATCACCCAGTGAGGCAGGCACAATTTCAAATGAAGAAAACAAGGCCTAGTGAAGTGAAGGAATTCATTCAACATCACATACTTCTTCAGAAGTCCAGTCTGCTAATTGTATGATCAGGTCCTGGGAGCACAGGCAGGAGGGTATTTGCATATATCTTTCTTCTTTGCCTGCATCTTCGGTGGCAGAGGCAGAGATCCTCTGGGACAGCACAGATAATCACAGTAGTTTCTGGTATAGGGAGGAATAAGTATGTCTATTGTATTGGGACTCATGCGGAATACGTATAGTTTTAGGAGGGTTTATATTTTGAAGGAGGCAGAAAGACTAAGAAGAAAATGTGAGAAGAGATTTTTAAGCTATTTTTTCTTTTCTTTTGGTAGTTGATTATCACTTTCAAATTTAAAATATGCAGCTGTTAAACTCCATTTTTTGAAGCTACAGCTTGGGTTTGCTTCCTACTCTTAATTAAGAGAAGTGATCTCTCTATTCAAAAGTGGGGCGCTTATCTGGCTTCTCCTTATGCGTAACCTTATCTGAGTTGAACCTTATCTGGCAATAGGTTAATTAGCCAATGTTAAGTCCAGGACTTCAGGCCGGTAAATACTTGTCTTAAAAAAAAAAAAAGAAATGATTTAAAAAATAGATATTCCAACCTCCCCCAAGTAAAGGAGGACAGAGAAAATTGATGTTACATGCTCTCTTTTGGCTCAGTATTCCTTTCAACTTTTTAGAATGTAAGAGGGGTGCTCTCCGGGATTCCATCACCATGAAACAGTTCCTCCTTGTTCTGAAAACCTTATGGAAATGTCCCCATTTCTGAGAAGGCTTAAAGCTTGATTCTGCTATATCTTTGTCCTATCACTTTATTTGTATTATCATTATTTACAATGAGTATATTATTATAGTGCTTTCACTTAAATTATCAATTTGATTTACACATCAACACTGAAATAAGGAGGGAAGTTACCACCACTGTATGGAGAAAAGTAAGGCTTAGAGATTTCAAGCAATTTGCCCAGCATTGCACTAATACTTATTCTACCCTATTATGCAGGACATCTCCCAAACTGGATGTGTTCTGGAACCCAGAAATAACAATAATTGTTCAACTGTGGCCCGGTGTGGAGCAAGACAGTGTCAGGGAGGGCCTCTTTTTTCCCACAGGTAGTCAGTTATCTGCTTATGCTGGCCCTTTAAGACCAGTTTCATATTTCTCTGCTTCTTCCTCTTTTTTTGGTCGGGAACTCTGCTAAAAAATTAAGCCTAGTTTTGGCAAGTTCTGGAAGACAAGCCAGAAATCACATAGGAAGTAGAGCGTGTTACCACTTACCTTGCACAATCTCTTATGCCATAGCCTGCAACAAAATATTAACAGGGTATCAGGTAGGAATTTCTGTTTTATGTTGCTTTGCCTTTAAGGAAGGACTCATCACAGCCATGTTCTGAGGTTCATGAGCTGTTAAAATCTATCCCATATCAGTGTATAAGTTTTCATATTTCCTACATCTGGGACAAAGGGAAATGGTGTACTCTTCCATCTGGATTCAGAATATACTTAGCAAAGAAAAAGCATATGCAAAAAGTAGTATGAAGCACTGGAGTAAAGCCTGAAGGAAGTATGCATTAAACATACCAGAACATGAAAATCCTCAGTGTTCAAAAGAGACAATTCAGCCTAGCTTTAGGCCGCTGCCTTTTGTCGGCTCTGCTTTCCCACCGGTCTGCAGGGCTGTCTGTTTCTCCGTGTTCAGAAGTCTACAGCTCACTCTTTGGCCCAAAGTCCTAACAGCTTAAAAATCTTAGCTTTGGATATTTCTATTTGAAATCCCTAATAAAAGTGGGAAAATTTTGAGGGGCCATCCTTTTCAGTGTTTAGCTTGGAACTCATCCTGTCCTTTGGGGCCTCCAAAGACTAACCACTTCATCCTCTGAAACACTTCATTATGAGCTGAAAAGGAGCCAGAACAACAGACCCTATTCTATGTGAGATGGAACAGGACAGTATGTTTGTCTTGTTCCCAATATTTCCAGGTCTTAGGGTCACCAAACCATTCACTATCTCAAGTTGGTCTTATTTATTTGTGTCATACAAGGGAAATTTATTTTCTAAATTGTTAAGAGTTTGAATATATTTATTACACTCTTTGGAAGCCTTGTCCTGAGGTACCGAGGTTTGTTTTCCATCAATTTGAGCCTCAAACATAAAAGAGCTTCAGCAGTGCCTGGGATATTACCTGTCATTTTAATGATCAGATGAAGAGATGTTGAATTATGAGATGACCTGGACAACAACCAGACTTCAGAAGCCATTTCAATAGAGTGTTAGTGAGCTGCCCAGAACTCTTGATGGTGGTTAAAAAAAAAAAAAAAAAAAAGTCAGCCAAGCTTTTCAAGACAGATTAGAGAATTACCCAATTCCCTCAACCTCTTCACTCTATGTCTAAGTCAAATGTTTGTTTAAAATTTTTAAACTAAGCAGTTTATGCTCAACTGGATGAATTTCATTCATTTGAACAATAACCAAAAAAGGTAGTCTGTAGTGTTTTTTCCGTAGCTGGTATATTCTTTTTTTTTTTTTAATTTTATTTTTATTCTTTGCCCAAGGGGTACAGGTCTGTGAATCATCAGGCTTACACAATTCATAGCACTCACCATAGCACAAACCCTCCCCAATGTCCATAACCCATCCACCCTATCCCTACCCTCCCACCCCTCAGTAACCCTCAGTTTGTTTTGTGAGATCAGGAGTCTCTTATGGTTTGTGTCCTTCCCCATCCCATCTTGTTTCATTATTTTTCCCTCCCTACCCCCCACGACCCCCCACCCTGCCCCTCAAGTTCCTCATATCAGAGAGATCATATGATAATTGTCTTTCTCTGATTGACTTATTTCGCTCAGCATAATACCCTCCAGTTCCATCCATGTCGTTGCAAATGGCAAGATTTCGTTTCTTTTGATAGCTGCATAGTATTCCATTGTATATATATACCACATCTTCTTTATCCATTCATCTGTTGATGGACATCTAGGTTCTTTCCATAGTTTGGCTATTGTGGACATTGCTGCTATAAACATTCGGGTGCACGTGCCCCTGAGGATCACTACCTTTGTGTCTTTAGGATAAATACCCAGTAGTGCGATTGCTGGGTCGTAGGGTAGCTCCATTTTCAACTTTTTGAGGAATCTCCATACTGTTTTCCAGAGTGGCTGCACCAGCTTGCATTCCCACCAACAGTGTAGGAGGGTTCCCCTTTCTCCGCAACCTCGCCAACATCTGTCATTTCCTGACTTGTTGATTTTAGCCATTCTGACTGGTGTAAGGTGGTATCTCGCTGTGGTTTTAATTTGTATTTCTCTGATGCCGAGTGATGTTGAGCACTTTCTCATGTGTCTGTTGGCCATTTGGATGTCTTCTTTGGAGAAATGTCTGTTCATGTCTTCTGCCCATTTCTTGACTGGGTTATTTGTTTTATGGGTGTTGAGTTTGAGAAGCTCTTTATAGATTTTGGATACTAGCCCTTTATCTGATATGTCATTTGCAAATATCTTCTCCCATTCTGTCAGTTGTCTTTTGGTTTTGTTGACTGTTTCCTTTGCTGTGCAAAAGCTTTTAATCTTGATGAAGTCCCAATAGTTCATTTTTGCCCTTGCTTCCCTTGCCTTTGGTGAGGTTCCTAGGAAGAAGTTGCTGCGGTTGAGGTCGAAGAGGTTGCTGCCTGTGTTCTCCTCGAGGATTTTGATGGATTCCTTTCTCACATTGAGGTCTTTTATCCATTTTGAGTCTATTTTTGTATGTGGTGTCAGAAAATGATCCAGTTTCATTTTACTGCATGTGGCTGACCAGTTTTCCCAAACTATTTGTTGTAGAGACTGTCTTTTTCCCACTGGAGTNCATTTTTCTGCATGTGGCTGACCAGTTTTCCCAACACCATTTGTTGAAGAGACTGTCTTTTTCCCACTGGACATTCTTTCCTGCTTTGTCGAAGATTAGTTGACCATAGAGTTGAGGGTCCATTTTTGGGTTCTCTATTCTGTTCCACTGGTCTATGTGTCTGTTTTTGTGCCAGTACCATACTGTCTTGATGATGACGGCTTTGTAATAGAGCTTGAAATCTGGAATTGTGATGCCGCCAACTTTGCTTTTTTTTTTCAACATTCCTTTGGCTATTCGGGGTCTTTTCTGGTTCCATATAAATTTTAGGATTATTTGTTCCATTTCTTTGAAATAAATTGCTGGTATTTTGATGGGGATTGCATTAAATGTGTAGATTGCTCTAGGTAGCATAGACATTTTCACAATATTTATTCTACCCATCCATGAGCATGGAATGTTTTTCCACTTCTTTGTGTCTTCCTCAATTTCTTTCATGAGTACTTTATAGTTTTCTGAATACAGATTCTTTGCCTCTTTGGTTAGGTTTATTCCTAGGTATCTTATGGTTTTGGGTGCAATTGTAAATGGGATTGACTCTTTAATTTCTCTTTCTTCTGTTTTGTTGTTGGTATATAGAAATGCAACTGATTTCTGTGCATTGATTTTATATCCTGACACTTGACTGAATTCCTGTATGAGTTCTAGCAGTTTTGGAGTGGAGTCCTTTGGGTTTTCCACATAAAGTATCATATCATCTGCAAAGAGTGAGAGTTTGACTTCTTCCTTGCCAATTTGGGTGCCTTTTATTTCTTTTTGTTGTCTAATTGCTGAGGCTAGGACTTCTAGTACTATGTTGAATAGCAGTGGTGATAGTGGACTAGCTGGCATATTCTTAATGAAGAACATTCTTTTGCTTGACAGTACTTTAAATTGGAGCACCATAAATGCAGTGAAAAGTTTTATTTAATTGTCATATGGTTTTAACTAACTAATTTAGGATAATAAAAATAATAGTCGCTAACATTTGTTGACTGTTTTTGTATCCATGGGCTATCCTTATGTAGTTGTCTCATTTAGTCTTCTCAAAAATCATGAGATAGGTTTTGTTGTTCCCCCACTTTACAGATGACAGAACAGAGGCTTCTGTTGTTTAGATGCCTCACCTAAGACCTACAGCTGTTGAGCTCCAGCTGAAAACCCACGAGTCTAACTCCAGCGCTATGCTCTTATTAGTGCATAGACAATTTTCTGTTTTGAAGCTCAGTTCATCCAGGTGGTGTGGTCAGTTGATGACAGGTTACCTGGATGATCCCTTGAGAGCAGAATACATTAATCATGGAACATTGCCTAGCAGAGAGAGTGGAAGAAAATGACAATTTTTTAATGTGTGTATTTGGCATCCACAAAATACAACTGTAGGCACTTGAGAAGTTCATGGAAATTGGGTAGAAATGAAGTTAGGTAGTAATCAAGAAGTAAGATTGCTTATTTGGATGTGGAATGATTGCTATTCATTATGTACCCAGATGAGACTTTGTTTTTCTTTTTTTAAGTGATGGATACCCATATGCTGCTCATAAGAGATCAGAGAAAACATCAAAGAATCCTACAAGAGACTGAACCAGAGAGTGTCCTGGGAGATTGTTAAGGATAATTTCACCAGGGGGAAATTTTTTACAGATAAAACCGTCTTTTCTAGAAATAGCTGAAAGGGATATAACAGAAATCATTCCAGTTCAAACATATTTAGGGAGACAGATTCAGCCAGGATGCTAGGATGAGTTCTGTTTTTCTCAGTTTTATAGGCTGGGGGTTTCCATGAATATCACTGAGATCCAAGATTCAGTAAGTTGGGGGGTTGAGAGGTTTCATCCCCTCTGCATTATAAACCACATTGTTTAGGACAGAACTTTAGGAAAACTAAAGATGTTTTTTAACACTGGTGAGTAGCCATGCCAGATTGTTTCATACAACCAGCCATTGGCCACAGCCTTCAGAGAAAATGTTTTATTTACCATTTACTGAACATTGTGTATCTGAGAAAGACCATTTCTTCAGTCCTAAAATGGCCATTTTGTACTCCATTTTGGGGGAAAGACTACCTATAAAGGACATTAGTTGCAAAAATAAGTAGTGTTTCTGATAGAATTAAATGGTGGTAGAGTAAGTTCTTCTCACTGACAGAGTAGAAGTTCATTTTATGTCCAAAGTCTTTAATTTATTTCTATAAACATCATGCCTTGGCACATTAAGCCCATTTTCTTGTACATAAAAGGCTACTTTACCTCAGCCTTGCCTTGTTTCTGTAAAAATTGAGGTTTGTTTTATGGCCTGTCTAGCTGTATCTCTGCTTGACAAATAGACATCACATAAAGAACCAATTGTAACTCACTCAGAGACTTTGGCTAAATCTACTTACCTGAACAGCCCTTGGTAGAAACAAACAACGCCTAGCTGATAAATGACTGGTTTTGTTTTCATGAAAGTTAGAACAAGTACCACCTGCCAGGAGGATTTATCTGGGAGTTTTAGGGCAGAGGCTCTTACTATTTCTAGAATGATGATAGTCACTAACATTTATATGGTAATCTAACTTTTCCAAAATCATTTATATAATCTCATTTTACCCTTACAGGGTTTTTAGAAAATAAAAGCCATAATGTACATAGCATATACTATTTCAGTTTGTTATTCACACTCACATGGATTAAATGCATGCACGCTCACACACACACACAATTTTCAGAAATATTTACTATCAATTTCTTAATAGATAAATATACTCTTATTTTTACCTTTCCTTTTCTCTCTCTTTTTTGATATTCTCTGGACAGTTTTTCTTCCCGTTGTTTTACACACGTTCTGGCATCAGTGAGCCAGAGAGCTTTTGCTGAACATTGATGTTGTTTCTTCTTTCTTTTTCATAAGATTTGATGTGAAATCGTGACTTGTCTTTTTTCTCCTGGGTTTTCCCACCCATCCTCAACCCCTTTTTACCTTGTCAAATATTGATCAGAGTCAGGAGTCAGGAAAGGAAGGCCTGTCAGACATTTGAGTGGCTTTTGGGAAATCAAGTAGGAGTTTAAGACAACAGGACCTCTCCTGTCACAAAGGTACACCAGTGCAGTACAGTAGGATGAGCCCCAGAAACCTGTGTGGTGAGAGGTGGTACCCATTAGGGGAGGCTGTGAAGAAGCTGACATAAAGGCCAGACCAGACCAGACCAGATTGTGAGAGGTTCAGCCTTTATCCTGAAAAGCTAAGTAGAGCCATTGCAGGCTTTTAAATAGAAGATGGGTGTGGCCCCTTTCCTCTTTTCATATTTATACTTTGTTTCTACAAATCTGATACATTTTTTATGAGTCTGATGCATGGTCCACATTTCTGGACACGTTTGTCCCTTTAGGTTGTTTCTATTCACCTGCTGCTGCTCATTTCAATTTCATTCAGTAAACATTTAGTACGGGATGCCTTGAAGCTTTCAGGAGCTGATGTGGCACATTACATATTTACATGGACTTAAAAAGAATGTGAGGGCTTGGGCAAGCAATTTTTAAAACTTAAACTCAGCACACATCCTTCCTATCCATGTGTTGCCTTGTTGAATGGTTTCTGTTATGACTGCTGCATTGTGTCTGTCCTATTGGTGGGAACTCGGTACCTCACCTGTTCGTGCCCGCTGCCATGGATTCCAGCCTTTGGAGCAGAACTGCCAGACCAGGTCTTCAGCAATATGGTGCCTGTCCCTCCTACACTCCTTATTTTACTTTTAAAATTATCTTAGATATATCCTCTGGCATCATTCTCCTGGCATCTACAGTTTGACCTGCTTGTGAATGAAAACAGAAATCTATGTTTTCCTCAGACTATCCTCATCAGTTTTTATAAAACTCAGAAGGGACCTGCAGACCCACCAGTAAGGAAATACCCTTTTTGGCTACTTTGTGACATACATTATATGAAAGCATTCAGCACAGGGTCTGACAAGTAGTAGATGCTCAGTGCTGACTTTTCCTCACTGTCTCCTTTTTTTGTTTGTTTTGTTTTTCATTTTGGTCTTTGGGTTGATGTTGTGGTACTAGCCCACATCTGATGGTAGGTAGGTAGGTAGGCAGGTAGATAGATCCATCCGTCCGTCCATCTGTCTGTCCATCCATCCTTGGTCCTTGACTCCCTCTTTATATAGTCTTCTGTCCTTTGATCCTTGATACTCAGTTTCTCTAATTTTCTTATGCATATACTTTGTTTTTATTTATTGGATAAGTATATACTGAAAACCACTGTTGTTCCAGTGACTGTGCTTAATCTTGGGATATACAAGCCAGAGAAAGAATCCTTAGAGTCTGGTGCAGGTGATGCATAAATAAAGATGCCAAGTCATGTGTGAAATTGCTCTCGTAAGGATTTTATAGGAAATATATAGGGGGTTTGAGAGCTAGGGCCTGATTCTGGGTTTGGGACGGGAGGAAATTTTACAGATGAGGTGGCTTGGAGAGGCCATATGCTAAGAATATGGACCTAGAGCCACATTTTTGCTTGGGTTTGTATCATAGTGCCATCTAACTGACTATGTGACCTTGGGTTAGTGATTTAACCCCTATATCCCTCAATTTTCTTCTCTGTATAGGGGAAATAATAAAAGCATTACCTCACAGGGTTGTTACCAGTATTAAATGTTGTTATATATAACTTAGAATAACAAGTTCATAGAAGTTCTCGATAGATGTTATCCACTGTTATCATTATTATCATCTCTATACTTATTATCATAGTTACTATTATTATTCTTTAAACTGATCCATAAAGAACATGAATTTATTTTATTTTATTTTTCTTAAGCTTTTATTTATTCATTTGAGAGAGAAAGAGCAAGAGAGACAAAGCACAAGCAGGGGGAGTGGCAGAGGGAGAAGCAGACTCCCCACTGAGCAGGAAGCTTGATGTGGGGCTCAATCCCAGGACACAGAGATCATGACCTAAGCTGAAGGCAGACCCTTAACCATCTGAGCCACCTAGGGACCCCAAGAACATGAATTTAAAGGAAATTAGAAGAGAACATTCCTGGCAGAGGACGTAATTTAAATAAGAGCAAAGGAGTGTGGAAAACTAGAGCTTGTTTAAGAAACTACCTACAAGATCTTTAGAGTGAGGGGGTAACAAAATGTATGGGTATTGTAACCCTGATTATTGGACATTTAGAAAGTTTTATTTTTTAATTATTATAAATATTGCTGTGTCCAATATCTATTTGAGGATATTGTACCCATCTTTGATAATTGCCTTAGAGCAAAGGCCTAGAATTGAAGAACCTGTTTCTGTTTTTGGCTTGCTCTCCAGGAATTTCTTCTTCTTTTTTTTTAAAGATTTTATTTATTTATTTGTTTGTCAGAGAGAGATCACAAGTAGGCAGAGAGAAAGGAAGAAGCAGGCTCCCTGCTGAGCAGAGAGCCCCATGCGGGCCTCGATCCCATGACCCTGAGATCATGACCTGAGCTGAAGGCAGAGGCTTTAACCCACTGAGCCACCCAGGCGCCCAGTAATTTCTTCTTGATTGAAAAGATCAACAGTAACTTTTTGGTCCCTCCTTGACATCAGTGATTATCATTCCTTTTCATCTTTGTTGTTACCAAAGTAGAAACTGGAATTTTCATTGTATATCTGTGGCTATTAATAAGACTGCATTTAAATAATATTTGTAGCCACTTTTTGGGTAATTTTATAATAATTTGAACTATTCCTGTTATATATTAGCCTTTTATATTTTTCCTTCTGTGAATTACTTCTTCATGCTTTCCCATGCTTCTATCAATCAGAATATCACTTTTATTATTGATTGAAGAGCACTTTGTATCAAAAAGTAATTAACTCACTTTCTTTAACATATGTTACAAATATTTTTTCTGATGTTTTAGTTTTGTTTTAAATTTTGCTTACAGTAATTTGTTTGGATTTTTTGTTTTTAACCTGACTTCCTTTTGATGGCCAAATCTATTCATTTTTTCCCTCTACTGATTCCATTTATTTGGTTTTTTTTCCTTACTTTTTCTTCATACATTTTTACCTTAAGCTCCTTTAACCATCTGAAATTTATTTGGTGTATCTACCTTTTGTTTTTTCCCAACATTTTACCCAAATTCCAGCATAGTTTATTGGATAATAAATCATTTGCCACTAATTTGAAATATACTTGTAAAATATACTAAATATCTCAGATGCTATTCCATTTTCCTCTCCATCTATTCTGACACTGATAGCAATGCTATTTAATTGTCATAATGGTATAATAGCATTTATTTATTTATTTATTTGGTATCCTTTTGTGTTTTTGTTTGCTTTTTTTTAAAGATTTTATTTATTTGAGAGAGAGAGGAAGTGTGGTGGAGGGGAGAGGAAGAGGGGGAGGGAGAGAAAGAATCCTGAGAAGACTCCTCACTGAGTGTGGAGCCTGATGCTGGGCTTGATCTCACAACCCTGAGATCATGACCTGAGTCAAAACCAAGAGTCAGATGTTTAACTGACTGAGCCACCCAGGTGTCCTTATTTGGTATCCTTTTGAATATAATAATTCTTCTATTACATTTCTATCTGGATATTATTAATGCAAAGGGAAATTATCAAATTTATATTCCAAGAATATGAAATAAAGTCTATTCCAATAGGTGGAAGATTATATGTATAGGTATATTTTTATTTATCTTTTGTATATATTATATATAACAGACACACATATATGTCTTCTACCTATTCAGATAGATTTTGTTTGATATTCTTGGAAATATTTTAAGTATATAATTATATCATTCAGAAATTATCATTTATTCTCTTTTCTAGCACATACATTCTTTTCCTTTTTTCTTATTGCATTGCCTTGAATTTCTAGAACCACATTAAATAATATTAGTGATATATGGGCCAAGATCCTCATCTTTATCTTGACTCACGTCTTTATCTTACTCTGAATGCCTTTATCTGCTTTACTCATAAATTTGGTGTTGCCTATGAATTTCAGATAGTTATTACTAGTTCACTAGGTGTCTTCTTAAATCAGAAGTGCATGTTGAATATTATCCTCTGTTGAGATTCCTTTCTGTTATATTGGTTTGAAGAATTACATTAATCGAATAATTTTGCATTCCTGAAATAAGTTTTTCCTTATTGTTGCTTTTAAAATATATCATTCTTAGTTTGATTTGCTGTCTTAATTTGGATTTTTGCATGAATTGCCCTTGATTTTTTTTTTTTTTTCTGTGCGAGTTTGCACTCAGGGCTTTGTCAGAGTTTCCTAGCACAGTTCTGCTAAATTTGGAAAACAGATTTTCATGTAAATGTTAAATGTTCTGCCACTGTCTAGCATCATGAGAAAGAGAATTTATGATAATTTTGAACCATTTTTCTTTTTGTTGTAATTAAAATTTTTCATCTCTGAACTCCTTTGACATTTTCCAACTTGTGGAAGACTGATTTTTGTGTTTTCCTCAGTGTAGTTGAAAAAGGCATTATCTTCCATTTTACTATTTCACTTCTTTCTAATTGTAAACCCTATATACTCTATTGAGGCACTTCCTCTCCTTTGTAATTATGTTCTATAGAAGGATTCATTAACTCTGAATTCCTTTTCAACAGTCTAAGGATCTTTTAAAACTGTCTAGGAATCTGTCTTCACTGGTGGCTCTTTAAGTTACTTCTGTGCTGATTTCTTTTTTGCTGAATTGAAACCTCAGTCATGTTCCCAAACCCTTTCACTTTTCTTTTGAGCAAGAGGTAGGTATGAGTGGGTTTTGAGGATAGAAGGTATACACCATGATCCTATTTTGCCAGTCTAAAACTCTTACTCTAAACAATAATTCACAATCCCATTGTGTCTTTTCTTTCTGTCAGGGAGAAGCAAGATAATGAAATGGTCTGAGCCTTGGATTTTGGAGTCAGCATATAACAGATTCTTTCATTCACAATGTTTGTGACCTTGAACAAGTCAATTTTTAAATCTTAGTTTCATCACCTGTAAAATGAGATACTAATAACCACCATTTTAGGTTGCTGAAAATGAGCAACCATGTAAAGAAATAGTACTATGGCTAGCACATAATAGATACTCAAAAATGGTACTGATGTAATTATTATCCAACTATCATAAATAAGCCTCCTAATTTTTTTCCTTCATCATGGTCTTCTCTTTCATATTCCTGTGCAAAAATTTAATCCAGTTTTCACCTCTAAGAAGCCACATTCTGGATTTTTAGTCATCTATACTATCTGTACTGCACATTTCCACCTAGTACCCTGGTACTGCTTTGCAGCCCCCTCAACTTCTGCCTTCTGTCTTTCCACACCACCGTGTAATTTTGTGGAAAATGCCCATGGCATAGAAGACCCAGGTTCTCCTCCTAATGGGGTCATTGGCTCATTGTCTGACCTTGGGTCAGTCACTCTTCATATTATTTATTATTATAACTACCCATAATTAAACATGACTTTGTCTCTGGTGCTTTATATAATAATATATTTACTTGCCACAATCATTTGTTAGGAAGGTATTATTCCCGTTTTGCATATGAGGAGATAGCAGTTCAAAGTTTTAAATAAGTTACTCAGGAGCTAGGTGGGTGTTTTCCTTGGGTGTGTGGACATAGAGTTTTAGCTACTCTACCATTCAGAGTTTTTGTGAGGACCAACTTCAAGTGAGATTATTTCAGACACTGTGGAACGTGATGCAAATTGAATGGTCCCATCAGCCTGGTGTATTCTCTTATCTCCGAGCCACCCCCTTACATTCCTAAACATTCTGACATGTGGGTTGTTCTGTGGGCTGACCGTCCTCATTCCCTCTGCCTTTTGTACACCCTTAATCCTCCTCCATTTCTCCCTCCCTTGCTTTCTTCCCCTGTGGCATTCCCACAGAGCTGCTCATCCCAATGTCTCCCTTTTCTCAGCCAGAGAGACACCTCCCCTCCCTGATATTTTCTTGCCTTACCAACTATTCCTCTTTTGTTTGTGACACCATTTAAAAATTGTTTTCATAGCTTAATTGTAGGCAGATAGCTTCACATTTCCCCTCTGTTTTATAAAGGCGTGGTTTGAGAGAGGGCAGTGCAGAATATATAGAAGGTAAGAAAGCAGAGAAAAGAAAGTATTGGGCAGGGCCGCTATGTTCCATCTTCAAAGGCAGTAGAGCTGGGGTTAGTCCAAGTTGTTTTACAATTGGAAGAGAGTCATAGTACCATAGTTTGGATGAGACCTGGGTTTTTATTGCCAAAAAAGTGTAAGATGGAAATGGAGGTAAATGTGAATAATTCACAGTTATGTTTAAACTTTGAGGATATTTCACCTTCTCTGGAATTAGAGATTTATATTAGTAAAGAGTTAGGGAGGAATTTGAAATGTTTAGGTTACCAGAGTGTAAAAAACATCGTCCAGTTATTTATCTAATCTTTCACTGGACTTGCTTTTAAAAACACGTTTAGATTTGAAGTAGCCTGAGAAAAATAAACTGTTCCAGGCTATAACTTGATGCCCCAGTGGAAATAAGATGGATCCTTTTTCATTCGTTTTGAGAAATCTCTCAAGCAGACAAAAGTCTTTGTACCTTCCTTTGCAGTTCTTTTATCCACAGATGACTGTTACCAAGAACTAGAATTACAAGCGCCCCAGTACTTCTTTTTAACTTTAGCTTCTACACGAATTACTACTGAGATCTTATTTCCTTTCTGGGCTAGACATTTTGTTGTTGCACCTCCTCAGTCTCACATTCTCCATGTGTTATCATCTAGAAAGGTTCATTTATTTAAGATGAGTATCACCTAAAGCAAGGAACTTTCTGAGAACCATTTCTGGTTCACAGAGCAGTTAGGTGTGCCGGGGAGTAGGAAAGGAGTTTGTATACTACAATCTGCAGTAATTACTTTCCAGCCACCCAGTAGGAAAGGCAGATAATATTATGTTAAAAATAGAATGAATTTTGGTTTCCATTGCTTCCTCCTAATCTCTTAGCCTAAATTCATTCATTCAAGTCAACAAATAATTATTGTGTGTCTACTGTGTGCCAGGCACTATTCTAGGCCTTGGGGTATAGCAACGAACAAACCGAAGATCTTTGCAGTTTTGGAGCACTGAGTTCTAGCAGGGGGAGATGCTATGCACCAAGCACCATAAATAAGTAAATTGTATCATATGTTAGAAAATAGTAAGTGTTAGTGTTAAAAGGTGGTAAGCACTACGGAAAAAGAAAAGGAATGTTGGAAAAGGGGCAGTTATAAGAATACGATTTTAAATTGGGTTGTCATGGTAGACTTTGTTGAGAAGGCAACTTTTGAACAAACACTTGAAGAAAATGAGGGATTTACGCATGCGTCGATCAGAGGGATAATTGTTCAAGTAAAGGGAATGGGCTTGGTGTGTTCCTTCGACAGCAGGGAGACTAGTAAGGCAGAGTGATAGGATGTGAGGTCAGAGGGGTCAGATCATGTACAGCCTCTTGCAGACTTATGCTTTTTCTCTGAAAGAGATGGGAGGTCCATTTTGAGCAGAGGAATGATGCAGTCTTATATTTTAAAAGGATCCATGGCTGCTAGATTGAGAATGGACTGGTAGGGAGCAGGGGGTCAAAGGTATAAGTGGGCAGTCAGTTCAGTGGTTACTTAGTTAAGTACTTTAGCAAAAATTCAGGTAAGAAATGATGTGGATTGCATCAGAGTGATGGTCTAATGGTAGAGGTGGTGAGAGGTGGTCTGATTCTGGGTTTCTTTTAAATGCAAAGACAATAGAATTTAGTAACAGTGGTTGTGATGTGTGAGAGGAAAAAAGGAGTTGAAAACAACCCCAAGAGTTTTGGCTTAGGCCACTGCAAGGATGGAGTTGAGATGAGAAAGGCTGTGATAGAACAAGTGTGTGGGGAAAATCAGGGTACAGTTTAGGTTATGTTGAGTTTGAGATGCTGCTGTATATCCAAGTGAAGAGAGTGAGTACGTAGTTGGATATATGAGTCTGAAGTTCAGGAGAGACGTCTGGGCCGGCATTATAAATTTAGGATTTGTCAGCATAAAAGTGTTAATTTAAAGCCGTGAAGCTGGATAAGATCACCAGGGGGGTGATTTTAAAAGAGATGAGGATCAAAACCTGAGTGCTGCATCTTCTAATTTGTAGGACGTTTGGGGGATGAGGGGGAACCAGCAAAAGGTATTGAGAAGGAGCATGTAGTGAGGTGAGAGGAGAATCAGTCAAATGTGGTACCCTAGAAGTCCCGTGAAAAAAGAGGTTCAGAGAAGATGGAGTTATTAGCTGTGTCAAATGCTGCTCAGGGGTCGAGTAAGTTGAGGGCCGAGAATTGTCCAGTAGATTTAGTAACATGGGGGTCATAGTGATCCTGATAAAAGCAACTTGGGTGGTAGAGGCAAAGGCTAGACTGGGATTCATGTACAACAAAAAAGAAAAGAATTGAAGGGCGCCTGGGTGGTTCAGTGGGCTTCGGCTCAGGTCATGATCTCAGGGTCCTGGGATCGAGGCCCGCACTGGGCTCTCTGCTCAGTGGGGAGCCTGCATCCTCCTCTCTCTGCCTGCCTCTTGTAATCTCTCTCTGTCAAATAAATAAATAAAATCTTAAAAAAAAAAAGAAAAAAGAAAAGAATTGAAAACAACAAATCAGACAATTCTTTGGAGAAGTTTTGCCATCAAGAGGAGCAAAGAAATGGAGGAAGATGCAGGAAAGTGTGATCAAGAGACAGAAAGTATTCTTGATTTGATATTTTTTGTTGTTCATGATTATTTATCTAGACTCCAATCTTTGTTCTTTCTTTACCAAGCTGGTATTTCCTACTGGTCACTTTTTTTTTTTTTTTTTGGGCCAAACCAGATGACCAATTAAGGTTTGCCTTGACCAACACAACAGTTCGTTTTTCTGGAGGTCAGACGGCAATAGTTGCTGCTTTCCACCTTGAAACTGACTAATCTCCTTTCCGTCTGACGAGAATCTCAGGCTTAGGTGAGGGAATTTTGGCAATATAAGGCAAAGACGACGATGATAATAATAGTGATATTATTATAATACTTGTGTATCACTTACTGTGAGCCAGGCACTATTTGAAGTGCTTTACATAAATTAACTCATTTAACCTTTACAGTTACCCTATGAGCTAGGTACAATTATTATCCACATTTTATAAATAAGGAATTTGATGCAGAAAAATGATCGAGTAACTAGTTTTTAAAAAGCAACAATTAATAATGGTGGGGCTGGGATTAAAATTCTGACAGTCTAGCACAAGAGTTTATGCTCTTGAAACAACTGGAGAATTTTCAGAGCAAGATGTTAGCCAGAGAGATTTCACTTCACATGATATGAAAATTTGTTAGAGTGGATGGATTAAGTTCTTTGAGAAGCAAGATGGAATACAGGGCCTTATCAGGCATTTTCCCAGATTGGCTACCCTATATTAGTGGGTTGTCACCAGCCACAATCCTGGAATCATGTGGTAGAGCATTCTTCAAAGATAATTTTTTAAAGGACTGTTTCCTGTGTGTTTCTTTAAGTTTTATGAATTCCCTTTTGAAAAAAAATATATATGATATAATAGTATATATTAAGTACCTACTCTTGGCATAAGAGAAAAAAATTATCTCTCCTCCCCCCATGTGTTTATTTTCCTGTGGAAAGCTAATTTGTTTACCATGCAGGCCAGAGAATCATCTGGAAACTGAAATAGAAAGGACTATATATGTGAATATAATACTTTGCTATGTTTTAAGTATCTTAAAATTTCTACATCTTTAGAGATGAAGTATGAACTAAATGACTCTGTTAAGTGTTATTTCTTAGAGCACTGTTGGTGAGCAGTTGCCACTGAATCCTTCATTAATAATCCCTTCCTTTTCCAGAAGGACTTGCCAACATCTATAAAGTATTCACTAGGAGAATTAAAGTCATATAAAAATAATTGGTATTTGCTTCCTTCAAGGCATACATTTAAATACATTGCTTTATTCCTTTGCTCCTTGGCTTCCTCCTATGTTTAGTAACACTAGGTCAGCAGACTTCCTCTTTTAAGGTTCATCTACTGGCCATTTCAATTTCCCATGAGAAAGCAAACCTACCACTCTTTTACCCTTTTAATGTTTCTTCCATTTATGTCATATTATCTTGTGGGTTTGCATTTCTCAGTAATAATGGCACTGCTGGTAAATAGAAAACAATGAATGTGATTATGCACCCATCATCATCATCATTATCATCTTCTTGTGAGCCTTTTTAAAAAATTCCTTTTGTGACCTCAAGAGGGGTGGTCATCTTTGACAGTAATTTATGAGTGATTTCATCTTTTTTAAATTGTTTTAAATTTTTATTTACTTATTTATTTTATTTTCATTTCAGTGTGGTTAACTCCCAGTGTTAATTAATTGATTTCATCTTAAAAGGAATGCATGCACTATTTTCAAGTGAATTATTTTAATGTGTCATTGACAGTTTGGGTTTTGACCACTTGGTCCAGAGCTGGAAACATTCTGCCATGGTCTGCTTTCCCCAGCCTCAGTTTTCACTTGAGCATTTTTTGGAGTGTAAAGTATAGATTTGTGCTGTCCTCATGGCTTGCAGTTTCATGTGTGATTGGCTATAACTGTAATGACTAATGTATATTGGGGGTTAATCATGAAAATAATAGCTAACATTTATTGGGAGTTTACTGTGTGCCAGGCTCTATGATAACTATATTACAGATATTACCTAGCTTAATCTTTTTCTCTCATAAGGTAAATGCTATATTTTCTGCATTTCTGGGAAAAGGAAACTAAGGCCCAGATTTATGTGACTTGATTCAAGTTATAGTGAAACTTGCCATGCAGTGCCCCTTTTCAGGATATCCCTCTCTGTGATGAGTGGGCTAACTTGTCATCCTGTGTACATTTTCCTTTTTTGCAAGATGTGACATTGTTTGATGGACTATTTTAGAAATGTATCACTAGACAATAAAGTTGCTTTGGAATGACTCCAGAGTGTTTATTCAGGTTCCTCATTGTATTTGAAGAATATGGTGGGACAGACACTCTCCAGAACCATTGTGTTCTTTTCTCTTTTCTCTGAACCTGTTTGTAACCAGAGTGACCTAACTGAACTCTTTGTTTTGTAATCACCACCCATTATTAAAAACAACACAATTTGGTCAAGATTATGGCTTTTAATTGGGTTGTGAAAGAAACTCAAGTTGAAGAAATGTTGCCAGGATCATTGGGGAATTAATAGCCACTTGATGCAAGAGGGAAGCTGTGAGGCACACTGGCTCTCTTATTACGTGGTGTCCAGGCAAAGTCGAGTTACGCTCTTACTATTTCATTTCATTTTTTGAAAGAAATTATTATTGCAGAACTATTGGCTTCCTTTCTTTCTCAACTGTGGCTATAATGTTTTATTTGTACGTGTGTACTTTTGAGAGAGAGTTGGTCTCTGAAGTGGGAGTTAGGAGAGGAAAGTATTTGAAATGGAAATGTCTTAAAATCTTGTCTCTTTCCAATTGTACATTGGATTTCCTTAGGATTTGGGAACAAAATGGAAATTAAAAACCACAATCACCTTCTTTTTGAACAAGAAAATATTGTACTTATCAGTATAGAAGAGATCTAGTTGAAAGACAATAGATCTTGCATTTCATTGCAGATTGCTCCAGACACTGATCAGCTGGCAAAGAAAAGCAAATATTAACTTTCTCTTCTTCCCCACCTTTTCACAATGGCCGGGTAATACTTTTGTATTCCTGTTTGGAGAATTTAATGGCCTTGTTAACATGTGGGAAACATTGTGATTGGAGACTTTAACAAAATAGTGAGTAGGTTTCTTTTATTTTTTTCTTTTAAGTTCCATGTTTATGTTCTTACTGGGTGTGTGTCTTTCCAAGTGCTCCAGGTTAAGAACTAAATGTGTTAGAAAAACACATGTAATGCAAATAAATAGGAAGAGTTCTCATTTCCTTCAGTGAGCAAAGTTCTGAGTTCCTGAGCAATAATTTCTGGTACCTTCTCTCCATATCAGAAGTCATGCTGACCTCCACTTCTTTCTTCTGACTTGTGTCATATCTGATTAATGATCTATAGGGCCAGACAACAATTCACCTACATATGGTAAGGGGTCATAATGCACTAACACAGTGTAAAGATCACTCTTGCCAACAATTAATTGGGGGAAATTCACTTTATGAAGCCCTGTTTACAGACTGACATCTGGAGAAATTCTTAACCTGGATCCATTCCAATCTGTAGATTTATGGACTGCACTTGCTTTTTTGTAAATAGGACTCTTTTTCTGCTTGGTACATTCTGTTTACGTAATTTTCAATGGATGAAAATAGTTATGTTCCTGTATTTCTTAATCCTCTGTACCAAGTGGACCTAAATTCTAAATGGTAGTCTAGCTAATAGAATACTTAGACACCTATCATTATTCAAGTTGTGGAAACCTCTTAATGCCCAGAGCACCCTGCTCTCTTAAATCCAGACTCTGACTGGAGCCCTCACACCCCAAGGGACTTAGTATTTAGCCTTTATGGGGATTTTAAAACTTGTTGAGACACATGCTAGACCTCTTAAAATATATTAGACTCCCTTTTATTCACACACTTGGTCTCTGCTGTGAGGTGTGAAATGGAAATATTTTCAAACATAGGTACGTGCATAGTCTTGAACACATTTTAAGTTCTCCCTGTGTGTGGGGGGATCAAAGCTTATTATTTAGCAGCAGACTTAGATTCCCAAACATTCCACAGGTTGTCATGTTGGACACACATTACAGTGACCTTCACTTGCCTCTCTTTGCTGGCCTTTATTCTCTCTGTTACTGTCGACGTGGTCAGCATGGCATCTGCAAATACAGAGAAAAAGAGAAGTTGTAGAATGGACTGAAACAGAGCAGAGGAAAGCAAAATTTGTATGTTGGAACTAGACAGAAAAGCATTTGCTTCTTCTGCTTTGCTGAATTTTGAAGCTGTAAAATTGAACGAGGTAAAGGGTGGGGTGCTTCCACATTACAACAAAGTAAAGGGCAGAATGGAAGTGGAGATGAGAAAGATACAGACTTATGTCCTCCAGTTCCTTCTTTAGAGTAGCAGCATCATCATATGATATCAACCTGATTTACCATGCTATGTTAGAAACACGTTCAGCAATATGGTACATTTGTGACAGCTTTATTTCCAAGATGTGTTTTGATGAGGTCTGTGCCTGTTGTATTTATTAACAATCATGAATATATATATATATATATACACACACACATATATATATGGTGTGTGTGTGTGTATGTGTATGTGTTTCTTTTTTTTTTTCTGAAATACATCTGCTCAGTAAGTACCTTTCTAAACCCAATTTCACAGAAATGTTGGCTCTCCAAAATCGTTTTCAAGCACAAAACAGTTATATGTGTGCACACCACACACATACACACACACACACACACAGAGGTCATTAGTCATAAAATTTCCAACAAGCATAACCTTACCACTTATGATGTGCTCTTAAGGAAATGTCAAGTCCAAGTTGGGACAGACCAGATACTTTACCTGAAGTCCAATTTAGAAGAAGAGAGATTGGTGGAGGATTGATTAGGGACGTGCACTCCCACTTTTCCTACAGAGCCTTTTGCTTTTTATTTCCACTGTAGCCCTTCTGTAGGTCTTTAATCTGTGTTTCATCCACAACTCTTCCTAGGTATACCTCTTATTCTGCATTGCATTTTCCTAACTACTAATGTATTTTTTATGCTTGAATATTTGATCATCTACACCTTCAGTAAGTTGCCACAAATATCTTACATGCAGAGAATCATAGCCTATGTTGGTGATTCATCTTTTCTCTTCCACTTTCCTTTTCCTTTCTCCCTGTCTCTTCTACCTACATCCTTCCTTCTACTGGTCCATTTTGCTGAAAGTCCACAAAAAAGGTCCATCAGCTGAAATGTCCACAATAGCCAAACTATGGAAAGAACCTAGATGTCCATCAACAGATGAATGGATCAAGAAGATGTGGTATATATGTATATGTGTATATGTACACATATATACATTGTAATTATACCTATATACATTGTAATTATAATATATGTATATGTAATTATACATATATACATTGAAATTATATACATTGTGTATATATTATATACACATACACACACACACACACACACACACACACATATATATGTGGAACACTATGCAGCCATCAAAAGAAATGAAATCTTGTCATTTGCAACNACATGGATGGAACTGGAGGGTATTATGCTGAGCGAAATAAGTCAATCAGAGAAAGACAATTATCATATGATCTCTCTGATGTGAGGAACTTAAGGGGCAGGGTAGGGGGTCATGGGGGGTAGGGAGGGAAAAAAATAAGTACTCAGCTAAAATCGCTGTACAAACGTACAGTAGGATACTTGACTTTCTAAGATTGTACTGTGCTTGGGTTAGAAAAAAATATATTTAAAAACAGTTGGAAAAATGAACACAGTAAAGGAGAATCATCAGAAAAACTCCTATACGTGTCTGTATGCCTGTTCACAGTCACACACGTATAGATAGATAAGGGGGGGGAGACTAAAATATTTCCCAATGGCTATATTTATAGAGAAATTTATAAACTACTACTCATAGTCCCTTTGGGAAGCTTTTCATATTTAAGACAGTGAAGTATTCTTTTTTTTTTAATTTTATTTTTATTCTTTGCCCAAGGGGTACAGGTCTGTGAATCATCAGGCTTACATCTTTCACAGCATTCACCAAAGCACAT
>LNAC01000214.1:919131-942029 GCA_002007465.1 Ailurus styani | reverse complement strand
TTCCATTGTATATATATACCACATCTTCTTTATCCATTCATCTGTTGATGGACATCTAGGTTCTTTCCATAGTTTGGCTATTGTGGACATTGCTGCTATAAACATTCGGGTGCACGTGCCCCTGAGGAACACTACCTTTGTGTCTTTAGGATAAATACCCAGTAGTGCGATTGCTGGGTCGTAGGGTAGCTCCATTTTCAACTTTTTGAGGAATCTCCATACTGTTTTCCAGAGTGGCTGCACCAGTTTGCATTCCCACCAACAGTGTAGGAGGGTTCCCCTTTCTCCGCAACCTCGCCAACATCTGTCATTTCCTGACTTGTTGATTTTAGCCATTCTGACTGGTGTGAGGTGGTATCTCGCTGTGGTTTTGATTTGTATTTCTCTGATGCCGAGTGATGTTGAGCACTTTCTCATGTGTCTGTTGGCCATTTGGATGTCTTCTTTGGAGAAATGTCTGTTCATGTCTTCTGCCCATTTCTTGACTGGGTTATTTGTTTTATGGGTGTACAGTGAAGTATTATTTTCAAAGCACCCATTCCCACTCTTCCCATGAATTATAAACCTTTTAAATGAAGTCTGAATGTTAACCTCAAAAAAAAAAAACCCACAACTCTATCCATCAACTAAATCTTGATTAAATGAAGAATATCACTGATGTATATTTTTGAGGATTCTGCTGTTTTTAATTCTAAGTGGCAATTCAAGCCACGTGAACAGATGATTTTTTGGCTGGCAAGTCAGAACAGGGTCTGGGGTCATTTGTGATTCTCAGTGTCATCTTGTTTGATTCCTCTCACACATATGAAGAAAAAAGAAAAGTTTTTTTCCTCCCTGAAGGAATGGAACATTCTCACCCATACACCGAATTGACTGCAAAAGTCACCGTTCCAAGAAAATAAATCAGCAAAGTCCTAAAATATACCCAAAGAAGAGCTTGCCAATCTGCTGGATTTTTTGTATCATTGAAAGGAAGTACTAGTTAGGGCAGCCAACTCACAAACAAATCCATTGAGATCTTTCTGGAAAAAGAGGTGTTCTTGAGAAGGCTCTAGTGGTTGAGGAAGCAAGAGAATCAGAACTAGCTCTGGGACATCAGCGGCATGAGCTACTCTCTCTGAGCCTGTTTTGATATCTACTAAATGAAGGCAGTTGAACTGAAAACTAAAGTTCTTTGATTCTACAAAAATGGTGCAGAAAGTACATCTTGCCAAAAAAAAATTAATAGAGGGCAGAGATGATAAAATGTATGGTGTGCTAAGCACTGTACTGGGTGTACATGATCTCATATCCTCCCGATAGTCCTCATTACGGCCCTGTTTTTACAGATGGGGCAGCTGATAACTTGGCCTGGGTTCTGCCACCAGATCCAGCCTGGTCCGCTACTGTGAGCTTCACAGTCTCGGTCAAGTCTCACTGTTGGCCTCCTTCCCCTTCAGTGGCCTCTCCAGTCACAGCCCACTTAGCTTTTACTTTTGGTAAAAGGAAAGATAAACCCCTGGAGACAACTCTAAAATATTGGAAACCTTAAGAATTTATAAAGGGAAACCTATAAAAAATTTTCCCTGGTCTAGTCATGAGAAAAACATCAGATAAATTCCAGTAGAAGGGCATTCTGCAATATACTTGACCAATACTCCTCAAAAATGTCAAAGCCAGGGCGCCTGGGTGGCTCAGTGGGTTAAAGCCTCTGCCTTCGGCTCAGGTCATGATCTCAGGGTCCTGGGATCGAGGCCCGCATCGGGCTCTCTGCTTGGCAGGGAGCCTGCTTCTCCTCTCTCTCTGCCTGCCTCTCAGCTTACTTGTGATCTCTCTCTCTCTGTGTCAAATAAATAAATAAAATATTAAAAAAAAAAATGTCAAAGCCATCAAAAACAAGCAGAAGTCTGAGGAGCTGTCACAACCAAGAAGAGCCAAAGGAAATATGACAACTAACGTCATGTGGTATCCTAGATGGGATCTTGAACAGAAAAAAGATATTAGGTAAAAACTAAGGAAATTTGAATAGACCCTGGACTTTGGTTAATAATAATGTATTAATATTGGTTCATTGATCATAACAAATGTACCACACTAATGCAAGATATTACATTAGGAGAAACTGTACAGAAGATATGTAAGAATTCACTGTACTACCTGCTAAATTTTTGTGAACATCTAAAATGGTTTTGAAAAGTGGTCTCTTAAAAAAAAGTTTATTACTGCCCAAACCAAAAATATTATAGCAATGGGGTAAACAATATGCTTTTATTTTTTTTTCAATTTCTCTGTTTCACAATTTATTTATTTATTTGAGAGAGAGATAGAGAAAGTGCAAATGAGTGCACACGAGCAGGGGCAGGCGGTAGGAGAGAGGGGCAAAGGGAGAAGAAGACTCCCCACTGAGCAAGGAGCCTGATGCAGGACTCGATTCCAGGACCCTGGGATCATGACCTGAGCCAAAGGCAGATGCTTAACTGACGGAGCCACCCAGGCACCTCAACAATATGCTTTTAAACTAGTACTACTCTTGGGCGCCTGGGTGGCTTAGTGGGTTAAGCCTCTGCCTTTGGCTTAGGTCATGATCTCAGGGTCCTGGAATTGAGCCCCGCATTGGGCTCTCTGCTCAGCAGGGAGCCTGCTTCCCCGTCTCCCTCTGCCTTTCTGCCTATTTGTGGTCTCTCTCTCTCTGTCAAATAAATAAAATCTTTAAAAAAAAAAAATAAACTAGTACTGCTCTTGCTACTCCTACTTCTCCTTTTCTCGTTTCTTTTCTCCTCATCCTCTTCTTCCTCCACCTCTTCATCTATCTCCTTCTAGTTATTATAGTAATACTATAAGGTGATCTAACAGTGTTAAATGCTTCTAAGATCCTTTAGAATTAGGATACTATATGAAGAGTAACTTTCTGTGAGCCTTGGATTAGCTTAGGGATTGGCAAACTATTTATGGTCCATGGGCTGAATCTGCCCTACTATCCGTTTTAGTAAATAAAGTTTTATTAGAACACAACCAGTGCTCAGTCATGTTTACATATTATCTTTGGTTGCATTTGCAGTACAATGGCAAAATTGAGTGGTTGCACCAGAGATCAGATAGCCTGTAGAGTTTAAAAAATAATTTACTCTCTTGTCAACCCCTCCCTGGTTTAGACTATTTGGGTTATAAGGTAGAGAGTGAGGCAGGTAAGCTGGGCCACCAGGATTCACATGGGGTAGGATCAAATATTAGAATTCAGCTAATCAAGTAGAAGGAAAGGTATAGGATAAGGCATGAGTAAAATAGAGTAGTCCATTTCAGAGGAGGCCACATATTTAAGGTTTCTGGGAACTTTCTTTTTTTGCTGCAGAGCTGTGTCTTGGCCAATAGGTGCTTCAGCCTGTGTGAACCCTACCCTTTCAGACTCCCATCTTTAGGGACCTTTATCTTGACCTATTTACTCTTCTTTTAGTGTTCTTAACTTTTACCTGAAAATAAATAGTCAGCTCTTACTGTGTTTGTTAGTGTGCCGGGCACTTACACACACTCATCAATTTCTCTCTTATGGAGGAGGGATGCCATAGTCTCTATTTTATAGATAAGGAAACTGAAGCTCGTTTAAGTGAAGTAACTTGCTCCAGAGGATTGGTTGGCTCATAAATGCATTGCTGCAGTTTGAATCGAGGATTCAAAACAACATTAAACCCCCTATACCATGCGCACCTTCAGTGCTGGAGATGGCTCTCACTAGCTCATGAGAGCCAATTGTTGAATTTGTAGGAATTCTGTGAGCTAGTTGATAAATCCAGCCATTATTAAAAACTAAGTTAGGTATATTCATAATCAAATACATTGTATCAGGAACAAAGATAATATACCTCAAATCTCTTTACTATTTTACTACATTTTACTCCATGCTCTTGAGGTGGTTGGTGTCTACAGAGTCTGTATGGTGAAAGTGCTGTGTGCCCCTGTGCAGCTCTGCCAAGCTCTTAGTTGACGATGTCACTTTGGTTGCTTGAAACTGGCCATGATGGGAGTATTTACACCATGGGCATGTGCAAACACCACAGATTAGGGCTTTACTTCTCTTTCTTGCCAACTAGCTGGTTACGCATTTATTGGCATGTCAATGTTTATCTTGCATTCTGATTTTGATCTCTGTCTAGTATTCTAGAAGATAGTCACATTTGTTTCTGCCTGGCCTCCTATCTTGACCTTTGAATTCTATAATTTTTATAGTTAATGCCACAGTAGCAATCTACAGAGAGGACCTAGGCTCTTTTTTATTGTTATTTTTATTCATTTGTTTTTCTGACAGTGAGTAGAAATTCCTAGTGTAAGTCCCTTGTTGAGAAAATATGTTTCACCTGGTTAAGGAGGAAGTTCAACCATTTTATAGTTTGCTTTTAAATGCAGAGATGGGTTTAAGGATAGTTTGGACTCCCTAAAAAAACGCTAGAGTTGCATTATCTTTATAAATTTAGGGTGAACTCCTACTTAGAATTTTAGGTAAGGTTTTTTGCTTAAATAATTTCCTGTCTACATCAGGATTACTATATGTATTAATAGGTTATTAACTTGCAAAAAAACATTTTTACAGCTAGGTATAGTTAACACAGATGAGCTTGTACGTAATTTGGTAACAATTCAGAGGTATAGGCAGTGTAGTAAACTGCCTCAAGAAGATCTTTCTAAACATCATTGGTGTAGTCTCCAATTTGTTCCATATGTTCCTATGCTGACTATTCACAATTCATGATACATGCTTCACATTTTAAAATTTTACCTGCAGGGGTTAGCTACTACTTACAACATTGTTCTTTTATGACAGTGTACCCAGAGTTCCAACTCCTGATCTCAGTTTCCCTTAATGAATCTCCCCTTATAAAAGAGCACAGAAATACAAGTGGATCCCCATTGTTGTGGCAGCAACAGGTATTGGAAAACCTGGACATCTCCCTTCCAGGGAGATGAGGGCTATTCTGAACACTGTGCAGTGAGGGAACTGCCAGCCAGATATTTGAGTAGAACAGAGATCAGGTAAGTAAGTCACGAGAAGCCTCTGCTGTTGACAAAGTAAGTTTGCTGGCTATCTGAACTTTCGATAATTAGGAGTTTGCTGAATTATTATTTCTAAACTCTAATTCTATATATCATATTAATTAAGGTAGACCATATCTTGTGTCACTGCTGTTCAAAGTGTGGCCAGAAGACTGGCATCTGCCTGTAGACTTTTTTATGAATCTGAAATTGAGAGTAAGTGTTTAGAAACTTATAGCAATTGACAGAGTAGTTTTACAAAGATTAAGTCTACTACTAATAGATGAGGGCTAATATATTGTTCATTTCATTTTTCTAGTAATTCCTCTAACAAAAATATTAGTTCAAATAGATTAGAAATTTTAAAAACTGCTCCTTTTGAGAAGCACGGCTGCCATGGGAAGAGCTAGGCTACAGCTCATATAGATTTGCTGTCAAATGAGGTAATCTCTAGGTTTACATTGAATAAATTGTGACTTTCTAGCAGACCTGACTCTTAGTCTTGCAAAGCTAAGTCAGGAATGCAAAAAATGTCAAAAATTTTTTTTGTTTACGAGCAAGAAGGTGGGAAATTCAGTCTCAGTTATTATTGCCCGCCCCACCTCCCTTGGCTCCTGTCACCACGGGGCTCAGAAAATGAGGGTACAGTACTGTCCACAGCCTCATTGCCTAAGCCCATACCAGAGTTTTGGTGGGTGAGCAAGTCCTTGCTGAGATTGGGGCTCCTGATGCCCATCCCTCCTTGTGCCTGCATCTCCATCACTTAATGCCTTGCTCCCTTGGGGTGGTCCATCCTGGCTCTCTTTACCCCTCTGAGTTACCACTAGAGAAAATCTTTCCCCAGAGACACTTTCATACCTTCCATGAGCTCAGGCTATGGAAAACTAAGGCTAGAAAGGAGAGTATTTTCCGGCTACTTTTGATTTGGACCCATACAAATTTCTGAGGCAAGGAAGCACAAAATGGCCTGAAGAAATTTGGGGGGAAGAGGCATAGGGGAGGGAAAGCTGAAGAAAAAACACAAATTAATATCAGTACTTTTGTAATTGTAAAATGGGGCCAATAAACCCTTCTTTATAGGGTCATCTGAGGATTGAGTAAGCTAATGCATTGAGAATTCATAGCCAAGTGCCCAGCATACACTAAGTCCATAGTACTATGATTTCCAGATCAGGAGGTCCCTGGCTCTCAGTTGTTTTTGCCTGTTGGCTCTTATGTACTACACACACAATGTGTGTTTGGATGATTTCATCCAGCTGTGGTTTTTCTTTTTCTTATCCTTTGATGATACAGGCTCTAAGCCAAGGGTACTTCATCTGGCATCCGTGGAACCCAGGCTCCACTTCCACGGATAGGCTTCAGAGGGTCTCTTATAGTCTGGAAATCTTATATTTTATTTCTATTTTACTGCTTATTCTGAAATTTTTAACAAATAAATATTTTTTCCTAGCAGAAATCTTATCAGATATACTCATCTGTCCTTCTTAGCAGATTCAGATCTAGTAGCTATGGGGTAAGGACTAGGATTCTGCATTTCTAACATGCTCCGTGGTGATATCCAGTGCTGTGGGGTCCAATGATCTCACTTAAACTAGCAAGGCCAAAGTGACTTTTGACTTTAAGGATGTGCCTTTCATTGGCTATTAACTTCACCAAACTTGCCATTTTCTTTTTTTCCAACAGATCTGGTCATCCGAAACAGCTGCCCTATTCTGGAATGCTTATAATTATAAATATTTCCACTCTACAGCTATTCAATCTGCCAGCCTTGACATCTACATGCACTTCATTCCAGTTAGCCATGGATAAAAGCTTACATAAATACATAACAGGGTTATGCCTATCCTATTTGTTCCCACCCATGGAGCCCCTATTTCTTACACGTAGGTGGGCAATCTAACCTCAAAATTCCGTGTTGAAGTCCTGCTTTTTAGAACTATTTCCAGTATCAATTATTTTTACAATAAAGCAGAGCCTGAGGCAAGGATTAAAATGATGGTTTATTTGGAAAGCTCAGAGGAGGGAGGATAAGGAAAAAGGTAATAAGGGAGTTAGGGAAATATGTGATGTAATATAAAGTGGTTCATCCTGTGCTGATGACCACTTGTCTCAAAGAGCCATGAAGAGACCCAGCAGGTCCATCTAGCCAGCACACAGTACTTTCGTGGAAGTTGGTAAAAGAAAAGTAATAATTCAGAATCCACCTAAGGAGAGGCAGGAGGGGAATTCTCTTCCCAGCTTTTCCCCTTCTCCCATTTTCCATTGGTCAGGATGTCACATCCCATACCTTATTCTTTCTTCCAAAGTAGGAGGGCAGAAACTCTGGGCATGTGGTTGGTCAGTCTGACTACATGGAGACATCCCAAAAAAAAGGGGTGAGATTCCCCGGGCAAGTGACTGGTCAGCCCTGCAGTGGGATTTGAGAGCTTTTTAAAAATCTCTTTGTACTAAGGAAAAGGAAAAAAATTTGTGCCAAGAAGAAAAGAGGAAATTACTTAAGTTGTTCATAGTCTGTAATGACTGACTTGTCCTTTTATGTCCGTGTGATAAGAGAACTAGGAAGTGCTTTTAAGTCTTAATCCTCTGTCTTGCCTCAATATTGAGTCAGCTGGAATAAAAAAGATGGACACTACTTAATCAGTGGAGACCTGCCTCTCTCCACAAATGTGGCAGACACCGCTAACTGATCACTGCAGTCTTCCCGTTTGTTGGCTGGGTATACTGAAGTTTCCTTGTGCATGAAGATAGCTTCCTCCCTCCCTTTGCCTCAGGGATGCCTTAACCTGATTTGTGAGTGTGCAGTGAGAAACCAAGCCACTCTTAGCTCTTTTTTTTGCCCTTGAAATCAGATTCTGTTCTTCAAGGAGCACATCCCTTCTTTCTGTTCTTCCCTATCACTGGTCTTACAGAAGTACTTCTTCCTCACCCCACATGCCCTACTTTTTATCTCAATTGGTTTAGGGGCCAGCACGAGAATGGTGCTATCTCTTGGGCTTCTCCAAGGTCCCAGTGCCTCAGAGCCTGTGTTGGCCTCACAGTACTCTAAGCAGTGCTCCTTATCATCACACTCAGTGGATTGCCAGGTGGAATAAAACCTGCTGACACTTGAGACCTGCAGCCATAGTACCTCTTTGGCTAATGCTGCAACTGAGGAGCCATAAAGTAAGTGGTCAGATAACATTTGCTTTGGGAGCTGTCAGGCTTGGCTGTGAGTTCGGGCTTATTCCTTACTCCTTAGGAGCTGTGTGACCCTGGCAAGTTACTGCGTCTCATGAGATATGTCCTCTTATCTGTAAGATGAGAATAATAATATCTACTTTGTGGTTTCTACAAATGAAATGAGATTAATGTGGACAGGGTTTCTAGCATTTAGAAAGTACTCAATAATGTAGTTATTGTTATGATATATAGGCTTTGGAAAGAGATTAAAAGTAAGCCTGGTCCTCCTTCTGGATGGCACCCTCACCATTTTCAGATATAGCCAGGCAAGTTCCATTGCACTGTTGGAGAATTCTAACATATCCTGCTGGGGAACCTCGGAGGCCACCTCTAATTCTTATTTTATGAATGTGGAGATGCTTTTCTCTCAAATTTCCCTTGGCATCAATTTCTTTGTTCAGAGTTGATGCAGAGGAATGAATGGTAAGGTGTATTCTCCTTCAGACTTGAGATCTTGCCACTTCCCTCCCATTTGAATGATGTGGTTTACAAATCAGAGCTGTAGTACCCTGTCTTTCCTCATAAACCCCCTCATGCATAAAGCTAAACTTGAGTACAGAGGCTTTGGACTCAGTGTGTGAGTAGCCTCAGACAAGGAAAAGAAAAAAAATCACACTACATTAACAAGAAGAATGGCTTTGGAAAAAAATATGTATAGTATACAGCATGGCAGTATATTTCCAGGAAATGATAGCAAATTAGTCAAATCAAGTTACAGATACAGTCAAGAAATTCTCACGTGAGTTTCCCCTATAAGATTTTGGTGAATAAAATCAAATGAGTTATACCCAATATTTTAAAAGTGCAGTGGTGCTGGCTCATCCTCAAGTCACTGTGGAATTGACTTAGAATTGAAAGCTTCCACAGTGCAGCCTATGGCTTTGCTGTTGAATTATGAGTTGTTTGTGTCTGTACTGTGAGGTGCTGGATGCAGGGGTAGAATCAAAGTCCAGAGAAATAACCACCACAGTCTCCATCTCAGGATACCAGCTACCTTCCTCTTTGCTCAAGAAAGGTTTCATTGCGGGCGCCTGGGTGGCTCAGTGGGTTAATGCCTCTGCTTTCGGCTCAGGTCATGATCTCAGGGTCCTGGGATCGAGGCCCGCATCGGGCTCCCTGCTCAGCGGGGAGCCTGCTTCCCCCTCTCTCTCTCTGCCTGCCTCTCTGCCTCCTTGTGATCTCTCTCCCTCTGTGAAATAAATGAATAAAAAATATTTAAAAAAAAAAAAAAAGAAAGGTTTCATTGCTTTGTGGTCGATGTGCTTTGGTTTTTATAGTTTCTGATGCTCTGGTATTAGACAGAATTTCTGCTGGGATGCCCTTATATTACAGATATCACATATGCTACAGGTTTTGTCCTTTCTGACTTCAAAAATAATAAATTTAAAGACAATGCCATTGCTGCTGTTGCTAAGTGATTTTGGTATAATATGTCTTTGGGGGCAATAACTCATTCCCAGTATTTTTCACCAAAGAGAGGCATTTAAAATTATTCTTTTCGGTCTGCTCCTGAAGATTGTTGTCACATCATTTGTTATCTTTATGATTGGTATGTTCTTAAGCTGCAGTTGCTGTGTAGAGAGGCAGGTTTTCCTACACACTGCTTAAAATACTGTGTGTATTTTTTCCAACTAGGTGGCTGTACTACCATCCCAGAATCAGACTTAGAGGAAAGATCAATAGAACAAGATTCCACTGAACTGTTTACGAACCACAAACACCTCATTGTAGAGACGCCCATGCCTGGTAAGAAAATGGGTGTCCTTCACCAATGATATATCAGGGGCAGTGGCACCTCTGGTCAGTTCTTGTCATACCAGAGAACATTTTGCAAAGCTGCTTGTTTTCCAACTTCTCCATTCTTCCTCTCAGCATTGGTGCAGCTAAATTTTGATCATTTGTATATTCATTTCAATACTGAAACCTTTTCTCATTCTCTCTCTCTCTCTTTCTTTCTTTTTTCTAGAAGTTTCACCCCTCCAAGGAGTCTCGGAATAGTTCAAGTGGAGTTGTCTGGATGAGGGGAAGATGCCCTTCCCAAGGCTGATCCTGTGTGGACCTCATGCCAAGTGCAGATGTAGGGCTGGTCCAGGTGCTTCATCCATCTCACCTGCTTGGAGATGATACTATGTAGACATGGGGATTGGGATTTTTTTATTATGCTAGGAGCACTTGTAATATCATGGGCAGGTCAGTTGAAACTTGTCTCCAGGAAAAACTATTGCTGCTTTTGGTCATCTGTATGCTTATAGCCATCGGATATAGTGAGAGGACATCTTTTGGGGACATACTTTATAATGCAGAGACCTAGATCCAAAGTAATTTGATACCCCCTTTTTTTTTCCTCACAGAATTCTTATATAGTAAATGTATCAAATTTAATAAAGCATCTCATTGTCCAACAACATCTTGGATTTGATTTATAATTAGAGGGTTTTATAGTTGGTTTCTTTACATTTTTTCTTCAAAGGAAAAAAACTGAAAGGCATTGAAAATTTTGCTACTCCATGGTAAGACTCAAATATAATTGTTTTATAAATAAACTGCAGAATATTCATATGATCTGTTTACTCTATTATCCTAAAAATAGCAGAAGGTAAGTTTTTAGTATTATAGGAAAATGTTAAAATATTTTTAGGGAAGGTAGTATATTAACACCTCTTTAGATTACCCCATGGTGACACCTTTTAAAAATTCAGGTTATAAAAGGATTCACACATTAGAATTAAAATGTAAAGTTTTTATATTTAAGAAGTAAAAAAGATTTTGCCAATTTCAAGTTAAAATTACAGTTTCCAGACTGATTTAAATAAATTAAAAATAAGTCTGAGCCAGTTTTGGAATGCCTGTCAGTCAGTATAAAGGGGGAACTCTTTCATGGTTTTTCTATATTTGAAATATCAAAGAACTGCAGAGGATGTGTTATTTATTATTTCTAGCATTCTTTTTTAGGAGATGCAGTAGAAGATATAATATTTTTAATTTTCAAGCATGGAAGTGGATAACTGGACCAGAATCAACCATTAGGTTAATTTCACTCAGCCTGTGGGGACCGGTAAAAGATGTCATGACTCCGCAAATGATTGTAGTTGCAAAAATGCAACACTTCTGATCATCTTTAACAACTTCATTCAAGAAAGATTACAAGACAAGTATATTACTTCTTAAAAAGATGTTTCTGTGTTATGCCTCTCTCTCTCTCTTCCTTTTTTTTTTTTTAAATTTTTGGATGTTTGGTTCCTGTGCTTGTTTTTTAATGCTGCGCATATGTCCATATGCTAATCTCTGTTCTCCTTTCTTGTTCTGCCTTTTTTTTTTTTGAGTTATACCCTGTTTGTATGTTTCCTTCTAACTATCTTTAACTCTTTTTCTCTCTTGTGTTTCTATGTTCCTCTGCCTTGATCAACTTTTCTCTTCCTTCACTGATGATGAAGATGAAGATGATGCTTAGCCCCTCCTGTGGGCTCTGTTTTAGGATGATTAACTTTCACCAAAGATTCTTTAGCCGTCTTGTAATTAGCCTTGCCTGCTCCCACAGCAGCTATTCAGACATGGCCAGACATGTTCCCATCCCATGTGAGCTCAAGTTGGGCTCAGGTTAGGTGCACTATGCTTACTTAAATCTATATGTACAGAGGCATGAGAGGCAAGTCAGTTAAGGAGTCTGTGCCACAATCCCCCCATTCTCTAAGTTTTTTGGTTCCCCAGCCTCACAAGGGACTAGCTTGGTGTTTCCATAGGTCAAGTATACCTGGAACCACAGGAGTTCCCTCAAGTTGAAGAACATCAGATTGTGTTATGAATGGCTTTGTTGTAATCACATTAATAAAAAATTATTCTCTGGATTAAAAGTAGCTAAGCAAAGAGACATCTTTTTTTTTTTAAATAACTGCCTCTGACTAGTTAGTAGTCTATTACAATGTATGTGATTCTCTATCACCTAAAAATGTAGGTGAAGATGGGCAGAAAAATCAAAATAAAATGTATGTGAGGAGTGTTTAAACTCCTTTAAAAGCATTATATAAATACAGGATTGTTGGTGGTCATCTGCCATGGCTTCACTGTCCTTCTTAGGAAACAACAGGTGTTATCCATGGCCTCCTGTTCAGAGATTAAGGGTGTGTCCAAGATGGTCAGAGAACTGATGAGGGACAGGCTGATGGGAGGCACCCAAACTGGGGGTTTTCAGCCTTGATTGTACCTTATGATCTCTAATTTTCTTCCTTTTGCTGATCTGTATTTTCAGAGTATTCTTTAATGAATATGTATTGCTCTTGTAATAAGAGAACAGATCCCATCCTTGTGTGTATCATTCAGGATATCGGTGCTAGTGATATAAATAATAATTGGTAATATACTCTTGTTACTTAGCATTTGGTATATTAACAGCATGAGTTTTAGAGAAACTGCTTGGGCGTTGTGCTCCAATAATTCTGAAAGGTCCAGAGTAGACGTATTGTCGTCAGAATAACATGATTATTATGATTTATAGTGGAAACATGAGCCTAAGATTATAGTGAAAATTATAGTGTTTTTCTTTATGTCCTTAACATATTCTGGTGCAAAAAACAAAATATCAATTAAATATGAAAATATTAGAGAGGTTTCTGAAAGAGCAGTACACAAGTCTCAATACACAATTTAGATGATGTCAGATGCTGTCCTTTTTATAGCTTTTTTGTTTATGCAGTGTGGAGTTAGCTGGTGTTATTTCTCTGTTTTTACGGCTGAATTACGGAAGCTATGTGACATCCCACGTGTTAAGTGTTTTGTTGGGTTGGACTTTAAAAGGTATAACTTATAGTGCAGCACAATTGCCAAGACCTAATCAGAGTACGATGCCTGTTAGAGTGATCACATCCCCCAGTGCTTCATCTGTGCGCCAGAGAGAGGGTGTCTGCTCTGACTGATGTGGGGAAAACATTGCAAAGCCCCTCAGTCTCAGGTTTGCTGTTGTTTCATTTTAATTATATTCAACCCAGACCCCAACCCTTCCTCCAAAGCTCAGTCTGAATAAATTTATCTCCTCATCTGGATACTAAGAACTGCATTTGAGGCCCTCTTAGAACAGTGGGGAAGACTTTGTGGGTCATGCCCTTTAGTCCCATTTTCTGGCTCCTTATTATAGTCTCCTCTTTTTTTCCTCTTTTTATTTTACTCCACTTTTCACTATATTCTGTCTTATTGTGTTGACAGGTCCTTGTAAGCACCTTAAATCATTACTGTAACAGGTGAGGGTGAATAAATCAATATCAGCACCTCTCAAGATTTTTCTAGTCACTGTTGCTGGGAGTCATGTTTCCCTCTTGAAAAGTCCTGAACTCCCTGCCTCTCTTAAAACACACTATTCCTCACTTAGTCTGTTTCAGAAGTCGAATTTTTCTTTCTGGCTGGGATGGATTTGCAAACTTCTTGGACACAACTTTCTTGGATTCTTTATTTACTGTTTAGTAAATTTTTGCTATATTAGTATAGTAAATCAGTCTCTTGAAAGAAGTCAGCAAGTCATAGAGAAATGGAGAAATCTGTGGTCTTACTTTCCTAATTTGTTTTTGCAGATTATGCTAAGAAGAGGCTAAAAAGAAGAGGCTACTTAATTTTGGCTTTTTTTTTTAAGATTTTATTTATTTATTTGACACAGAGAGAGATTACAAGTAGGCAGAGAGGCAGGCAGAGAGACAGGAAGAGGAGGAAGCAGGCTCCCTGCTGAGCAGAGAGCCCGATGCGGGCCTCGATCCCAGGACGCTGAGATCATGACCTGAGCCGAAAGCAGAGGCCTTAACCTACTGAGCCACCCAGATGCCCTTAATTTTGGCTTTAAAGAGAGGTATGATTCTTAAAAATTCAATGCTTTATGACCTTTTTTTTTTTCCATGAGCACTTAGGTGACAGTGATTTGAACATAGGATTCAGGTTTTTTGAGTATATGAAATGTATATAACTTTGAAGCACCTTTAAAGGAAAAGAATAATTCTAATATAACATTAGATCCTAAGGTATATGTTTATTTAGAATAAAAAAGAATAAGAACAAATTACACATTTGTAAAAAGTTCTCAATTGACACAAACATCTATTACAAAATCCATAAATATATTTATATTAATAACTGCTTCATATAGCTTTTTAATACTTCTACATATTTTTGGCTGCATACTCTTTATTTACATCTTCAATTATCAACAGTTTTGTAATTTCATTTTCTGTAGAGTGAATTCAAAGATAATTTTCCTCTGGCGTTGTTGACCAAACATCTAAAAAATTACTGATAGTTTATGAAAGGTTTTTTTGCTGTTTAACTTATTAGAATGTATAAGTTTTCAGGATTTTTAATGTATTTAGGAAAACCTTTATCAAGCTTCTTTCATACCCACAATATAAGATGTCAGGGCATTTCAAATTTTCTTGTTCAGTGACATATTTTAAATAGCCTTTGAACTGATAACTCTCCTTAACTAATTTGTCATCAGTGTCCTCGCTGAAGTAGTCCTCATCTTCATCAGCACCAGAATTTTATGTCAGAGCAGCCACAAATTAAATATTTCTCCATTGTCTTCATATAATTCACTCTTCTTCATTAGCTAGGTTGTTAAGCAATTCAGGAGTCTGTTTGTTCTATTTAAAATTTATCATCTCATCTTAATCGTGGCATCATTTGAAAATGTTTTTGTTACAGTTTTCTTGCTTATAACAGAATAATTTGTATTGATTTTTATATAGGAGCTGTGTGACAAAGAATATTATTGGACAAGGGGTATGTAATTCTAGACTCTGAATTATCAAATGTGCCTGACAGGCAAGAACATCCACTTTCGCTCTGTGTCCCTGAAACAGGAAATCTACTTAATACTTTAGATGTCTGGTGTTCAGAATGTCAGATTCCCTATGTTTCAAACCATGATTTATCTCCACCAGACTTACCCTTCTGGTACCTTTTCTCATCTAGAGCGGCAGCCTTTTGCTCTGCACCTTTCCTCTTATGACAGTAAGGAGGAGCAATGGGCAGTAGAAGAGTTCCTAGAATCCATCCCTCCAATCAGAACAGCTCGCAATAATTCAACCATATTCAAAGTTGACTGTAAACCACATAAATATATCTCATTAGCCCAAGTTGAATGTCTCCCCAACTCAATTCCCCTTAGCCAGATTCCCAAGTCCGCAGCTGCTCCAATGCCCGATACTAGGGAAGGACAAGTGGAAGAGACAGAGGTCTTTACCAATCATGATTAAAATGGCTTTTGCAGATTTTACAAAAGCATATGACCATGTACCTTTCCTAGGTAAGGAAAGTGCCCCAAAATTTAAGCCTCATTAGTGTCACGGTAAATTTACCTGTGCAGCATGAGAGTCAAAATAGAAAGTATGTTCGAAGAGTTCATTTGCTTTTTTTCCCCCATAAAATATAACTGCAAAAAATGTCTGAGACAAGAGTATGTGCTTGGGAGTGAGGAGGGCAGATTTTGTAAGAAAGTATTAAAACTACCTTTAAGTACATTCTAAGTCTCTTCAAATGTGCCTAGCTTTGGGCTCAACTCTAAGTACACTTCCACTTTTCATTTTTGGTAATTAATTTTTCCCTTAGATGTATCAACAAGCCATATGGACTAGCAGAGCTATTCTCTAGTGTATGGCCTTGATTCTGTAGTGAGAAGTTTCACCTTATATAATCAGGGACAGTTCTGCTGACCCTTATTAGCAACTACGCCAAGAAAAGCCTCCAAAGGGATTAAATCAGTCCTCCATCTCAGCTGGCTGAAAGACATATGTTAGATAAAAAGTACAAAGTAGGCTATCAACGTTAAGAGGGCCACAGCCGCTTTATTGGTTCTTGGATCATCAAATTGGTGAGAGTGAAGAGGTTTAAAGTGCTATTAATTTAACTAAATTCTGTTTAACTGGCCACAGTAATCAATGTTTTTTTCCATCTGGTACCAGTTCCAGAGAGGGAAGCTCGTGGTATCACTTGTAAACTCTCATTTCTATGTACCAGGCATTCCATAAAAACATTAAGATCATCTGAATATGGGGAACAATTGGAACTGAATGCTCTTATGTGAACAAAAGATGTAGAAACTTTATCTTCTCACATAAGACAGAGTACTAATTAAGCCCAGACGCTAGTCACTTACCATTTAGTGAAGTTTAAGTCTGTAATATTCACTCAGTCTTTTCATGTTATCTTCCTGAATTTAGGTGAACTGTTATTTATTGGAGGATGAAAATTAAGAAATCTTTTTTAGGTCTCTAGTCATAAGTAAGAAAATTGAAGCTTTTATTCTACTAAGTCTTTTGGGATAAAATTAAGGAGTTATTCATTCCTTGAGGAAAATGATGGTATGTAATCCTCATCTTTCACACTCAACAGCTCACAAAAATAAAAAAAAAAGAAAAGCAATTAACAAGTAATTCTGTGAGAAAACATTAAACATTCCCCAGACTTTAATCACACATAGAATGGATAGAGAATGAGAGTTGGGATTTATTTTCAACTTTTCCTGAAGTGTCAATAACAAATCATAAAAAACACACACTCTCACACATACATACACACACTTCACTCTACTTCTGAAATCAATGCCATCTGGATCTGGTCCTTTCTTTCCATCCCAGTAACAGTGATGTACTTTTCTCCAGGCTGACTTCCAATTTCATCACCTCCTCTGATGCCTGCCTGCCTTTGTTCTTCATTGAAGTCCCTGCCATCATTTGCATGTATATAATTGATCCCCACAATGGCATTAATTCATATAATCTCTCTCCTAATCTTTGTGCAGTCTGTGGTGCTGAATCTCCTGGACACAGGAAAAATGAATCTAAATGAAATCTAAACACAGACCTGACAAATCTGACAAAAATTAACTCAAAATGGCTCACCAATCTAAATGTAAAGCACAAAACCATAAAACTCCTAGATAACATAGGAGAAAATCAAGGTTGTCTTAGGTATGGCAATGGCTTTTAGATACAAAACCAAAGATATGAACCATGAAAGAGCAAATTGATAAGCTGGATTTTACTGAAATTGAAAGGTTATGCTCTGTGAAAGACACTGTCAAGAGAATGGCAAGCCAAGCCACAGACCTGTCTTCACAGATAAAGAACTGTTACCCAAAATATATGAAGAACTCTTAAAACTCAGCAAGAAAGGGATAAAAAACAAAAACGAAAACAAAAAACATCCTGATTTTAAAAATGGGCAAAAAAATTCAACAGACATGTAACCAAAGAAGATACACAAATGGCAGATAAGCATATGCTAAATATGCTCAACAGCATATGTCACTAGGGAATTGCAAATTAAAATAATAAAATACTAATACACTTCTGTTGGAGTGGCCAAAACCACAGTACTAATAGCACCAAGTGCTGGTGAGAATGTGGAGCAACAGGAACAATCATTCATTGTGAGAATGCAATGTGGTACGGCCACTTTGGAAAACAATTTGGAAGTTTCTTACGAAAGCTAAATATAATTAACATACAGTTCAGCAATTGTGCTTCTTAATGTTTACCCAAATGAGTTGAAAATTCATGTCTACACAAAAAACCTGCATATAAATGTTTTTTTTCATATAAATGTTTATAGCAGCTGTATTCATAATTATCCCAAAATGGAAGCAACCGAGATGTCTTTCACTAAGTTAGCAGTTAAATATACTGTGGTACATCTAGGCAATGGAATAGCATTCAGTGCTAAAAATAAATGAGCTATCAAGCCATGAAAAGACTGTAGGGATCCTATGTGGCAAAGGCTGTGGGTGTCTCTGGTGGTGACGAAGGCTGCTGGGGTCCTCCTGTTCTCCACTTCTCAATGAAGGGAACTTGTGGTCCAGGGAGTCCCTCTTGGCACCAATTTGTGCTGCCCTCAGGGATGGGGCAAAGCAAATAAATGTTTGCTACAATTTTCTATGCAGCCATCCCCAGTCATTGCACTGCGCTGGGTTGCTGCAGCTTCTTACTTATACCCTGGTGCTTTCTCAGAGCTATTTTCATTCATGAGTAGTTGTTAAAATGTTGTTTCTATGAGGAATAAATGTTGGGACCTCCTGGTCTGCCATCACTCTTAAGAAACCGCTCCTTCAATTTCTTACAGGAGGTACCAGTCAGTAGTAGAAAAAGAAAATGGTTTAAAGATATGTGGATTGGAAAGGAAAGTACAAAACTGTCATTAGTTGTACATATTATGATTGTGTATATAGAAAGCTTCCCTTCTAAATTACAGATGAATTACAGATAAACTATTTTAATTGTTAAGAGCAAGTTTGTTGGGCACCAAACCAATATGTAAAAGTGAATTTATGTCTCTTCAGTAGCAATTAGAAGTTAAAAAATGAAATTTTAACAAAAAGGTTAGTACTTAAAATAACAATAAAAATATAAAATGCCTAGTGAAAAGTCTCACAAAAGATATGTAAGCCTTTTATGTAGAAATTCATAGAACTTAGGGGCACCTGGGTGGCTCAGTCAGTTGAGCATCTGGCTTTTGGTTTCAGCTTAGGTCATGATCTCATGGATCTTATGGATCAGCAGGGAGTCTACTTGGGGGTTCTCTACCTTTGCCCATCCCCCTACTCTCTCTCACTCTCTCTCAAAAAGATAAGCGAATCTTTTAAAAATTCATAAAACTTAAATTAGTGGACAAAGAACATGTTCTAAGAAAACTAGGAATAATAGCGATTTATAGATTTTAATGCTATTCCAAAAAAAAAAAAAATCCCAGCAGGGCTTTTTATGGACCTTGAGAATCCGATTCACCCCAAAACAGTCACTACTGAAGAACTTGTTCCACCAAATGTCAAGTCTAATTAAAGCTTAAGGCAGTGTGCAGTTAATGCAGGGATATACTAATAGGCCAATGTAACGTAATATTGTGTCCAGAAACAGATATGTCCAAACATGAAAAAGATATTGCCTAACAATGGGTGAAGAATGGACTTTTTATAAATGCTGCTGAAGCAATCGTATAACCATATTGGGAAAAAATGAAATTACTGAAGTACTACTCACACTTTAACATACAGAAAAATCAATTTCAGTTGGATTAAATACCTAAATGTGAAAGAAAAAACTATAAGTATGTAGAAAAACATGTAGGAGAATATTTTTATGACCCCAGGGTAGTGAGGGATTTCTTAATTTAATAAATCATAGTCATAAAGGAAACTTGTTGAATTGCTTTAAAATTAAAAATTTATGGTCATTAAAAGACACCATAAGGAAAATGAAAATCATTTCACAAAGCGGGAGGAAATATTTCCAGTGCATATACCCAGTGAAGGATTAGTATCCAGAATGTATGAGGACCCCCTCCACAAATGAATAAGAAAGAGATATCTTAATAGAAACACAAGCAAAAATATGGAAGATGTTTTGCAGAAGGGAAAGATTAATATGCTAAAAATGAAATTTTAAAAGCATAATCTCATTAAATAATCAAGGAAATTCAAATTAAGCCACAGTATGATTTTGTATCTACTAGATAGGAAAAAATGAAAAAGTCTATACATAATAATGCTTGGAAAGGATATGGAACAGCAAACACCCACCTCTTTTGGAGGTAGTAGTATCAGTTGGCTCAGGCCAAGAGTTTGGCATTTCTTAGCAAAGTTGCATGTGCACATAACCTATAACCAGGAATTACATTTCTAGATGTGTACCCTTGAGGAATTCTTACAGTCATGCCTAAACTTATAAGAATATTCATAGAAGCATTATTTGTAAGCAGAAACCTTCTAAGCTATCCAAATATTCAGCAGTAGTAGAGTTGGCCAATTTTAATATATTCTTATGAGGAATTAATATACAGCAATAAAAGTTAATTAAAGCTACCAGGATTAATATGGATGAATCTCAAAAACATTTTTTTTAGCAACAGAAACAAATCATAGAATGCATACATTATGATCCTGTTTATTAAAAGTTCAAAATCAGCCAACGCACAAAAACATACCATTTTAGGATATATACGTAGGTGACAAAGTGTAAGGCAGAGATTACCAAGGTTTTAGAATTGAGGTTGTCCTTTGGAGATGGAGGAAGGAGAAAATACCACTGAGGAGGAGCATCAGAAGACCTGTTTTATTTCTTGAGCTGGTTAACGAGCAAATCTTTTATTCATTTCATTATTTTAAAAACCCCATATTTATAGGTTTTATATACTCTTTTGGTTGTATAATTTATGTCACCATAAAAAAATCTGAAAACTAAAACCTCATGTACCTGATCTCCCTCAAGATTCTGATAAATTTCATTCCTTGAGAGATGTACCCCAATTTGCAAATCCCTGTGTAGCTTTGCCAGTAGAGGTTTTGGTTAAATTTTACTTTCCTTGGTTTAAGAAAACAATGTGTATTTTTGTTCTTCGAATGTAAAATTATATACTGTATTGAATATGCCTTATCTAATTATGTAAACCTATCCTCTTTTTAGATTTTGATTTCTTCTCCCACCAACTACCTCCCTCACATCCACTCTCAACCCTTGGGAATTACCATACAGTAGCCACATTTGTAGCCAAGGATTAATAACAGACAGATATTTTTGCAAATATTAACTTTCCAATCTAACAATCCCATCTGTATCGCCTCATCCTATAAACATTCTGTTTGGCAGTACTGTTGAAATCTAGTTCCCTTCTTTCATTTGTAATTAACTTGCAATGTGTTTTCTCTAAATTCACAGTGAGCTTGGCTTATAAGTAATTTACTTTACCAGGTGGTCTTTCTCACATTCCAGATGTTAATACAGGTCTTAATCCTTGATCACCTATAAGAATAACAACAGCACAATAGTACTTAGGACATCTACCAAATGTGTTGCAGAATATAGTTGGTAAATGATAATTATAGATAGAGTAACCCTATAACTGATTATCCGAACACTTTGGGGAGTGAAAGGAGGGCACTATTAATAATTATTTTGGGACAACAGGCATAAGTTGGAATAGTTCTAAGCAAACTGGAATGTAGAGTCATCCTGATTATAGAGGAATCTAGCTCAATGTGTGCCCAGATGAGAACACATCTGGTTTGGTACAGGTCCCATTTCAACAATTAAAACATCATAAACAGAAACTGTCCTGGCTTAGGAAATGTGCCTTGCCATAATGGTATTTCTTAATCAGCACTCTTGAAAGATGTGCTGCTAGGCTTCATTGACACCAATAATGAGATGTTTATTTATTGAGAGGGGATTTTCTCCGCAATCCACACAAAGTAACAAGTGCCCAACTAATGTATTAGAGAAAGATGGCTTTGTATTTTTTTTTATAATTTTCAAATAGTCGATTATTACCTGAAACAGCACAAATATAGTAACTTGGCTCCTATTCTATATGGGCTTAAAGTCTAGATAAGTGGTTTAGATAAAGGACAAGAATAATAAAAATTCTTTCTGGAGATGATACGAAAAGTATTTGTACAAGTTTATAAATAATAAAATAGTGAGAATGGGCCTTTATTGAGTTTATACTATATACCAGACACTGAGTTCTATTCATATAGTGTGTAATCTTCTTAACAGCCATATTAAGAAGTTATTATTTCTATTGTTCAGGTGATGAAACTGTTAAGGAATTTGCCCAAAGTTACATAAATGGTGGAATTAAGGATATAAATTCAGGTCTGTCTGACTCAAAAACCTGTCTACTTACTATCTATTATGCCTACTGATTCTCTGTTTTTTTCCCTTATTATTTATATTGCCAATGTATCACTACTGATACAGAGGTCAGTCTCCCTTTGGACATTCGTAAGATGGCTCTTCCATTTCCACTATACAACTACTATTGGAATGATCAGGTTGATTTTAGGAAACATTTTCCCATGGTTTGGAATAATTTTTATATCTGTCACTAATGGCACCTAAAAATCAAATGAAAAAAGAAAAGGAAAATATTTTTTGAAGAAGAAGAAGAAAAACTATATTTGCACATCACATGATCTTGTACACAGAAAAGTCCTAAGGAATCCACAAGAAACTAAGAACTACTAAATGAGTTCAGCAAGATTTCAGGATAAAAGATCAATATACACAGACCAATTGGTCTTCTATATATTAACAATGAAAAATCAGAAGGAAGGAAACAATTCCACTTGTAATAACATCAAAAAGAATTAAATGCCTAGGAATAAATTTAACAAAACGTGAAAGATGAATTAACTGAAAAATAAAAAACATTGTTGAATTAAAGAAAACCCAAATAAATATGAAGAAATCCTATGTTCATGGATGAGAAAACTTAATATTGTTAAGATTGCAATATTCCCAAGATGATCTATAGATTCAACACTATTCCAATCAAAATTCCAGCTGTCTGTTCTGCATAATTTGTAAAATAAACCCTAAAAGTCCTGTGAAAATTCAAAAGACCTTGAGTAGCCAAAATAATTTAGAACAAAGTCGGAAGACTTGCACTACTCAACTGCAATATTTACCTCAAAAGCAACATTGATAAAGACAGGATAATGCTAGCACAAGTGTAGACACATAGATCAGTAGAACATAGTTGAAAGCCCAGAAATAAACTCATATATGTATAGTCAGCTGATTTTCAACAAAAGTGCCAAGATGATTTCATGGGCAAGTAATAGCCTTTTTTTTCCTGTTTTTTTATTTTATTTATTTTATTATTTGCCCCAGGGGTACAGGTCTGTGAATCATCAGACTTACACCTTTCAC
>LNAC01000214.1:773611-911061 GCA_002007465.1 Ailurus styani | reverse complement strand
GGGGGGGGGGGGGAGTCCTTGCTTGGACTCTGCAGTGGGGCAGCCTGGTGTCTGGATACTATTAACCTCTCTGAACCTCACTTTCCTGCTCTGTGAAACAGATAATAATACTTATCCACATGACTGTTGTGAGGATTAATAGATGTAAAATGCTTTGCATATTTCCTGACATATTAAGAATCACAAAAGAGCATTTCCAGACTTTTCCACTGACACCTGTCAGATGCTTCCAGTGTCAGTAATATCTTATATTGGTACTGTTACCTGAGGTGTGTGTTTCTGTTCAGCACTGGCTATGTCAAGTAAAACAGATCCACTGCATGTTTGTAAGAAACAGCTGAAAAAAACAAAACAAAACCAAAAACAACAACAAACCCCAAAACCCAAACCAAACAGAAACAAAACAAAAAACCCCAAACTTTACAAGACACCATTTGAGAAACTCTGAATTGATAATAATGTATGAGCACATGGTATCCATTCTTAGAGGGTAGGCTGTAAATAAAAGCTGAGAGAGAACCTGGTCAGAATTTGAAACCTGTCAGGCAAAGATAGGATGATCTGGTTCCACAGTTTGGCTAAAGATGAGCTCAAGAAAAGGTTCTTCAGCCACAGGTTTAGTCCTGTGTCCTGGGCTAAAGATGACACAGTGGACTCCTCATACACTCTCATGTCAGAAACGGGGCACAGGTGTGTGCAATTGACTGCTCTTCTCCACTGATGGATTTAGGGGCCAGAGCCAACTCTGAGAAAAAATGTGAAGTGGGTGACATTTCCCTCTGGTGTCCTTGGCCTTATCATTGCTACCTCCCTTCTTTTAGTGACTCTTCTAAGGCATCAGATACCCAGTGTCCTTCCCTTTCCCTCCATTAAATGCTGTGCTCAGAATTAGATGCCATAATGCATGTGCAGACATCATACTGGTTTGTGGGAGCTGTGGCTTTTAGATGTCCTGCATGCCTTTTCTCCCACTCCATCCCTCTCTGGTCACAGATGATGTGTCTGGACCCCAGGGGTGAGCACAGGATCCAGACCTGGACTGTCAGAGTACCTTACCCCTTGGCCAGTGTCTCCAGCTGACAGTTGACATAGGAGCCCAAAGGTCAAGGTAGGCCAGTCAGAGACTTTTCTTGGGATAGTTGTAACTGGGATGAACTGATGGAGAAGGTCTTTCTGTTTGGGGTTGGTGAAGTTAGAAACGCTGGTGGCTTATCCTGCTATGTGGAGAAAGCCTATATGCCCAAGACAAGACCAGGGCTGAGCCAAACCAAAATGAAGGCTGGAGAGAGATCTACCAGGATCAGGCCCTGGTTCTAGGCCCCCAAGGGCCCCAGACTAGCCTAGTCCATGCAGCTGGGCTCTTCCTGTCTGTGAGCTACCCCAGTGTTCTTACTATAACCCTTCCCACCCCTGTTTTGCTTCAGTCAGTTTACATTGTGTCTCTGTCACTTCTTTCTGAAAAAGTCCTGTGTGCTTCTGCCAACTCCAAGGTCTTCCTCCCTGAGGTGAATTTCTTAAAGTCACTCCTAAGTCTCCAGTTATAGGAGAGTCTATTAGGTGCTTTTCTTTTAACTGTCTCCCATAACAAGTGACACTGAGGAAATATAAATGGGAAATTAAATTCATTGTAAGATTATTGGTCTGTGTATACTTTTTTTTTGGTCTAAAATGCTTAAAGTATAGGTATTAGCTATGATAAAGATAATTTATTTTTGAAAGAGCAAAGACAATGTAATTTAAGTTAGATCATTCCAGACTGAGTTTAACATGCAGATGACTGGAAATCTGCCAGAAATTAAATGCTAATTATTGGGTCCAACTTTAGGTTATGACCCAAGTTAGGGTCACCGAGGGTATCCAAAAGGCCTGTAAGATTATAAAAACAACAACAACAACAACTTGATATGTTATTTCTACTTCTGAACTACATATTTTTTGGGTTGTGGGATGGAAATTTCTAGAGGGGAGGGGTTCTGGGGGGAAAGTCAGCTATAGAGAAGCCAAGCCTCGGGTGGCAGTGATGCCAGAGCCCTGGTCAGAGACATTGTCCAAAGGGAATGTGTATCAGAGATAGGAGTTTGTATGTGTTTCATTGATTTGAAGCAGGGTAGAAAAACAGGTTTCATCTTTTATGGCAATTCTTAACAGATAATGAGTAGTACGTGGAGAATTTGTATTCTGAAAGAGTCCAAGGTTGAGTGTAGGCTTACTGGGTCAGCCATGAGTGTTTATTAGTAATATCTGTCTTGGGCACGGGAGTGGATTGTGGTCATACTACATGGATCAGGTATTTCCCATCCCCTGTTGAGATTCTCAGCAACAGGGCAAGTAAAAAACTTGCACCTCATTACAACAGAGCCATACCTGCTGAGCTCCCACTAGTTGTATGGAATTGGGCAGCAAGAAATTCATATCAACCTACATGCAGATCTGACCAGAACTCAAGGAGGTAGTACACAGAGCTATGGGAAATCAGCGTTTTACTGGATATTGGCAAATACGGAGTTTAGATAATGTTCCCTATAAATAATAAAACATTTTAAAAACTCCAATGTAGGCTGGTGAGAAAAAACTATAAAATGAGGTAAAGGAAATAATATCTTGAAGTCTTATAAAAATCCATCTACTGCAGAATCTGAAAGAAATTTTTGGAAGGATGATAGGGCTCCAGCAATCTGTTTAAAAACAAATAAGACTAAAACAAAACATGGTCTCTGAAATGAAACAACACCTAAAGCAGAGATCAGGTTGAGAAAAAGAGACAATGGGATAAGATGAAACTTACTTATTTTATTTTCTACAGGTTTATTTTGTTGTTTTACTTCCTTCTTTTAGCTGAACGGTTCATTCTTTTATTTTCAGTATTTCTTATTTTCTAGAACATGTCGTTGAGATGGTAAAATTTTCTCTGAGTACCAATTTGGCTGCATCCCATAACTTATGATATGCCACATTGAAAATAGTCTGATATTTGAGGTTTGATTTCCTCTTGCATCCAGTTATTTAAAAGGAATTATTAAAATCTAAGTGAAGGGAATTTTGGGGGTTATCTTTTGACTCTTACTTTCTAGTTTTATTATATTATGATTAGAGAGTAAATGCTAGGATTTTTACTTTTTAGAATTTATGGAGTTTTTTTTTCCTTGAAGACCATTGCATCATCATTTTTTAAAAATACTCTATAGATTCTTATTTATGATTTCCCTCCATGATCTGATGATTAGCCTAGTTTTTCACTATGACATTGGATTTGTTATTCTTTCAACAATTTTTACTGTATACATTACTCTTTAGGTGCGTAAAGATTCCTTAAAAGTTTTCTACATTTTGTGAATGCATTCTCCCTTTGTCATGTTTAATATTTTAATCTTTTGTTGAAGTATAGTTAACATACAGTGTTATATTAGTTTCAGGTGTGCAATATAGCGATTCACCTATTTTATGCATTACCCATTGCTCATCATGGTAAGTGTAGTCTTAATCCCTTTTATCTACTTCATACCGCCCTCCCACCTCTTCTCTGGCAACCATAAGTTTGTTCTCTGTATTTAAGAGAGATTTTTTTTTTTAATTTGTCTGTCTCTGTTTTTCTTCATATGGTCATTTGTTTTCTTAAATCCCACATATGCATGAAACCATGGTATTTGTCCTTTTCTGTCTGACTTATTTTATTTGGCATTATATCCTCTAGGTCCATCTATGTCATTGCAAATAGCAAGATCTCGTTCTTTTTTATGGCTGAGTAATATTCCTCTGTGTGTGTGTGTGTGTGTGTGTGTGTGTGTGTGTGTGTGTGTGTGTGTGTATCTTCTTTATCCATTCATCTATTGATGGATACTTGGAGTGCTTCCATATCTTGGCTGTTGTAAATGTTACAATAAACATAGGGTTGCATATATCTTTTTGAATTAGTGTTTTTATTTTCTTTGGGTAAATACCCTGTAGTGGAATTACTGGATTATATGGTAATTCTATTTTTAATTTTTTGAGGACCCTCCATATTATCCAGTATTACACAGTAATATTTTCATTTTGAGTTATATTTTTGAAATAGTAATTTTTAAAATCTAGTTCTTTTTTGAAAGCATTTATCTGGGGCGCCTGGGTGGCTCAGTGGGTTAAAGCCTCTGCTTTCGGCTCAGGTCATGATCTCAGGGTCCTGGGATCGAGGCCCGCATCGGGCTCTCTGCTCAGCAGGGAACCTGCTTCCCCCTCTCTCTCTGCCTTCCTCTCTGCCTCCTTGTGATCTCTCTCCCTCTGTGAAATAAATAAATAAAATCTTTAAAAAAAAAAAAAAGAAAGCATTTATCTGGTATATTATTGTTTACCTCATTATTTTTAATCCTTCTGAATAATTTTATTTTAAATGTATCTGTTTTAAATATCAACATAGATTAAAAAAATTATTTTTGCCCAGTCTGTGTCTCTCTCAAGAGAAGATTTTTCTATTATGAAAAATTTCAGGCATATGCAAAAGAGGAAAACAATGACTGTCACCTCAATCAGTTCTAACCAACTTGGATTATTCTAAAGCAAGATTTTTTTTTTAAATTTGGAAGAACTGACAGTAGGGATTTTTATTGCAGATGGGAATGACCCCTGAGAAGGAAAAAGAATTTTCAGGTTTACCTATGTGTTTTTCTAATTTATTTATTTATTGCTTTTCCTCATACCCCATATTTTCCTCTTAGAATTGTGTTTTGAATTTTTTTTTATTTTTCTAGAAGATATCTTTTAATGATTCTTGTAGAAAGTCTTCTTGACTAATACATTTTCAGTGAATATTTTTCCTGTCAATAGAATTCTAGTTCAAAGTAGAACTTTGAGCTTCCCTCTGAACTTTGGAGTTATTGCTTTTTGGTTTCTTGCAAAGGAAGAAGGGATTACTGCTTCCACTGTAGATAAATGGTTTTTTTCTTTTTTCTTTTGGAACATCCAATAATTTATTTATAAGTGAAATTGTTTGCAGTGTATTAAAGCAATAGAGAGATGTTCTCAGGTTCAACAGAAAGGTGTTCTCTAGAGCTCAGAAATTTATAGTACCCGTGTATCTGATTTTAAATATTTACTTGAAGACATGCATCAGCCAACTGAGACATGAGTTAATCGACAATTCAGGGGATTCATGATGTATTGATTTCTGCCCCCACTGAGTTTTGGCACCCCCCCCAGCAAATTAGGCCTTTACATGGATTATTTGTTGTCAGATAGATTCTGCTCCCACAAGGAGAATTTGGTCCCGTGGTGCCTCAAGCAAACATTTTTCTTCTACCTTCATTCTTTTCCCACTTGTGAGGAATGTGTTTTTTAAGCTCTGTCCTTCACCCTTGAAATTCAGAAGATACGTCTTTCCTTTCTCAGTGATTGCTTAAAGCAATAATGGTACCATTCTGTTCTAGCATTAGCTAACATTGGCTACATATTTTGCAAAAAGAGAGATGGAGAGAGACAAAAATCCCCTGCCATTAGCTCTTTCTACCAGAGTTTCCCTCTTCCACTTACTGGTTTAAAAGGGCTTCATTATTTTCTTTCCACTTCCTTTTAGTTTGAAGTAACTTAATGCCCATTCTGTCTCATTTTTCTTGAAGAGTTTGTCACATTTTCAGTTGAATGAAGCTAAAAACTAAGAACAATGGAAGGACTAAAGTTATATTTTCAGTTTCTGGTAGTGAGAATGTGAATAATTTAAAAAAACATACAATCTGGATTTTCTTTTAATGAGATAGATACAGTTTCTACTTTGTCCCTAGTAGACTACCAGGAAACAGAACTGTGAGCCACAAAATAAGGCCTCAAGCTGAGAATAACAAGGATTTTGTTATATTGTCCACTCCATCCTCAGCACTGCCCATTCCAGGATCCATTCTGCTCTTTTCATAACACTGGAAATGATTTCACATCTGCAAGTAATTAGTTGCAAAATAACCTATCTTGGGACTGTGGGCTAGAGAAGGGTTGAGAAATAGGAGTTCTTACTGTGGTATAACAATGTGTAAATCATGTATTCCTTCTGCTTTTGTCTACATATACAGCTGTAAATATATTACATGGATATATTGTGGTCCCCACAAATTATGAACATGGCCCTTTGAGAAGCTCGTCATTGACAAGAACAACACCAACAACCGTACCTCACATTTACATATTCTCTCATTTTACAAAGCTCCCTCTCAACATTATCTCAATTCTTTTTTACAACAACCCTGAGAAATAGGAGAGGGTAAGATTTCCATCTGATACACAAGGAGCTAGTGGCTGTGAAGCTCCTAGTCAGTAGATGATATGATTTTATTTCATTGGGTTTTTGCAAACATTCTGTTAATTTATTATTGTAGTAATACACATAAAGAGAAGTACAAAAAATCATAACAACATGGTGTGATGAATCATCACATAGGGAATACTCATGTAACCAGTTCCCAGATCAAGAAACAGAAAAATATCAGCACTTCTGTATCCTCTTCCAGTCACTCACCCCCCAAAGGTAACTACCATTCTGACTCCTCGATAGGTGACAGGCTTATTTGAATCAATGTTGTATGTCATGTGAACCAGGACATTGCAAAGCATGGCTGCATTATATATGTGTGCTTGATGTAGTCAGGAATACATCTTTACATGATGAAATTCAATGCACATGAGGAAATGATAAAGAAATGAAGATGATCCAACCTGAAGAAAGTTCATCTGAGTTGGAACTTAATAGCTTCTATGTATGAGGGATGAATCTCTGGAATATTACAAGGAACTTTCTCCATTTCTTTCAAGAACTTAGGAAAACTCAGTTTACATAGAAAGAGAAAAATACATTTCTTTCATCCTTAGAACTCTGTGGACACAAAGGAATCCATTTCCTTCTGTAGACATTTAAAATTTCAGGTTATAAATTGCTAACTCTGAGGGACTTTGGTTCGATCTTAACCAGATGCATGGAATGGACAAAGTGATTTTTCAAGAGGGTTTCCGTTCCTTCCCAATGTTTGGCTGAGGATTTCTATCAATTTCCATGGGAGGATCAGCACTGTGGTCTTTTAAGGGAAATGATGTTTTGCTGGAAAAGGAAGGCAGTGTCTAATTTGCCTTTCTCCTTTGGAGGTAAGAGTTGTCTCCAGAGATGAAGTTTTTGCTTGTGAATGTGCTGCATCTCCTTCAGAAGGGCAGAGCCAACAACTGACAGTAATTGCTCCAGCTGGTATCCTTCATCAGATGAATTTTGCAAGCTTCCCCTCCCATATACTCACCACTCTTCTCTCATTTTTCTCTGCCATATGGAGAATAGGAAGCCAATGGGCAACCAGTGACTTGTTTGGGGCTCCCACACACAGAGGAATACAGACTAAGATTGCACTCAGGTTCTATGCTGCCTTGAAGTGGAATACTAGAATTTGTTTAGCAAGGGCTGTGTTGATGTAGCCTCCATTAGAAAAGACCTGCTTTCTCTTTGGAGTCTGTGTGTGTCCCTCTGCTTCACCCTCAGACCCACTGAGCTCAGAGCAGAGGAATGTTTACATGAAAGGAGACTGCTGAGGTTTTAAATTGCATCCATTAAGAAAGGAATTATCCTCTTAATCGTTTTTTGTTTCGTTCCTGAAAAGATTAAAATGCTTTTAATTTAATAAGTTTTGAAAATAGGTAAGTTTATAATTTTACAAAAATGTCTTCAGAGAAGTAAGAACACCCAGGGAACTCTAGAGGATATTGAGAATGACCTATTTAGGTCTTGCTCATCTGTCATTTCTATAATACAAGGACATTGCCCAATTTTGGCTCTCTCTTCTGCTTTAGAAGCTTTTGGTCTACTTTCCCCCCTATCGAATCAATTGAGTCAGCTTGTATGTTGGAATCTAAAACAAAACAAAACAAAACAGAACCCTGGCATTTCTACTCTTCCAAATAGTGATACTCTTCTCTGGACAGACATACCTACTTCAAGAGAAACACTGTTTTTATTCATCTTCTCATTTTTATCCTGCAGATACATGAAAATGTAGACCTTATTTCTTCAGTGTCCCATTACAAGGTCAGTTCTGAGATGGGTAAACATAAGATAAAGATATTTATTACTCTGATTTGATTATAAATAAATGTTATAAATAATTTCGCTGAAGTTTGGAATGAAGAACAGCAGGTCCTGATGCTGGTGCTAGCCTGACTTCTTTGTCCACAGATTCCTGGGTATGGCAGATCTTTACTAATCTAAAAACAGAGAGTTTGTAGAAAAACAAATGCTCACATTGCAATATCACTTCGACCAAATATTCTAAACTGTTTTTCAATCACCATGAAGTAATTGTCATTTATCTCCAAAGAAAAATTTTTAGGATGCAAACCTCTCTTGTTGTCACAAGGTGCTACAGATGGAATTTTTGTGTCCCCCTGAATTCATATGTTGAAATCCTAACCCCAAAGTAATGGTTTTAGAAGACGGGGCCCTTGGGAGGAGATGATGTCATGAATGCAGAGCCGTCATGAATGGGATTAGTGCCTGAGAAACTCCCTTTCACCTTCCGTCATGTGAGGATACGGCTAGAAAATACTATCTATAAACCAGGAAGCATTTTTTCATGTGTCTGTTAGCCATTTATATGTTTTCTTTGGAGAAGTGACTGTTCATGTCTTCTGCCCATTTTTTGACATGATTATCTGTTTTTTGGGTGTTGAGTTTGAGGAGTTCTTTATAGATCTTGGATATCAGCCCTTTGTGTATAGTGTCATTTGTGAATATCTTCTCCCATTCCGTAGGTTTTCTCTTTGTTTTGTTGACTGTTTCCTTTGCTGTGCAGAAGCTTTTTATCTTGATGAAGTCCCAAAAGTTCATTTTCGCGTTTGTTTCCTTTGCCTTTGGAGACATGTCTTGAAAGAAGTTGCTGTGGCCGATGTCAAAGAGGTTACTGCCTATGTTCTCCTCTAGGATTTTGATAGATCATCATCATTAGCCATCAGGGAAATTCAAATCAAAACCACATTGAGATACCACCTTATACCAGTTAGAATGGCCAAAATTAATAGGACAGGAAACAGCAAGTGGTGGAGGGGATGTGGGGAAAGGGGAACCCTCTTACACTGTTCATGGGAATGCAAGTTGGTGCAGCCACTTTGGAAAACAGTGTGGAGATTCCTCAAAAAATTAAAAATAGAGCTACCCTATGACCTGCAATTATACTACTGGGTATTTACCCCAAAGGTACAGATGTAGTGAAAAGAAGGGCCATAAGTACCCCAATGTTCATAGCAGCAATGTCCACCATTGCCAAACTGTGGAAAGAGCCAACATGCCCTTCAACAGATAAATGGATAAAGAAGATATGGTCTGTATATACAATGGAATACTATGCAGCCATCAGAAAGGATGAATACCCAACTTTTGTATCAACATGGATGGGACTGGAGGAGATTATGCTAAGTGAAATAAGTCAAGCAGAGAAAGTCAATTACTATACGGTTTCACTTACTTGTGGAGCATAAGGAATAATATTGAGGACATTAGGAGAAGGAAAGGAAAAGTGAATTAGGGTAAATCGAAGGGGGAGATGAACCATGAGAGACTGTGGACTCTGAGAAACAAACTGAGGGTTTTGGAGGGGAGGGAGGTGGGGGGATGGGTGAGCTTGGTGGTGGATATTAAGGAGGGCACGTATCACATGGAGCACTGGGTGTGGTGCTTAAACAATGAATCTTGGAACACTGAAAAAATAAAATTAAAAACAAACAAACCAGGAAGCAAGTGCCCACCAGACACTGAATTTGCTAATGCCTTGATCTTGGACTTCCAGGCTCCAGATTGGTGAGAAATAAATGTTGCTTACAACACACCCAGCCTGTGGCATTCTGTTATAGCAGTGCAGATGGACTAAGATACAAGGTGTACCCATAAATGTAGCAGATTACCATTACATTAACCCTTCCTCGAATGACAGGAAATAGTACCTGGACACCTTGTTATACTTCAGATTACTCATACTCTCCTGCATCTCTAAAAAGGAAAAGGAAGATTTAAACTTTAAAAAATTCATAAGCATTTGAATGATAAAAGTTAATTATTTAACTGAAATTTTGAATAAACATAGAAAATAAGTAAATCTCCTTAGCCTAGTGACTATTGCCTTAAAAAAAAAACACATTTCATTGAAGCATGACTCATGCAGAAAAATTAAATTGTATGTTTACAGCTCCATGAGTTTTCACAAAGTGAACACCCCTGTGTAACTAACATCAAGAAAAGAAATATTGCCAGACCAGAAATCTGCACATTGCCAGACCAGAAATCCCCCACAGAAGTGCCCATGCCCCCTGCCTGAGCTCTTCTCCATCTTTTCTCCTCAGGTAATTGTTAGCATGGTTTCTCTTCTAGTTTTGTCTATTTTCTTTTTCCATAAATTTTTTTATTTTGAAAAAATGTCAAACCCACAAGAAAGCTGAAAGAATAGTACAATAAATACTCATATTTCCATTCCTCAAATTTTCTTATTGTTAAAATTTTGCCATTTTTTTAATTTCTCTGAACCATTCTAAAGTTGAAAACATCATGTTTCACCCCTAAATACTTTATCACATTATCATCTAAAAATAGACATCTCCCCTGTTTAACCCCAATACCATTATCACACTCAAAATTAGACATTGATGAAGTAATTTGACCTAATAATATATAATTATATCCAAATTTCTCCAGTTCCAATAATTTTGTAGATTTTTTTAATCCATGATATGATCAATATTCATGTATCGTATCTTAATTGTCCTACCTCTTTAGGTCTGCTTTAATCTGGAATAGTCCTTTCACTGTTTTTTTTTTTTTTAAAGAAAATCCCTTTGGCACTTTTCAGATGTCCAGATTGGTTGTTTGGTAAAATGGCCTTCAATTTGAATGTGGGTGATTGTTTCCTAATGATTCCATTCAGATTAAGTATTTTTGGCAGAAACATCATGAGTGACATGACTTCCTCTTTGACTCATCTGTCAGGAATCAAATATCAGTTTGTCACATTAATGATGATGCTAAATTGGAATCATTTGGTTAAGAAGGTGTCTGCCAGATTCCTTCATCATGAAGCTATTCTTTACCTTCATAATTAAAATATTATCTGTGGGGTGATATTTTGAGACTGCGTGAATGTTCTATTCCCCTCAGAATTTTTACTCAGTGGTTTTAGCATTCACTGATCTTTGATCTTTGTCTGAATTATTACATTAGTGGTTGCACAAAATAGTGGTATTTAAAATTCTCTTATTCCTTCTACACTGATTCCTGCTACATTGTTAGCATTCTTCTGTAAGGAATCTTTCGTCTCTCACTCTATCCACTTCTCAATTTCACCATGGAGTCAGATTCTTTTTATTCAGTGTTTTGTTATTATTATTTGTTTTGATGCCTCCAAGTTTGGCCATTGATAGTCCCTTCAAATGAGCCTATAGGTCCTTTTGATGTCCCAGTAGCTTCTGAGCACTCTTTTCCTTCTGGGATGAGACAACTTTCCTTTTATTTAAAAATAATTTTGCATAATTTTTTAAAAATAATAAAAATAAATTTTTAAAATTTTAAAATAGTAAAATTATTTAAAAATAATTTTAAGAGTGTTTTAAATTTTTTCTCATAAAGCTTTTGCAACATTTTAAGTTTATTCTAAAATATATTATTGTTTGTTGTTGCTATTGTACGTGAAGTTTTTCTCTTTATAATGGCTTCTAACTGCATGTGTATATATGTATATATATTATATATATAACTGTATATGTAGTTGTGTATATATATACATATTACACATAAATATGCATATTATGCATGTATATATATCAATAGTATATATTCTATGAGTTTTTGTGTGTTAATTTTATGACTAGCTATTTTATTGAATTCTCTGTTGGTTGAGTTAGTCATTGATTTATTTGGGCTTTCCACATATATTATTTTACTATCTGAAAATAAAGATTGTTTTATATCCTATCTAATTCTCGAATTCTGTCTCTCTCTTGTCTAATTGCATCAGTGAATACCTCTAATACAATGATAAATAATTGTTCTTCACATTGGTGAATATGCCTCTAGTGTTTCCCATTAGATACTGTCTTCAGAACTGATTATGTATATGTATGTATTTATGAGTTGTATTTATTATATATGTGCATATAATGTGTGTGTATGTGTATGTGTAAAATCTATAAGGAAGTATCCTTCAATTCCTATTAAATTGGGTATTTTCATCAGGAATGGGTTAGATTTTTTTTTTTAGCTAAAAAAAAAGGAATGGGTTAGATTTTTTCAAACACCTCTCTGCATCTAAAAAAAAAAGTTATAAAAGTTTCTTCTTAGACCTAATAATATGGTCAATTATATTAACAGATATCCTATTTCAGATTTAAGGATACACATGGTCTCAAAGTGTTGGAAAAAGGTAGCCCATGCAAGTGGAAACCAAAAGAAAGTGGGAGTAGCTATACTTATATCAGACTTTAAGCAAAAACAATAATGAGACAAGAAACATCATTATAAAATAATAGTAAAGGGATTAATCCATCAGAAAGATATAACAATTATAAATATATATGCACCCGACATTGGAGCATCTAACTATATTAAACAAATATTAATAGATATGAAGGGAGAAATGGACAACAGTACAATAATAGTAGGGACTTCAATACCCCACTTTCAACATTGGAATGATTATCAAGGCAAAAATAAATAAGGAATCAGTGGGATTGAACCATACATTTAGACTAAGTGGAGCCAATAGACACCTATTGAATATTCCATTGCACAGCAGCAGAACACACATTCTTCTCAAGTACACATGGAACATTCTCAAGAATAGATAAATGATAGGACACAATGCAAGTCTTAGCAAATTTAAGAAGATAAAAATCATTCCAAATATCTTTTCCAAGCACAATAATATGAAACTAGAAATTAATAACACGAGGAAAGCTGGAAAATCTACAAATATTTGGAAACTAAACAACACACTCCAGAATAACCAATGGGTCAAAAAAGAAACCAAAATGAAATTTAAAAATATCTCAAAACAAATGAAAATAGAAACACAACTTCAAATCTATGGAACACCACAAAAGCTGTTCTAAGCGGAAAGTTTATAGTGATAAATATATATATTAAGAAATGAGAAAGTCTGCAAATAACTTTACACCTCAAGAAACTAGAAAAAGAAGGGCAAATTAAGCCCAAAGTTAGCAGAAGGAAGGAAGTAATAAATATCAGAGTAGAAATAAGTGAAAAAAGAGACCAGAAAAAAGCAACAGAAAAGGTCAATGAAACGGAGAGCTGGTTTTTCAAAAAGATAAATTGAAAAGTTTTTAGTGAAACTATGGGAAAAAGAGACAAAATCGGAAATAAAGCAAAAATAGTAACTGATACTACAGAAATATATAGGCTTATGAGAAACTACTATGAACAGCTATATGGCAATAAATTAGAAAACCTAGAAGAAGGCGCCTGGGTGGCTCAGTGGGTTAAAGCCTCTGCCTTCGGCTCAGGTCATGATCTCAGGGTCCTGGGATCAAGGCCCGCATCGGGCTCCCTGCTCAGTGGGGAGCCTGCTTCCTCCTCTCTCTCTGCCTGCCTCTCTGCCTACTTGTGATCTCTCTCTCTCTGTGTCAAATAAATAAATAAAATCTTTAAAAAAAAAGAAAAAAAAAGAAAACCTAGAAGAAATGGATAATTTACTAGAATCATACAACCTACCAAGACTGAACCAGGAAGAAATAGCAAGTTGGAACAAACCAATGTAAATAAGGAGATTGCATCAGTATTTAAAAACCACCGAGTGCCTCGGTGGCTCGGTCGGCTAAGCACCTGCCTTGGCTCTGGTCATGATCCCAAGATGCCGGGATTAAGTCCCACATAAGGTTCCCTGCTGAGAGGGAAACTGCTTCTCCCTCTCCCTCTGCCACGTGCATGCTCTTTCTCAAATGAATAAATAAAATCTTAAAAAAGTGTCCATACTACCCAAAGCCATCTATAGCTTCAACATAATCTCTGTCAAAATTCCAATGGCATTTTCCATAGAAATAGAATAACAACAACAACAACAAAATCCTAAAATTTGTGTGGCACAAAAGACTCTCAAATAGCCAAATACCTAAGGCTGTTAAGAGAAAGAACAACAAAACTGGAGACATCATGCTCCCCGATTTCAAACTATAGTACCAAACTATAGTAATTAAAATAGGATGGTACTGGTATAAAAATAGACAATGGAACACAATAGAGAATTAAACCTCCACATATATAGTCAACTAATATTTAATAACTCAGCAAGGAACATCTAGTAGGGAAAGATAGTATTTTCAAAAAATGGTATAGAGAAAATGGTATAATCACGTACAGAAAATGATATTGGGCCCCTATCTTAGACTACCACAAATTTAACTTGAAATGGATCAGAGACTTAAACATAAGACCTGAAGCCATAAAGCTCCTAGATGAACACATAGGGAAGAAGCTCCTTGCCATTGGCTCTTGACAATTATTTTTGGGATATGACACCAAAAGCACAAAAACAAAAGAAAAAATCAACAGTTGGGATCACATCAAACTTTAAAACTTCATACAACAAAAGAAACAAAAGAAAACGAAACACCAAAAGAAACAAAAAATGGGAAGACAACCTACAGAATGGGAGAAAAGTTTTGCAAACCACGTGTCAGGTAAGGGGTTAATACCCAAAATTTATAAAGAACCCACATAATTCAATAACAAAAACCCAAACAATTTGATTTGAAAATGGGCAGAAGGACTACATAGATATTTTTCCAAAGAAGACATCAGATAGCCAACAGGTACTAAAAAGTTGCTGAATATTACTAATCATTAGAGAAATGCAAATCAAAACCAAGATGATATATCACCTCACACCTGTAAGAAAGGCTATCATCCAGAAGACAAGTGATAGGTATTGGCAAAGATATGGAAAAAAAGAGACCCTTGTAAACTGTTGGTGGGATTTTAAACTGGTTCAGCCACTATGAAGAACAGTTTAGAGGCTACTCAAAAAATTAAAAATATAACTACCATATGGTTAATTCAGCAATTCCACTTCTAGATCTATATCCAAAGGAAATGAAAACAGGTCACCAAAGAGACACATGCACTCTCATGTTTATTGCAGTATTTTCCACAATAACCAAGATATAAAAACAACCTAAGAGTTCATCAATGGATAAATGCATAAAGAAAATGTATTTTTATACAATGGAATACTATTCCGCCATGAGAATAAATAGAAATTCTGCCACTCGTAACAAGCTAGATGGAGTCTGAGGAGAGTACACTAAGTAAGATAAGTCAGAGAGAGAAAGAAAAATTCTGTGTCATATTTTGTGCAATGTAAAACTGTAATCTTAAAAGCAGGGAGTAAAATGGTGGTTACCACCTGGGAGGTGGGAGAATGGGAGAGATGTTGTTTAAGAGTACATACTTGCAACTAGTAGATAAATAAGTCCTGGAGACCCAATACACACGGTACTGGTTATAGACAATAAAACTATATTATAAACATTAAATTTTCTAAGAGACTAGATCTTTATTGTTCCAAACACCAGAAGAGATTGTAATTATGTAGCATGATGACAACCATGCTGTAATACAAATGTATCAAATGTATACATCAATATCATACAAATGTATCAAATCAATATGTTGTATACCTTAAACTTACACAATGTTGTATATCAAATATATCTCAATACAAAAGGTATATTTCCAGATGGAAAAGCCATTTAGTTTTAACAAATTTGTTATTAATCTATACTTTTATTAAATTATAATGAGAGAATGTGTTTTTTAATTTCTCCTTTGTGAAATTTATTGAGGCTTTCTTTGTGAACTAACACATAATCAAGTTGTCTGAATGTTTCATGTATAGTGTATGAAAGTGGAAAGATCAAGAAATACTCATTAAATCTATCGTACTGTTTTGTTTATGTCTTCTGTATCCTTAGGTTTTATCCACTTGATCTTTGTTTATTCCTTCTTTCCTCAAATCTCTTGAAGTTGCAGACCCACTATTGTCTTGCTTTATACTATTATTATTGAGAAATCTGATGCCAAACTGATTTTTTTTTCCTTTGTAAGTGAGTTGGTCATTTTGCTTTGAGGCCGAAAATTTCTTTTTTTTTTTTTTTTTTAAGAAATCTAATGGTTTTAATAGAATATGTCTTGAAGTTAACCATTTTGTCAGATATTAGATACACAGTTGACCATTTAATTATGTAAATGATAATATAAATGTAAGTCATTTATCTCTGGGAAGTTTTCTTGGGTTGTAATTTTAAATATTGGTTGGATTCCATTATTTTTTTAATTTTTCAGTGACTCCAATTGTTCATACCTTGAATCTTTTATTTTTTTTTTTATTTTTTAAAAGATTTTATTTGTTTTAGAGAAAGAGGGAGAGAGAGAGCATGCAAGTAGGGGGGAGAGGCAGAAGGAGAGAATCTCAAGCAGACTCCCTGCCAAGCACAGAGCCCAATATGGGGCCCAATCTCATAACCCTGAGATCATGACCTGAGCTGAAATCAAGAGTTGGATGCTCAACTGATTAAGCCACCCACGTGCCCCTATAAATTGAATTTTTATTTAAAAATTTTTTTTAATTTTTAATTTTTTATGTTGTTTTCTTTTTTTAATTTAAATTCGATTAGCTGACCTATAGTACATCATTATTTTCAGATGTTTAGCATTCAACAATCCATCAGTTGCGTGTAACACCCAGTGCTCACCACATCACATGCCCTTCTTAATGCCCATCATCCAGTTACCCCATCCCCCCACCCACCTCTCCCCAGCAATCCTCAGTTTTTTTCTTATAGTTAAAAGTCTCTCATGGTTTTTCTCCTTCTCTGATAAACATTGAATTTTAAAATTATCTTCTACGTCAATCACTTTCTCTCATTCTTGTTATATATTTTGTAATTTTGTTTTCATTCTTTTGTTTGTTTTTATGCCTTTCCTGGGCATACTGTAATTGAGTCATAATTTCTAAGATGATTTTTCTTTTTTTTCAATTTCATTGCTAATTTTTATCCATTTACGTATTGAGTTTCAAAATTTCTAAGTCAGGCTATTTTCTTCCATATTCCAAATGCTTGTTTAAGGGTATTTAATTCAGATTGGAGTGCTGGCATTTTCTTCTGTTTTGTTAGTGTTTGGGGAGGGAGAATATTCATCAGCTAAAAGGTTCTGATTTTCATGTTGTATTTTCTTCTTATAGTTACTTTGTATGAATACTGTGCTATTTACTCTCATTTTGAAATGCTTTATTTTCCTGGGCCAGCAATAACTGTACAGGTAGACAAGGTGAAGAGATGAAGATTAGGTAACTTGTGAGATTTCTTAATTCAAAAGCTTCCTCTTCTGTTTGTTTATAAATTACAGTTTCCTAAAAATTGCCCCCTCTTGGCAGGCGGGGGGGGGGGCGTGATATGTCTTCTGATTTTGTGATTCTCTAATTTTTGAAGTACTCTTAATTTCCAGTTCTTTTTTTTTTAATTTTTTTTATTTATTTGACAGAGAGAGAGAGAGAGAGAGAGAGAGATCACAAGTAGCCTGAGAGGCAGGCAGAGAGAGAGAGAGAAGAGAAAGCATGTTCCCTGCTGAGCAGGGAGCCCTATGTGGGCCTTGATCCCAGGACCCTGAGATCATGACCTGAGCTGAAGGTAGAGGCTTTAACCCACTGAGCCACCCAGGTGCCCTTAATTTCCAGTTCTTATTTTTCTCAACACCAAATATCTGAAGGTTGCACTTTCCTTTTCCTCCAGAACCAGTGCTTTCTCAAGATTACAACCCTTGTTCTTAGAAACTTTGAAGTTCCGTCCTTTTGATTCATCAGTTACCTGCACTTTAATCTATCGTGTCTCATACCTATATTTAGTATTTTCCCATTTAGGGGAGACATTCTCTTTCTGGTGGTTGTTCTATTTTTCTATACTTAGGCCCCTGCTTTCCTTTCCTCTTTTCTGAACTGACTTTTCTGAACTGGGTCATTTATTTACCTATTTAAATAGACTTGGAGTTTGTAGTATTTTCTTTCTCTTGGTTGTGCTATAGGTATGGATTCAAGTAGTTTTACTGGCTCATCTTGTTGATCTCTCTAGTTTTTTAGAATATTTATGGAGAGATTCAGAATATAGCATATTTCATTTTGATTTTTTTCTTTTCTGTCTTTTGTCTGTGCATAATTTTACATGGTCACCACCATGGGTCTATTCAATTTTGCTTCTTTTAACTTAACAATATAATTTTAATTTCCTCAATTTCTTCATAATCCTATAGATGCAATCATTATCTGTGAATAGGCCCATAATAAATATTTTGCCAAGTGGATATGTCATGGTATATTTTATTACTTTTTTATTGCTGGATATTTACATTGGAAAAGAAAGATTACAAGTGTGTTTGGCATGAACAAATTTAGCTCAGGCCATTTTGAGGGATGAGCACTTGGCTTAGAATAAACATATAATAAATCTTCATAGAATCAATGATTCAAAAGAAAAAAAAAACGGTACAAATTTTGCCCAAATGGAAAGAAAACTGAGGTATCCTTTAAAGTGTCCAGTTAAAATATGTAAATCTCATATTTTACAGGAATTTTATTAACTGTTTAGGACTCCACTTGGGGGCACACCAGAAATAAATATTCTGGGAATGTCAGATTGAATAAACTTGACATTAAGTTAGGTGTTTGGTGGAGTCAAATGCAACAACTGTGTCTTAGAGTGAAGGTCATGAAAAAGTGCTTCAATCTGAGGGTAACTTTTATTCAGGTTGACTCCTGGGGATAAGTAACTGTGACCATGTCATTTTCTTCTCTCTCCTTTGTATGGGTGGTGATGACTGAACCAGGGAAATGAATGAGGCTTGCAGTTCTGAATGTGGTCAGTCTCTATAAATCATTTCTTCCATTGTCTGAATACATTTGGGCATCCACAGTAGTTTATTTCGAAAGTATATAAAGAAGCAGAGGCCAAGGGTGTAATCTTGGAGCTATTTAAACAGAGTGGTTCCAGTCAAGACAAGCAGCTGTTCCCAATTATTAGTCCATATATTCTAGGTGCCAGGGAAAACCCACAAGGGTGTCACTAAATTGAATTTTAAAGTGACCTCCTGTTCAGATGAAAATCTCCTAGCTGTTGTTTTTTTCCCCAAAGACTGGTCTCCTATTGAACAAGTTAGCAACACTCTTGTTATGAATGAATCATTGCTACTGCCTATAGAGGAAATCTGAATTCATAAGGCTTCCAAGGAACGTGAAATTTTGTAAATGCTGTTAGGCTAAAAGCCTGAACACAAGGACAAGGACAAATCAGAAATCTGCAAAAAGAGCAAATTCTAATAATGGGGAGTGGTTATACTATTTTAAACTTATGTGAGTTGTGTTAAAGCAGTTGTGTCTGGTTCCTGACACACATCTTGATGGTCCCTGTGGGAACATGGGACTTGTGATCCATTTCTGCCTTGTGAAATAGGTCTTTTTGTTCTCCTTTCTTATTACAGGTTATAGGAGTAACTTCTGACAGAGCAGTTCATGAAAAACACGAACCCCAAAAGAATGAATGGCAAAGTATTCTTTCAATACAAAATCTTACCATGGAATGCCTTCGTATCCCTTCCCCCTGACTCCATAAATGCTTGGGTTAAAGAGCACAAGCTCTGGGGTCCTATTGCCTAGGTTTAAGTCTTGGGCTCCTTATTTATTATGTCATGTGACCTTGGGCAAGTTAGTTAACCTTTTTTTTTTTTAATCTCCATTTTTGTATCTGTAAAATGGATAATAAACTACCAACTCAATAGGATTGTTGTGAGAATTTAATGAGGTTATCCATTTAAAGTGCTCGCCAAATGTTTATGGCTGGTTTCCTCCTCCTCCTCTCCATTATCATTGTCTATTGTCACCCCTCTCAAGGGATATATACGTAAGATTACAACCCTGCTTCCATTTATCTGACTTCCTTTATTGAAGTCATCCATGTGCAGAATATGGACTGTTTAAGTTATTCAAGGCTGACTATTTTCCTTTTCCTCCCTCCACATGTGTAGACATTACTGAGTGAAGTCTGAGCAGTGATTTCACAATTCACAAAGCTAAAGTTGTCCTTTGTTAGGCTAATGGAAATATCTTCCAGGGTCACTGGCCGAGCCAGAATATCACCCCACACAGGTTTTGAAAGGGACCTCAGGTCAGTGAAAAATTCCTCATTGTGCACATTTCCTCTTGATGATTTTAAGAATTGAAGTTTGAGGAAAACACATTTGGTGAATGTCAATGTAAAACAGAAAAGCAATGTATATGATTCTATATGCCTCAGAGAGATATATCAATAGAATATTTATTTCACAAATATGAAAAAGGCCCATTTAATTAGTTGTCAGGGTTAGTGAGTTTATATTTTGAAGCACATATGAAAGCTCTTTGAACAGCAGCACAGTTTATTTAGTTGTTCTGTTTTACTGCAGTGAGGTGCCAAGCTGACTCCAGAGAAATCTTGCAATGTGGTGCCTAGGAGTCTAAGATCTAAATTGAATGCCTAGGCTGCTCTCTGTCCTTGCCATGTCAAGAGCAAGAAAGCAACCTCAAGAGCAGCAGGCCTTTTATTTCACACAAATGAATTCTTAATAGTTGATGTTTATGATTGTTTTTACATACAGTTTTTATGACTTATTTTATGTCTACAAGTTTCCTAGATTATATGTCCCTGAGTTCAGTATTTCCCCTTTATTCTCTCAGACCTAACTGTGTTTGATATGCTGCATTTGATATGCTATCTTTTATTATGCAGAAGCCCTTTGATCTTTGCAGAGGAAAGGCGCCATATAAATGCAGAAATCCATTATAATCATACAGAAGAGTGGCTTTATGGGTGAAATCCTACTTAGCGATGCTGTTGGATGGAAGAGTGTACTAAGCTATGGAATGTTAATGCCAAAGAATATATTCAGATAAGTAGGCTTGTTTGCGAAATTTAATCTTTAAGTAAGCCTTTTAGTGAAGTAAACATACATACAAAAAAATGTAGAGATCGTAAGTGTTCAGCTTGATGAATTTCAACACAGTGAATACACCCATTTAACCAGCACCCAGATCAAGAAATAGAACATTACAGCATCACTCATGCCCCTTCTTATTCCCTACACTGGGACAAAGTCACTACTACTCTCTTCATTTAATTTCACCTGATTTTGAACTTCACCTAGATCAAATCACACAGAATGTACTCTAGGGTCTGACTTCTTGTTTTTAGCATAGTTTTAGCAAAATTCATCCATGTAGGAATTCTTCACTTCTTTATACCGATTTTATTGCATGGCTTCTTTTGTATGAATATACCACTATTTACCCATTCTGTTATTGAAGGGCATTTGAATTGTTTCTAGTTTTTGGCTATTATGAGTAGTGCTCCTAGAAATTCTTTGAGATGTCTTTTGATGAACCGATGAATGTATATATGTCCAGTATTCACTTAGGAATGGAATTCCTAGCTTACAAAATATGTATGCACATGCTTGGCTTTGGTAGATATTTTCAAACCATTTTCCAAAATGGTTGTACCAGTTTTTACTCCCATGGGGGGTATGTAAGTGCTCTTGTTGATCCATATCCTTACCAATATCGACATGGCCAGTTTTTTTAAATTTGTAGCCATTCTCTTGGGTGTAAAGTGGTAACTCATTGTGGTTTGACTTTCACTTCCCTAGTAACTAATAATGTTAAATACCCTTACATATGTTTATTCTATTTTGTGAGGTGCCTCTTTGAGTCTTTTTTGTCTATCTTACTGTCAAGTTGCCTTTTTTTAAAATAGATTTATGGTTATAAGTTCTTTCTCAGATACAGTATATGTATTGCAAGGATCTTCATCCATTCTGTGGCTTGGGTTTCTCTTTCTTAATAGTGTCTTTTGATAACATCAGTTCTTGACTTTAATGTATTTCAATTTATATTTTTTTCCTAAAGGAAAAATTGTTCAATGCTTTTTGTGACTTAAGAAAGCTTTTCCTATTCCAAATCATGAAGCTATTCTTCTGGGGTTCCCCCCAAGACGATTTATTGTTTTACATTTTATATATAGATCTACAAGCCATTTGGAATTGACTTTTTGTTTGTGGTTTAAGGTGGATGTCAAGATACATGTGTTTTTTCCCCCCATATATATTTGCAGTTTATCCAACATCTTTTTTTTTTTTTTTAAAGATCATACTTTTTCCACTGAAATTCACTTTTGAATTCAAGGTTGAAATTCACAGCAGGGAGATCACTGTCTTCTCATGCATCAGTTTTCAGACTGTTATGCATAGGAAAATCACTATGGAATGTGGTTAAAATATAGATTCCTAGGCCATACTTTCATGGATTCTGATTTGCTGCAGATGAGTCTCATACCTGGGGGTCTGGCCCATACTCTAAGGATTGGTGTTTCTTTCATACCACCCCGAACTAATCAGACCCTACATCTCTCTGCCTCATTTATCCATATATAGGCATCTGTACCTCCTATAGATGTTGATGGCAGGGAAGACCAGTCAACAAATTGACTTGGGGGATCCTTTTTCTCCTACCAACTCTAATATTTTGTTTGATTAATATTCACTACCTTCCTTTGTCATTCATCAGTACTTATCAGTTAATAATTTTTGGTTTGAATTTCACATGGGCGTACCACACCATTTTGGTGCTCAGTAAAGCTCATTGCAAAGCAAATCTTTTAAAACAACAGCTTGTCTCTTAAAATAACTTAACCCAGTTGCCTTGTTCTTTGTTACGATGCATCACATTCAATTAACACCTACTAGTTACCAAGCATTGTCTTAGAATCAACTCTTTATCCTCAAGGTTCTAACAGTCCTTAATGGGGGGTGGGGTGCTGACCAACTTCTTAGAAGATTCGAAGCAACTTGGCACAGTTGAAGAGCTGCATGTAATCCCATGTGTGCAAACCCTTTAGTAACTTGAAAAGCCCATGTAAATTGGGTGGCAGGAGCACTGTACCATTGGCTTTTAAATAAAAACCAATCCAAACTGCCAGACAAAATTCCAAATAAAATTTGTGAAATTTGGGTTAAGGTTGTATGTGAGCCACAGATGCCCATGGTCCTGGAGGTCAAAACTCATTTCTGCTCAGAGGATAGGCATACAGACAAATACAGAAGGGGAGACCTTGACAATGAGTGTGTTACTCACTTGTTCAGTGCTTGCTGTAGATTTTCCTGGTCTGTCAGATGAGACTCCCTAGGGCTGTAGTGGGCTGTTATCCATCTTCACCCTCCTTTGCTGAAGATGCTCAAATAGGGGGAAGGTTGTGGGTAGACACACAGGGTTCCTGCTGACAGCCACCTTTCCTGATGAGATCATGAGGACCTTAGTGCTATATAATATAATGGAGAAGGATATGGCTGCTTTTATATCATAGATAATAAAGAGGGGAAAATCCTGCTAATTCGGTATAAAAATAATTCAAAGTCATAAATATCCCAAACTGAAAGCAAACACCAGAAAGGCTAGTTTTGAAATTGGAGGTAATTAATTCCTTATGCAATGTGCTGGAATTCAACCCAGACATGCCTTTTTTTTTTTCTTTCTTTCAGACAGTTTACAGTCCAATGGAAAGTAAAACCATGCAATTTCTTGGTGTAGTACAGTTTTAGTGTGTGTCTCTTTTTATTTTTTTGTTCATTTTTATCATTTTTTATGTGAACATGCTTATGATGAATTCAGCTCCTCTTGTCCATAAGATTTATTTTACCCTGAAGGTCTCTCTTCCCTCTATCAGTAGTCAGTGTATCCATCTATTGTTAGTACATTTTTTGATAAAAGAAAAAGATCTTTAGAGCACTGAAGGTAAATGTTAACATTAAACTGAAATTTTGTTTTTTTCTAATTCAGAAAAAAAAGCTGCTTCTTAATGAGATCAGATTTAAGTTTAAAGTTAGAAAAACAAGGTTTAATTAAATTCCATTTCCAAGGAATTGTAAGCTTCCATAGTGCTCAGGCTTATCTGGGCCTTCTTCTTGAACCCTCTTCTAGAGTCAAGTTGAAAATCCTCTTAGTCCCTAAGTATATTGTTCATATTCCCAACTCTGTACCTTTACTTCCTTCATTCTCTGAGCCTGGAAAACCTTCACCACCACTTTCTTTTCATTTAGTGGGTCTGTCCACTGCAACTCAGATGCACAAGAGAAAATATATTTTATTTTTTTTTAGAACTATGTGGTACTCTGTAGAGTCCTCCTCCCTTTTAGGTAAGAAGAAAATAAATACACAATCTACTTCAAACCTTAGACCCAATCAGTAATTTACTCTAGATAAACCTGTCTTTGGGGATGATTGCTCTAATTTCCTCTTGAATTTCCATCTCAAATTCTCTGCTGTCTTTAGACCGTGGTTGGGTGTGTAGAGTGGTGGCTGCATTTGCTCCACTCAAGGCTGGTCCCTTGGGTCTACATGGAGATGGTGCCTGGATCAATCTACACGATGGACTCCCAGCTGTGCTGGGGCTGCTGGCATCTCTAGGCAGCCTTGCTCCTGTGTGTTTTGCTGACCTCTTTCCCTGATGTCTGCAGCCAATGCATGTGTCACCTAGTGTTTCTCAGGTTGGCCCATGATGGGTGGCCTCTCTTTGCTGATGAGAACGTTCCTTGGTCCTGCATCCACTCCCTGACTTGGGTGCTTTACTTACGCTGTGCCAAGAGGTCAGCCTATGGCCTACAAGGTCCCTGGGGAGGCCTGCTGGCTCTCAGCAGTGTCTGTTCCACTTAGTACTGAGGGAGCCTCAGTAGTCAATACTCAGTACTCACGCTGGAGTAGGTACCTCACTTTCCACCCTTTCCACCTCACTGCATGTGCCACCCTCTTTGCTCTGCTGGGTCACTCTATGTTGGTGTGGGACCCCTGCATTGCATGTTGTCCCTGACTCTCAAACAGAGAGGAAAGCAAGAGCACCTTCTGCCCTTGGTGTTCCCCATAACTTATCTGACAGTGCCTCCTACAAATTCTCATCTGGATCATTGTGTTTTTTGTTTTGTTTCGTTTTCCTTTTTTTTTTTTAAATTATTTTATTTGTTTTGTTTTTAAGGATTTTATCCTTAAAAAAGAGAGAGAGAATTCACAAGTGGGGCAAGAAGCAGAGGGAAGAGGGACAAGGGGACTCCCCTCCAAGCTGGGAGCTTGCTGTGGGGCTCAGTCCCAGGACCCCAAGATCATGACCTGAGCTGAAGTCAGACACTTAACTGACTGAACCACCCAGGCACCCCTCATCTGGATGATGTTTAGAATAAAATTATTTCCCCTGGGAATTCCAGAGCTTGGTCACTACATATAATTAATCATTTTAACATATTTAGAGGCAAAAGGGAAACACTATTGTTAATGAAGTATGGTGAATGAAGAGCTGAGTATTACTGAAAGTATATTGGTATGTCTCATTATAGCTATTTTTTTATGTCTCTCCTCTGGACAACTTCTTAATCATTTCTGACTCCCCATTACCTGGCATAGTGTCTGGCACTGAATAGGTGCTCCATAAGATGCTTTTGGAATTGAACTGTATTGTGAGTTCCTTTTGGTGAGGGGGTTCATACTTGGATTGGCCAATAGATGCCAATGACTGTTACTTTCTCAAAATTGTATTAAGTTCATTATTGATGCTCCCAGGGACAGTGGGGTCTTCTGATCCCTGAAGCCTGGCTCTGATGTTGTTTTAACCTTCTAACCTCTTAAGTCTCTCCAGTAAACCCCTTCCAGTCTGAAATTCTTGCTTTCATGGAGTGCTGATACCTACATTTTAAGAAATGGGGGGGGGGGAGAAAGAAAAAGAAAAAAAAAGAAAAAAATTGAAAATAAAAAGTCCCCCAGAGGATGGCTGGAGGTTTTTTGTTTTGTTTGACTATATTTGAAGATAAATGAGTTTATGTTTTACTTACTTTCTGATTTCTTCATCTTTGTTGTTGTTGATTTAATCTTACTACTTGTAGAAAAATTTCCAGACATCACTCCCATGTGGAGAAATACCCAGTTTGAAAGCCAACCCAACGAGGTATTGAGATGGCTTGAGCAGAAAGTTCCAGAGACTCTGGAGAAATCAGCTGTAAGAAGCTGTAAGACTAGGTGGAAGAGATAGCCTGGAGATGTGGGAGTGTTGGGTAGTTAACTAATTCACAAATATTTATCAAGTGACTTGTGTGTGCCTGCTAGCGTTTTAGGCTCTGAGGAAGAATGATCTTCAGGGAGAATGATCTTTCATTCACTCAGCAGCAGCACAGGATGACAAAAGGGAGGCTGCCATGGGGAAAGGATGAAAACAGATCTCAAATGTTTGCTGAGAGGTCCACACTTTGAATTTAGACCACTGTCAAGCTAAATCTTGTGACACAGAAGGCAAAAGACAAAGTGTATTGGTAGCACCATGCATGTATTAACTAAATGATTTGGTTGTTTTGTTTTTAAATGTAATTTATTGTTTATTTATTTATTTATTTATTTACTTACTTATTTAGAGCATAAACAGAGGGTGGGGCAGAGGGAGAGAGAGAGAGAATGAATCTCAAGTAGGCTTCATACTCGGTGCAGAGCTTCACACAGGGTTTGATCTCAGAATCTTGCAATCATGACCTGAGCCAAAATCAGGAGTTCGATGCTTAAACAACTGAGCTAGCTACCCAGGGGTCCCTTCCCCCCACAACCCTTTTTTTTTTTTTTTTTTGACAGAGATTTCCTTTAGAAATTTTCTTCTCTGGCATTCTTTGTCAAGAGCATGTGCTCTTTTTGTCCATTAGTTTCTTTCTGAATTGAGACCATGGATAGTTTGTTTTAGCATTTTAAAGTTCAGTCCTAGATAGAAAACTAATATTGAAATTGGAAACGGATCTGGAAGAATCCTTTTGAATTGTATGTGCTTTGTCACTTTTAAATTTGTATTAGTTTCTACTAAAGGAGGTAAATGTGGTTTATCATCATCACTGGGATTCCAGAACAGGCTGAGACATTCAAAATCACATTCAAAATTAATGATGTCCTCTCATAACAACGATGTCTTCCTGACTCTGTTTATTTTAGGGGTATTTAATTTTTAGGAATGATATCCTTTCCTGACTTTATAGCAGGTTAAGTGGCTTTAAATATGAACACTTTTATTCTTTTTCAGCATAGTATTTCAAAGTTTATAGTAAGCTGAGTTTTTAAACGTCCAATTTTTGTATGCTTAAGCTTTTTATAACCATGGTGAAGAAAGAAAATATAAACATTTATGTTCGACTTTCTTCCTGTGTATTATTAATATAAATTCCCACATCATTTTCATTCAGAATTATAATTTTGATTAGAAGCTCATATATAGATATATATACACACATATTAATACTTTTTGAGAAAGAAAATGAAAATAAGTAGGATGGTGGAAAGATGGGGCAAGATGGTAGAATCTTTTTCATGAAGCAATAATGTAGGTGGTCTAATTTGCTTCACTGCTGGTGCACTGATAAAAAGAATTACTATTCATGAAATAGTAGATCTTTTGTCTCCATTTCATCTTTATTATTTCAATTATCTAAATGCACATGGTAAATGGCACTGATTCATGGGCTTGGCATGGGCAAGAGTTCAAAGGCCTCATCAGCAACAGACCTAGGAGCTGAAATGGAATAGCACCCCTACCCTCACCCCACCACACATTTACTGTATAATAAATTATCTTCATTAAGCAACTTCATAACTTTTACAGGTAGAAATGAGAAGACTCAATTAACAACATTATGTTCCTCCTTTTGCAGTCTCTTTAAAGCATGGTAAGCGCAGGGATTGGCTAGATGGAAGAGAATTTGTAGTTAACAAGAGAGCTGCTGTTGAAGACAGGCAGAGTGTCCATGAGAAGCATAAGTCATGATCACTTGAAGGATCGAGGAGTAGAATCAGTTTATTTCAAGGTAGAATGATGTGGGAAGGCTCTATGGAAAAATTTAGTTGCAGGTGTCAAGCCCTGAATCCCCATTCCATTTCTGCTGCTGATTAGCATGGCAGGCCATTCTTCTTTTTGGGGCTCAGGCAACGGTTTGATCAGTTGGTGTTTGTTGCCAGCTCCGGATGGCAGTGTTAGCACTAGATGCATTCCATAACAGGGTAGTAACCAACTGGGCCTTAGATTTTATTTCCTCCCAATTTTATCTAACCTCAGGGAACTTCATGAGGGTCCTATGTGTTATATTGGCACTAGGGGCCAAAGTCTTGTGCTGTTTGACTGTGGTCCAGTCAGGTACTGGCCCCTCTCCTAACTTGGATGTCCCATTCTTTGGGCCCATTACTTGTTCATAAGGGGGACTCTGGGATATGGAGTTTGTAGTTCAGTGTCCAGTACCTTCAAATCACTATAAATAACATGAAGCAACTGAACAATCAGTAGGCATCATCTTCTCTCCTGAAGGACCCTATGGCAGAGAACTGACAGGGAACCTGTGCCAACATCATTTGATTGCCTATCTTCTAATAGACTCTAAAATCTGCTGGAAGACTTTTAAAAAATTTATTTATTTTAAAGAGAGAGATAGGAGGGAGGGCAGAGGGAGATGGAGAGAGAATCTCAAGCAGACTTCCCACTGAGTGTGAGCCAATGCAGGGCTTGATCTCACCACCCTAAGATCATGACCTGAGCCAAAATCAAGAGTTGGATGCTTAACCAACTGACCATCTAAGTAACCTTGGAAGAATTTTTTAAAACAAGAATTTATTGATATACCTTTACTAACCAGATTGTTTAGCTATTACATTTCCTAATTGTCTATTGAATTTTTTTTTTGCCTTCAGGATTTTATCTCCATTTTATTTTATTTGTGGAGTCTTGACTTAAATTATTTTATCTGTATCTTATGTTACTTGAGGTTTTTAAGAACTTTGGAAATGATTTTTAAAAAAGACTTTGGAGATGATCTAGTCTGACTACCCATCCATTGTCTGGTTCCTGTATACACATAGCTATGACATCAAGTTCCTCCATCCTGTTTGAAAACTTTCAGTGAGGAAAATAGTCTTACTTTCCGCTTTAAAAGACTTTATTTTTTAGAACAGTGTTAGGTTTATGGCAAAAATGATAGGAAGGTACAGAGATTTCTCACATATCCCTGCCCCCACCAATGCATACCTTCCCACATTATCAGCATCTCCCACTGTAGTGGTGCATTTGGTACAATTGATGAACCTACATTGACACATCATTATTACCCCAAGTCCATGGTCTACTTTATGGTTTACTCTTGCTGTTGGGTTTGGACAAATGTATAATGACACATAACCACATTATAGTATTATACGGAGTATTTTCACTGTCCTAAGATTCCTCTGTGCTCTGCCTTTTAATCCCTACCCAACTTCCCTCATCCTGACATCTGGTCTCTACTGATTTTACTGTCAATTTGGCCTTTTCCAGAATGTCATATAGTTGGAATCATATCAGATTGGCTTCTTTCACTTAGTAATACACATTTAAGTTTCCTCTATGTCTTTTCATGACTTGATAGTGTATTTCTTTTAGCACTGAATAATATTCCATTGCCTGGGTGCAATGCAGCTTATTTATTCATTCACTTACTGAAGGACATCTTAGTTGCTTCCAAGTTTTGACAATTATAAATGAAACTGCTATAAACATCCATGTGCAGGTGGCTGGAAGAATTTAAATTCAAATTTTAGCAGTTTCATTCCAGATCTTTTAATTATTTTTTTCTATTATTTTAAATTACAAAGCAATAAACTGTTAAGTCTGAAATTGTGCTAAAATGTTTTGGTCTCTTAAGCTTGTTTTCCTCAATAAAGTTATGAGATATTCTTTGCCAAAACAGACACTGGAGTTTGCTGTGAAAGTTGTTAAAATATAATTGAAGTCTGCTGCTATTTTGAGTCATTTGGAATTTTTTTTTGCATTTTTTCCCCAGTGGCCTGGTTTCAAATTTAATTAACTTGGAAAACTAGGTAGCCACCACCTGTGTGATCTTGAAAAATATATTTGAAAGAAGAAATTTCCAACATATCCTATACAAATAGTCCACAAAATGGGGTTAGTAATTTGATAATTTAATAGGAAAATCATTGTATTTTAAGTGATTGTTAATTTATTCTGGTTGACCATTGGTAAGTAGATGGGAAAGAATACAGAGGACCAGAGGGGAAAGTTATACCAAGAGCTTCAGCTAATGCCCAAGGGGAAGATCAAACAGCAAGCTTTCAGTTCAATGCATGATCATCTCATACTGCCTCCTTTTAAAAATAGACAAGGATGAACATCTAAATAAAAGTGTATGAAAGGCAAGAGCGAGAGAATATAGGGATGCTGTATATTGATTCAGGCTTAACAACTACAAAACCAGTCATTGGTGTGGAAAGGATTTTGGAATGATCTTTAGAATTCTTTTAAATATATGTTTCTATAAAGTTGGCTGTAGAAAACTTTTTCCTGTGGAATATGGTGTTAGAGGTGTACGTTTTCAAAAGTTTTCTAAAGGAAGGAAATGGTCCCACTATATAATAAAAATGAGTATTGAGATTGAAGCAACTTGTATAAATCACACATTTTAGAATGTATAGTATACTTTCCTCACTAATAGTCCTAACAGTCAGGTAGATAGACATGCAGGCATGAAAACTGAAAATATTTTGTAATTAATTATAATCTCTGGAGGCTTAAGTTTTGGATTTCCTGGTCTTCAATATGCTAAATTTAGTTCTTGAGATAAATAAATAGCTCCTTGTGGGGATTTCTAGCTTTTAGGAGCCTTTTGGTTCTGATAGGATTCATCTTGTACTCTTTTGGTACTGTGAAGATGTGTGTGCATAAGTCATCAGGAGTTATCCTGGCTTCATTTGAAGGAATCTACTTATTTCTGTAATCTGAAGAATGGGTTTCTGAAGACTGGGTTTCTCCTTTTTTTTTTTTTTTTAAGGTTTTATTTCTTTCTTTAACAGAGACAGAGACAGAGAGAGAGGAAACACAAGCAGAGGGAGTGGCAGAGGGAGAAGCAGGCTTCCTGCTAAGCAGGGAACCTGATATGGGTCTGGATCCCAGGACCCTGAGATTATGACCTGAACTGAAGGCAGACGCTTAATGACTGAGCCACCCAGGCACCCCTGGATTTCTCCTTTTAAGCAGGGTCATTTCACAAAGAAAATGGCTTCTCAAATTTATTCACATTTTTCCATCTCACTTTCAGGAAACAGGGAAGAGTGGTAGAGTCTCCTTCACTCAACAAATATTTGTTGAGTGCCTATATACACCAGGCACTGTGCGAGGTACTATCACAGAGTCCCCACACTCATGGAACCTTCTGGAAAATGTAACAGACCGTCCCCAGATGGCCTACAAGGCTAACGGTTTTTCTCCTTAGAACACCAAACCAAATATTATCAGTGTAAATGGCCTAATATTATATATAGAACTGCATTGCCATTTGGTCTTTAACTGTTTTGTGCAGTTCACTGATATTAAACTAAATGTATTTGTTTTGCTCTGTCTGCTGTATAATTTACCTAACACATTTTTAAAATTTTTAAAACAGGAGACAATTTAATGGGGCTGATCAGACACATGCTCGTTATGTTAGCTGCTGTCTTGAGAGTTTCTGTGCCCACTACAGGTAGCTGTAATGTGGTGTTGGCTCTGCTTTCTGATACCAGGGTCACTAACACTTGTGAACCCTACAGTCTAATAACAAATGGTGGCAGAGATATCTTCCGTGATGTAGAATTCTGGGCACTTCTAAATTAAGCCTTAGGTCCTTAATGTGTTTTGGAGGCAGATTTATGATCCAATCAATTAGATTAATTGCAAAAGGATAGTTACAAGGTGTACTTCACTAGTGAGTGTGAATATGGCCTGAGAGGACACAAACCCAGGGCTGGCCAGGCTGTGTACCCAGGGCAGGTCCATGAATGGTGAGGCCTAAAGCTTATGCAGTTGGGGGGAAGGCATTAAAAAAAAACAAAAATATGAATTGAAAATAGAATGAAGAAAATCTCAAAAAATATAAAAGTCAGCAGTTGTCGCAAATGTCATACTATCCAGAAAAACATAGTTTTAAAATTAATTAACTGCTAGATCTTTGACCCCATAATATTTTTTTCTTTTATGTGTTTGATCTGCATACTCTTTGGCTGCCTCTTTATGTGACATTTTGTGTTATACTTTTCTGTGGAGAGAACAGGAAGGTAACTTTGTCTTTCCTCTGGCATGGTTGATCAAATTAGCCCTCTCCCTTTTTACTTTTTGCGATTCAGTTATAAAAAGCCTTTTTTTTTAGCTTTAAAACTTGTTAATAGGATTGTTGTACAAACTGTTAGAATTGTCAAATTTGGGGAGAATGCCATTAAATTTATTTCAGGGTTTTTCAAATTTTCTTGTGAAATAATGAATCCTAAATATTCTTTGAATTGACAGCACTCATTTACCGGTTGGTCACTGATGTCCTTGTTTCAGCTGAGCATTATGCGTTTTATGTGCTCTTCAACCATGGCAGTAATTTCATGGAAATGGACCAAAAAGGGCAACACCTTTTTCTAATATGCTTATATGATTTATTCTTCTTCATTAGATGAATTATCAAGAAATTTAAAAGCCTGCTCATTACTTTGATTCAAAATGTACATTTCCTTGTTAAAGAATTAATGATCTTTTTCACGCTTAGAAAAAATGTTTTGTTTGCAATTTGCTGTGTTTCAGAATAGTTTCTATTTTGATGAAGTCTCAATAGTTTATTTTTGCTTCTGTTTCCCTTACCTCAGAAGACTTATCTAGAAAGAAGTTGCTTCCACCAAAGTCAGTGAGGTTACTGTGTGTGTTCTCTAGAATTTTTATGGTTTTGAGCCTCACAATTAGGTCTTTAACCCATTTTGAATTTATTTTTGTGTTTGGCGTAAGAAAGTGGTCCAGTTTCATTCCCTTGCATGTTGCTGTCCAGTTTTCCCAATGCTATTTTTTGAAGAGACTGTGTTTTTTCCATTGTATACTCTTTCTTGCCTTGTTGAAGATTAATTGACCATAGAGTTGTCGGTTCATTTCTGAGTTTTCTGTTGGTTTATGTGTCTATTTTTGTGCCAGTACCATACTTTTTTGATAACTACAGGTTTGTAATATAACTTGAAGTCCAGAGTTGTGATGCCTCTAGCTTTGCTTTTCTTTTTCAAAGTTGCTTTGGCTGTTTGGGGTTTTTTTATGGTTCCATACAATTTTAAGATTGTTTGTTCTAGCTCGTGAAAAATGCTATTGATATTCTGATAGGGATTACATTAAATGTATAGATTGCTTTGGGTAGTACAGACATTTTAACAATTGTTCTTTCAATTTATGAGCATGTAATGTCTTTCATTTCTTTGTGTCACCTTCAGTTTCTTTCATCAGTGTTTTGTACTTTTCAAAGTGCAGGTCTTTCACTTCCTCATCAAAATAAAAACCTTTTGCACAGTGAAGGAAACAATCAACAAAACTAAAAGGCAACCTATGGAATGGGAGAAGATATTTCCAAATGACATTTTGATAAAGGGTTAGTATCCAAAATATATAAAGAACTTATAAAACTCAATATCCAAAAAATGAATAATCCAATTTAAAAGTGGGCAGAAGGCATGAATAGATATTTTTTTTCAAAGAAGACATACAGATGGCCAACAGATACATGAAAAGATGCTCAACATCACTCATCATCAGAGAAATGCAAATCAAAACTACAGTGAAACACCTCACGCCTGTCAGAATGGCTAAAATCAACAACACAAGAAACAACAGGTCTGGTAAGGATGTGGAGAAAAAGGAACCCTCTTGCACTGTTGGTGGGAATACAAACTGGTGCAGCTACTCTGGAAAACAGTATGGAAGTTCCTCAAAAAGTTAAAAATAGAACTACCCTCTGATCCAGCAGTTGTACTACTAGATATTTACCCAAAGAATAGAAAAATACAAATTAAAAGGGATACATGTGCCTTGATGTTTATATCAGCATCATCTACAACAGCGAAATTATGGAAACAGCCCAAATATCCAATGCCTAATGAATGGATGAAGAAGATATATAGTGTAATATTACTCAGCCATAAAAAAGGATGAAATCTTCCTCTTTGCAATGATGTGGATGTAGCTAGAGCGTATTATGCTAAAGGAAATAAGTCAGAGAAAGACAAATACCACATGATTTCTCTCATATGTGGGATTTAAGAAACAAAACAAATGAGTAAAGGGGATAAAAGAGAAAAAGAGTGAGGCAAACCAAGAAACAGACTGTTAACTATAGAGACAAACTGATGGCTACCAGAGGGGAGGTAGGTGGGTGGATGAAGGAAATAGGTGATGGGGATTAAGGAGTACACTTGTTGTGATAAGCACTGAGTGTTATATGGAAATGTTAAATCATTATATATATATATGTTTATATAACTATACATTTATATAATATTGTATATTTATATGATATAATATTACTATATATTTATACAATATTATATAATATTTATATATATTTCAGATATATATCTGAAACTAATATAACACTACATGCTAACTGGAATTTAAATAGAAAAATGTTTAAAATTGTGTAAAAAATAAATAAATGGTTGTACAAAAAAAGCAAGAATAGTTTTATTGATTCCATACAAAAATAAATGAAATGTCCTTATTTCATGCATTATAATTCATATGCATTAGAATTTGCATTTTGATGAGTATTGATGAGAAATGAAACTCTTTCTTATACTTCTGATTGGAAGAACTTTCTTTAGAGTAGCTTCTGGCTCCATACATTCTAAATCTCATTTCTCCTCCATCACCTACATACTTCAAGTGTCAAGAGCTGTGGACTTGTTCATATCACACATAGCTCCTTTGGCCTCACACCTTCACATTACATGGGGAGTCAGCCCAGAGAGCTGTAGGAATGTTCCTGAAAGCCATTCTTTCTAGGACAGCTGGGAACCTGACTCTGCGTGCAAGTAACCGTGAGTCAGAGAAATATAGCTCGCTAAACCCAAATTATGTGTATCCTCAACCCAGTGTCTCCTAGGTCAGTGGTGTTCAGCTGGGGAGATTTTGTACCTCTCCTACCTCAGGGGATTTTCAGACATGTCTAGAGACATTTTTCATTGTCATGTCTGTGGGGGTAGGGTGGTAGTACTGGAATCTAGTGGTAGAGTCCAGGGATACTGCTAAACATCCTCCACTGCACGAAGTAGCTCTCACCACAAATAGTTATCCAGCCGCAAATATCAACAGTGTGAGACTAGTAAACTCTGACTAAATGGATCCCCCAAAAGCCACAGCTACTCCAATGCTGCCTGATATGAGCAGCAGTGTGACAGAGGGGAAGTCAAAGTGGAAGTGATCCTCATACTGTGGTTAAAATATTTTACTTCTGTGAATGTTGGGAAACAATGACCATGTGAACACATTCCTTGGTCTTGGGAAGAGCTGGGGAAGGCAAGGTGCCCTGAAGCTTCAGCTTCATTAGTTTTGTGGTAAAACCTCTTCTTTGGTGCTTTGTGTTGGGTCCTTTCTTCCCTCCCCCATGTCCTCCAAAAATATAATGTGTATTTTGCATATAATATGGGAAAAACCCATAAGCACTGAGCAGTGAGACTTTGCCTTTTTTCCAATCAAATAACGATCTGCTGGAGACAGGAGGTACCAGTGGCCGGCCTTCAGTTTTCACCTGATCTCTCACTGATTTCTCATGGGCCCTACTTCCCAAGGATGGTGCAGGTTTCCTTGGCTGGGAAGATATTAGCACTTTATACACTTTCCTTCACCAGATGTTTCCTCAAAGGTATTGTCTTTACTACATCTGAACCCACAGTAGCTCTTTAAAATAATGTTTTTCCCTGTCTGATGGTAAAAACAACCCATGTATATGGAAAAACATTTAGGAAGTACAGAAAATTTGAAGAAAATTAAAACATTCTGAACAACACCACAACTGTTACGACTGATCGATGTTTTGGTATGTTTCCTTTGAATCATTCCCTGTGGGGGTGTGTGCGTGCGTGCGTGCGTGTGTGTGTGTGTGTGTGTGTGTGTGTTTAATTAATATATTATATAGTTTTGTCCTTCTCATTGTCTTCTTTTATATATTTTTATTTATTTTACCTATCATACTTTCCCTGTCATTAGATATTTTTTGAAAAATGTTTTTTATGACTTATGACATTCCATCCTGTGACTTTCATAATTTATAGAAACACTTTTTTCATGTAAATACATCTACACCCACTAGTGTTCCCACTTTTATAGATAATGTTGTAATGAACATCCTCGTACATAAATCTTTGCCTATATCTTGATTCTTTCTCTAAAATAGATTCCCAGAATTGGAGTAACTGGGCTAAAAAAAAAAAAAAAGAACATGTAAGGTACTTGCATTGAAATTATTGAATTACTTTCCAGGCCACCATGTAATTTAAATTTTATTCCTAATGTCATCTTGATGATTAAGAGGAGGATTCTAAACCCTCAACATCCTACTTTAATGAGAAAATCAGATTTCAATAGAAATAGTCATTATTATATACAGTGTATGAGATTGCCCTGCCAAGAGCACATAATTTGGGCCTCAAGGTGACTTTAGACACTGCCTCATTTTATGTGGGTCTGAACTGAGGCCTACAGAGATGAAGTTACTCACCTGAGGATGTGCAGTGGATCGGTGTAGAAATGAGGTGAGAACCCATAGTGTTAATGTCAGCACTTAAAATTTATAATCCTGTACATTTTATGTGGTTTTCAACTTAACTAATTTGAACAGAGTGACCCTGTAAGACAGGAAAGTCAAAAGTTACGATGGCCATTTTAAAGTGAGAAAACTGAGACCCTGAGAAATTGAGAGGCTTGTGCATAGCCCTGGAGCTATTATGGTGGAGCTTGAATACTCTGCTCCACTCAGCCAGTGTTCTCAACCTTGGTGGTACATTAGAGTCACTGGATAAATACTTACGCCTGGACTCTATCTCAGACCAATTGATCAGAATTTGGGGGATTGAGACTGAATACTCATATTGTTGAAAACTCTCTAAATAATTCCAGTGTGTAGCCAGGGTTGAGAATACTGCACTACCTCGAGGACAGTATAAAATTTCATCTCTTGCCACCTCGGATATTTTCGATAGTCTTGCTTGGAGCCTAGTGTTAAGAAGGATTCTGAGGCCTCCTTGTCTTGTGAGCATCATTATAGTGTCTGCCATAAGCTGGGACTGGGAAGTGATATCACAAGTGTCCTTGCTCTCCTGACACTATACCACATTGCAATTCCACTCATAGTTTCTAGAAAGTATATTCTCAATGAAGACATAGGAATATAAGGGCACAAATAAGAGTTAGTGTTAGGGTATAAATGGCAAGCAGTCCTAAAACGTCCAAAGCAAATTGCTAGGGCATGGTACAGGTTCAAAAGTATTTTTCTCACAATGGTTGTCCCCCTGCCTGTGAAAAGAAACATGAATTATAAACAGCATTGTCATGAGTTAACCTTTAATTTCCTAGGCTTGGAATTAATTCTGAAAGCTTTCGTGGTATATTCTAAACAAAATGGGACAGTTAAGGCCAGAAAGCTCAGTGTCGCACTTTGGCACTGTGTTAGTTTGCTAGGGCTGCCATAACAAAGTGCCACACACTGGGTAGCCACACAACTGAAATTTATTTTCTCATCGTTTTGGAGGCTGGAAGTCTAAGATCAAGGTGTTGGCAGGGTTAGTTTCTTCTTGGCTTGCAGGTGGCTGCCTTCTTCTGTGTCCACATATAGTCTTTCCTCTGTTCGTGCATCCTTGGTGTCTCTGTGTATCTAAATTTCCTCTTCTTAAAAAGGCAGCAGTCAGATTCAATTAGGAACCATACTAACAGGCTCATTTAACTTAATCATTCCTTCAAAGGCCTTGTCTCCTAATATCATATTCTGAGGTACTAAGGATTAGGACTTCAACATAAGAATGGGGGGGGGCACAATTCAGCCCATAATAGGGTGAATCCTTGTAAGATGTTGAAAAATAATTCCTATCCTTGTTTATCAGGCTCTCAGGCTGTGCGTTGGAACAGTCTTAACCAGGCAGTTTACTTCCCAAAGGACATTTAGCAAAGTCTGGAGACATTTTTGGTTGTCATAACTAAAGTGAGAGGTTGCAAATGGCATCAGGTAGGTAGAGAGCAGGGATGCTGTTTAATCTCATACAACACACAGGACACCCCTCGATAACAAAGAATTATCTGGTCCAAATGTCAATGGTGTTGAGGCTTGAGAAATCCTGAGTTAGAGAGACCTCACCTGGAATCTCTGTTATGATACCTAATAGACATGTGTCCTTGTAACACACTCCATCTTTATGAATGTCCTTATCTGTATAGTCCACATAGTGGGTTAAATGAGATAATCTATTACACCTTTTAGCACACGGCCTGACTCCTGGAAACTCTCAACAACCTTTAAGTGCTTTATAGATTTCTCTCCCAATAGATGCTTCACTGGAGAGCTCAAGTGGGAATTAGAATTGGGAGGTGTCCAGCGTGAGGCAAGCGGAAGGGCCACGCCAGGCACAGGTAGGTCATTGGGGCACAAGAAGGCAAAGGCCAAGGCTTGCAGAAATATATTGAATTCCATATTTTCTTTGGATATTTTCCAGTTTCAAATATGTCTACTTCATTGGGCGAAATATGGCTTGAATTAGGGATAGCCTTTTCTCTGAACGTAAAAGGTTACATCATGCATTTCCAGGATCTGTGCAGCCTGCTTATTCTTCCTCGAAATCATTTAGAAAGACGTGTCGGGCACATCAGATTTCCTGCTCTCAGCGTTGGGTCTGGAAGGCCCCCGAGAGGAAGGTGGGGGAGGCAGACGGGTGGAAAGCAGTCTTTAGAGGGGAGGACTGTTTGACACACACCAATACCCTCGGAGTTTCTGCTAATTAGAAAGATATTAGAATGCATTTCTATATTAATACCCACACTGCATTTACAGAAAGGTTTATCTACCTGGGCACTAAAGTAATCTTTTTATGCTTTTACATTAGCTTCCTCCAGCCTACACGAAATGTGATCCCTGGGCCAGCAGTATTTATTTCACAGGGTCTTTGTTAGAAATACAGAACCCCAGGCTCCACTCCTGAGGAGTGACAATATCTATTGAGCCTGGGTGAGGCAGAACCTGCATTGTAACAAGATCCCCAGGCGAGAAGCATTCTCTAGTCTCTGTGGTATGGTTCCCCCTCTCTTTTACTGGAATTTTCTCTTTCACCCTGCTTTCGCAGCTCCACAGACCTCTTGTGCATTTGTCTTTCACTGTGAGCCACCTCAATCCTTTCTGGGCTTCAATGGGGTATAAATCTTTAGTAAACTATAAAGTGCCATCATTCCCCCATCCAGGGTCTGGCATAGAATTCTTCTTAATTGTTTTGATCTCCGCTTTACAGGTTAGGAGCAGAGGCTTAAAAAGGATGACCCTGACAGAGGAAGACAGTGCTCAGCAGCAGCTTCAAGGGCTTCATTAGCTCCTATTACCAACCCCAAGTCGCCACTACAAATTATCTAATAATAATAATAAAAGGTGATCACTTTGCATAAAATTGGACATGATAAACAAAATTGTACAAGCCATACAAACCCACCTCAAGACACTCCCCTCTCACCCTTCCAGCCCTTTCAACTCACTTGTGGTCCCTATTGCCCTTCCAAATGGAACTTGGAAAGTGACACTGCACCGAAAGCCACTTCCTTCTACCACCACGTTGCTGCACCATTTCTCCTGGAAACGAAGGAAGAAAAGTTCTAAGTAACTTCCCAAACACTTTGAATCAGGAAGTGTTTTGGAAATTTCCTACAGCATTATGAGGGATCTTCCAGAGGAAAGTGTCATAACTATTCTCTAGTCCCTTCCTGTCCAGTTCTTTTAAACAGAAGGAATTTGACTGGCTGTCCTGGATCAGATTATCCCCCCTACCACACCATCCCACAATGTGTCAGATGAAGAAATGAGGTAAGTTGTGTGGTGGAGGAAGATAACGTTATGTTAAAAAGGAGGACTATCATTTGAAACATGATGCTAGCATACAAGTTTATTCTCTTTCCATTTCCAAAGCATTTGAGGGTCCAGGACTAGTTTCTGTGATTAAAAGGGGGTTATGAAGATCTCAGATATGAGGAAGTCAAGAGACCAACAGTGGGAGTGTAGCAAGGACTTGGAAGGAGAGCGGGGGGCAATAGTGTTGCACGATCACATTAGAATCCTGGTTTTGCAAGTTTACTGGAAACCAGGTCACGGGCAAGCTAGTTTTTCTCACTGAGTATTCTGTTTGTACATTCATGGAGTGTGGATAATTGTGCATCTCAGGCTTTTTTGTGTGACTGTGTAATCAAGGACCTGCCACATGGTGTAGGCTTAATAAATGGTAGTTCTGATGACAACCGTGATGATGATGATGGTGGTGGTGGTGATGATAACTTGAAAATCATTTGAATTAAGAAACATTAAAGGCCTATAATTGTTCAACCCTGAGGAGAGAAGTACCTCAGAAACAGCTTCATTCAAACAGTTTTTCACATAGGAGGGATGCTGGCTTTTTCTGTGTCCTGACAGATCAAATATAGAGGCCATGGAGATCATCTGAATGCAGTACATAAGAAAATGTGCCTGGAAATTAGACAGCCTGGGTTCAGTCTGGGTCTACCATGCCCTAGTTCCAAAAAAATAATCAAATTGGTCAATCTAAGTCTCAATTTCCCCATCTATAAAGTGGGGATAATAATACTAGGGTACTCAAAACATTTTCTTGAGGAATGTGCTTAACAGGGTGTGGGTCCAAAGTTTGATTGCTATTATTTGCATTTACATTTAAATACCAACCCAGCTTTTCCAGATCTGATTAGAATATTATGGAATGCCCTATAGAAAGGCTTTGCAAATTCTCTCTCTGAGAAGACATTTGATGAGCAAGGGAAGTTGTCTTAGTGTGGAAGGGTTCAGATGGATGCCTAACTACAGTGGAGGCTCAGAGAAAGAACCTACCTGGCTAGCCCAGTGCACCATGGAGACAGGAAGCCTTTCTCATGAGCATGAACTGTGGGTTGAACTGTGGGTTGATTAGCAGGACTATTGCTAACACTGGTAATCTACTTTTTAATTTTTCTTCTTACCATACCGCCAAAGGACTATAGAATGGTCACTATGGGCCAATCTGTGTAATTTCCATGTACAATATTTAGATATTTTCAAGTTGGTTTCCATCTTGACTGCACATTGTTCCTTCATGTTTATTAGCCTGTATAATCAGAGGAAGGTTTAGGGCGGGCTCCTGCAAAACCACCTTATGAAAACATATGTATCATATGAATAGTGTGATTCTTTTCTGCTTTCCCTGTTGTGTCAGATACAGGAATAGAAACAAGACCTTCATGATGACAGTTAATGTTTTTCCTCTTTGCTCCTATGGCTTATTACTCATTTGACATATTTTTTGGGGGAAAGAAGGTATTGTAATTTTCTTTGGTGCCTATCAATTAAAGACTAAGCATTTTGGGTACCTGGGTGGCTCAGTGGGTTAAGCCTCTGCCTTCAGCTCAGGTCATGATCTCAGGGTCCTGGGATCAAGCCCCACATCGGGGTCTCTGCTCAGCAGCGAGCCTGCTTCCTCCTCTCTCTCTGCCTGCCTCTCTGCCTACTTGTGATCTCTCTCTCTCTCTCTGTCAAATAAATAAAATCTTAAAGAAAAAAGACTAAGCATTTTGATGAAGGGGGGTGGATCATGATCAGAAATAAATAGGGGTGCCTGGGTGGCTCAGTTGGTTAAGCATCTGCCTTTGGCTCAGGTCATGATCCCAGGGTGCTGGGATTGAGCCCTGCATTGGGCTCCCTGCTGAGCGGGGAGTCTGTTTCTCCCTCTCCCTCTGTCCCTCCGCCCACTTGTGCACACGCTCTCTCTCTTTCAAAAAAATAAATAAAATCTTAAAAAAGAAAAAGAAATAAACCCTGAAGCAAGTAATATCCTGTTTTTCTGAAAATAGTTTGAGAGCAAGAAACAAGAACAAGAGAATGCAGAAAATATGATCTGTTATCTCCGATTGTTTCTAAAACAAACTATTTTCCAAAAGTAAAAATGAGTTTTTTTGTATTATGCAATTGCTCTGGCTTGCATAAATCTGGTGGGCACTTTGAGCTGGGAGGAAAATTCCCAGTTTATATAAGTTACAAGAAATACTGTCTTCATTTCTTTTTGACATAAAGTGTGAACTGATTCAGTCATTCATTGGACAATATCTATTGAGCATGTATTGTACAGAGATGAAGGACCCTGCATGAAGGAATGCACACTCACTGGGACAATACACATATGAGTCCACTCTCACCAGTGTGGCGATTGTGAAGCACAGGTCTACAAGCCCTGAGTGGAGATTCCCATCTGGTTTGGGACTGTCAAGGAAACTTTCCAAGAAGTGAGTGTTAAGCTAATTCTTGATGAATGAAGAATAAACAGTTAAGTTTTGGTGAAGTAAATGAGAAGGGAAAGGGGTTTTGAAGGGGAGAAAGAGCATATGCAAAGACATGGATGTTAGAAAATGTCATAGGTTCATGGAGGAAAATGAAAAGCAAAGCTATTCTAGAAGGTGGTAGGGTGTCCTTGAGTGTCATGAACTGAGTGCCAGTTAGTGCTATTGAAAGAGAGGAAAGAAAGAAACACAGTCCTGTGACTCCTTAATAGATCCATGCTTCCACCAGATTTCAAGACATGTTTTCATATGTGTTTAATCCCATATTGAGAAGGGTTATTGTTCTCTGTTCTCCAGGAAATGCTCCATAGTCAAAACATCACTTGACATTCCATCCTCTTGCAACAAGCAGGATGGCTGAAGCTATACTTTGTCTTATAGTTATGATCCATGACAATTACATTACCAAGAATAACAGTCTTTAGAGCAAGATCCACAAATTTATCACTAGCATTTAAATCAACGCCCAGTCACTTAAATAAATATCCACTTTGCTAAATTACTTTCTCTGTCAGTGTCAGAGAGAAAAGGAGTGCCTGAGAGCTTTTGTTTGACGTTAGAAATGAAGACCCAAGGAGTAGGGATGGGCAAATTGAGAAATAAATTTTTCAGATAGTTAAAATATCAATGCTATGAAGTAAGAGGAGAATTTCCGAACATCTATGTGAAAGTATTTGGCTCCAGGGTATGAACGAGTGCCCTAGTCATCTGGAGGTAGAAATCAGAAAAAGAGGATAGTTTAAAATCACAAAACCCATTTTGACACATGTCTGTTTGGAGCAGTTGGGAGTTTTGTGAATGCCTCGCCAGGTGGCTTTTTAAGCTCTCCCTAATCTCTAATGAGTCTGCTTTCTTCTCTCACAACTGGGGCAGCTGTTGCTCCTCTCAGACTTGGCAGAGGGTATTGTTGATAAGGGAAAACCAATGAGGCTGAAAGGTCTTATGAGCAGCCCTTTTCCTTCTGTCTGCTAGGATGGTCTTCCTTTTAATAAAAGTAATAACCAACCTTATGTAGTGGTGTCTTAGGCATTTTGCAGATGTGATTTCATTTCATTTTATATCAACATTATGAGATAGGTATTGCCATCTCTGTCTTCACAGGAGCAAACTGTAGTTCAGAGGAGTTTAACTTGCCAAGGTCACCTAGCCAATAAGTGGTAGGGCTGCGTTTGAACACAGGCAGTCAGATGCCCAAACCATGTTTTTCCAACATAGTATACTATCTCCCTGTGGTATCTGGACTTGTAGCATAAGATTTGTGTTCCAAACTCTTAAATTCCTGAATCAAGTTTCTTCCCCACTGAAACAAGCATTATCCACAGAGAGAGAGGGGTAGAGATAAAAATTTAAAAACCCTAAGACTTATGCCTAAGATGCTGTGGCTATTGAAAGTATCCATGAATCTTCCACTATAGGCAAAGTGGTTTTGAGTAAGTCTCTTAACTTCTTTCGTTCTACATCTGTAAGCTGAACAAATGGGGTCAGATATTCCCTATGGTTTATTTAGGCTTCAAATCTACAAATCTGATTTACTCCACAAACAGAGANTTGTTTGGGGGTTTATGTTACAGGAATATGTTAGTTGGGGCTCTTTAGGCTGCAATTATAGAAAAGGCTTTAGGCTGAATTAAGCTGCTTATGTTCAAACTAGTTGATTTTATTAATTTCATGATTGAGGAACACCATGAACTCTGAAGTAGGCAGCTGGCCTTGAGGAAGAGATTTTGTAGCTGGGACATTGAGAAACCCACAAATCCCTCCTTCTTGGCCTGTCTTCTCTGCCTCTCCTGGGTACTTGTTTCCTCTTTCTTACAGAATAGTCTTTCCTGTTTAGCTGTCCAGGTGGCAGAAAATCACTGTCTCTTAGATCTGATCCAAATTTTGCAGGAACTGATTTCCCTGGCTTCGGTCCCTTTGAACCAATCAACAGCACCCAAAGGATGGAGTCACATAGTAGGGACAAGTTCCTCCCCTTCATCTTGGAGAGTAGAGAAGAGCCGTAAATTGATAATGAGCCAGGTTGAATCATTCCAGAGGATGAGAACCACAGCTCCCATTTTTTTGAGATGTTGGCTAAGATGATGAGATACTGAAGGACTTATACACTCTCGTATAGCAAATGACTAGATGGGTGAAGAATAGAACACAGATTTTAGCTTTTAGTTCTCTCTGCCTACTTGACAGATTTCATTAGATCTCATGGGGGGGGGGGAGGGAGACATCTACTCCCTTGTTTGAGTCAACTCTGTAACTGCTTTGAGTGGTAATTCTAAGTACCAGAAGACGGAATCTAAAGAATTATATCCCCTCCCCTCTCCAAAAGGTACACTTTTTCCTATGCACATTCAGTTGATCCAGAGTAAAATTAAATTGAAATTGTCCCCTTCCACAGTAAGCTTTCATTCAAGTGCTAACCTTATGAGACTGTTAGGAAAGATTTTATCAAACCATTTCAGAGGTGAGCAATAAATAGATCCCCTACTTCTTATAAAGCTTAAACCTCATACCTTTCAGCCCTGAGAGTATGGCTGCAAGGTATCATTGTGGCTTTCTTAAAAGGCCTTATGTCTCTACCAGTAGGATGTGATCTTGTTTGTGGGACCCAGGCACTTGGAACTATGGAAGAATTTCCTTTGTGTGAAACTTAGCTCAAACATGCTCTGTCACGCTTGATGGAGTTGTTTATGGGCTACTTCCTTTCAACCCCAACCAGCAGGCCCATGGCTGCATTTCACAAGCTATTAAAAACATGAGCGCTTTCTTTTTTGTGTGTGTGGCATCTAACCATTTATTTTGAATATTACATATTCGGAAAAGCATTCAAAATAGAAAATGACGGCTTTGGGGGATTCTGACTATGCCCTGAGTAAACTGGATCCATAATCTGAAACATATTCACATTATGCAGGAATGATGACCATGGTCTGTTGCCATGATTTTTTCAGTACTTGAAAGCTTCATTTTTCTGTTTTCAGGGAATTATGTTTTGATTTCTGTTTTCCATAGACAGTAGCAGACACTCACCTCCCTTAATCATTCATGACCTTCCCTCACTGTTTTTATTTTGGCTCCAAAGAGTTTCTCCTTCTCCAAAAATACCCTCCAGAGCGTTCAACATTTTTCTCAGTTATCACTTAAACCAATACAATCTTTTGTTAAATTAAATTCTTACAGTTTATGAAACACTTTTAGGAAAATTTTATCATTTGATCCTCTCCCAAACCTTGTGAAATGGTTATCGTTCTCATCTCCATTTTACAGATGAGGAAACTGAACTTTAGAGAGTTACTGAAAATCACACAAGGTGGGATCTTGCCCAGGGCTTCTATCTATAGAGCCTGTGCTACTTAATCTTTCATTCATTTATCTACCCACTTACCCATTCATTCATTCACTCATTCATTCATTCACTTCATTCATTCATTCATTCATTCATTCAGCAATAGTTTAGTACTGGTAGTAAGGCAAACAGATAAACCAGCACGCCCTGCTTCTAAATGCTCTAAAGGCTCAAAGAAATCCAATGGAATGTGATAGATCTTCTGGTAGGGCTAGTATATTGGGTTTGCCCAAAGAGGCTTAGCTGTGTTGTGTCTGATAGCACCACACCTGACTACATTGTGAGCTATTCTCACAAGTACTTGACCATATGTTGCACTAGGCCTGTTGCTTTTTCCAATGAGGTTTAAAAGCATGTGGATGACTACAGAGCAGAGAGGAAGGAGACTCATTAGTCCTTCCATTTGGCTCAACTGACAGAGTTTTAACCACAATATTGTGCTGATGACAAGACAACCACTATACTTTCATCTTTCTTTGCCTTTCCTGCAAGCATATTCCCAATGGCTTATTTTTTTCTTAGTAGAAAGACAGCTATGTTCATTTCTTCTACATTCTAGCTAAGGGTTGGGAAAGTTTCTGTAAAGGTCCATAAGAGCAAGACCAAGTGAGTGAGGCACTTGTGTGGGGGAAAAATAACGAAGGGGGTAAAATAACAACAACAACAACAAAAACAAAAACCCCAAAACAAAAAAACCCTCAGTAATCAAGATAAGTAGTATTTCAATACAATTTTAAAAAATCAAAATCAATACAAAAATCCATGATGAACAACATATCAAAAATTTCAACAAAGATCAGATGAGATACAGTGCTGTGCAGAGCCATGTGCAGAGCTTTTTGCCTGGGGCAAAAGAACAGTGATACTAATCCTTTTATATAGCATTGAAATCCTGTGCAGAGTTGGATCTTCATTTGACTTGTTGTTCCCAGGACACCTCAAAATGCTTTTTGCCAGTGGGTCTCTTTGGGGAATCTCTTTTCTGTTAAGCACGCCTCACAACTCCTAACTATCCCCAACTTTGGAAAACCCAAAGTGTTATTTCCAAGGAAACCTTAGAGTCTAGAAAATGTTTCTGAGGTAAGTGATCATTCCTAAAGAGCTGGGAAGACAGGAGTGTCCACGGCTTCCTGGGAACTTAGAAGCCTGTTAGAGATGTCATTGTACTTCTGGATGTGGCAAAAAGAAGGCATTTGGGCAACTCTTGCCTTGGGAATTCTTGTTTGACCACAAAGTCAGAATTCAAAAGGTGTTTTTCATTCACACTACTAACATTTAACCTATTTTTGAGTAATCAAAAATATGTTTAGTTTATTTACATCATCCTCTTAATAGATTTTGAAATGTGTTACAGATATTAACACTGGCAAAACAGGGTGAGGGTCAGTTCGCTCATATGTTTGCTTTGGTACCTCTTTTGTTAATTGTTAATTAGATAAAAGAAGAGTGCTATAGTCTGAATGCTTGTGTCCCCGTAAAATTCATTTGTTGAAACCTAACTTCGGAGGGGGAGACAAACCGTGAGAGACTATGGACACTTGGAAACAAACTGAGAGTGTCAGAGGGGAGGGGGGTGGGGAGATGAGTGAGCCTGGTGGTGGGTACTAAGGAGGGCATGTACTGCATGGAGCACTGGGTATTATATGCAAACAACAAATCATGGAACACTACATCAAACACTAATGATGTACTGTATGTTGACTAACATAACACAATAAAAAAAGATAATATAAACTCCACTATAAAAAAAAGGAAGGAAGAAAGGAAACTAACCCTGAAGGTGATGGTATTAGGAGGTGGAGGCTATGGAAATGATTAGGTTTTGAGGGCCCAGGATTTGTGCCTTTACAAAAGAGGCCTGAGAAGGAAGATGTGATATATTATACAAGGGAATACTACTCAGCCATCCAAAATAGGAAATAGTAACCATGTAACCATTTCAGTGGATGGAACTGGAGGATATTATGCTAAGCAAAATCAGTCAGAGAAAGGCAATTATCATGTGATTCACTGATAATGCGAAATTTAAGAAACAAAACAGATGATCATGAAATAAGACAGAAAATAAAATAAGACAGAATCAGAGAAGGAGAAAAACCATAAGAGACTCTTAACTATAGGAAACAAACTGAGGGGTCCTGGAGTGGAGATGGGTGGGGGGATGGGATAACTGGGTGATGGGCATGAAGGAGGGCACTAGATGTAATGAGCACTGGGTGTTATATGCAATTGATGAATCATTAAGCTCTACGTCTGAAACTAATAATATACTATATGTTAAATAAATGAATTTATATAAAAATTTAAAAATGAAATGACAGAGAAAATAAATACATAAAAGAGGCCTGGGAAAGCTCCTTTGCCCCCTCTACCACATAAGCTTACTACTAAAGGGTGTCATCTATGAACTGATGTCATGGAGAAGCTTTTCAGAGTGTCCATTTCCCAGCCAGGAGCCCCAGGTCAGGTGAACAGAAAGCTGCATGTTATATACAAGTGGGGGACTGGCTGTTTTCCTACACAGTCACATCTTTTTTATGAATCAACATCTTTATGTGAATAACTCTTTCCAGCCATCCTCTCTTCCTGGCAGTAGGTTCCTCTGAACCCCTCCACACACTGTGTACCTGCTGCCTGTGCACTGAGCCTCATGCCTGACCTTCAACATGGAAATCCATTACAGGTATGGTGGACTTAAGGGCAAGGACTGCATTCCTGTCTTCAGTTTCTTGAGCTGGGTTTCTCTAGCACCTCTTGGTTCATATCAGAGTAAGTACCATTTTGCATTCTTGGGCAACCTGTGGTCCCACAGCTGCTCGGAGCGTTTCAGCTGTCATTCTCTATAGATGGACCATATTTTCTAAAACGGAAGTTTGTTGACTATAGTTCAACTACTACCTTACATTGCAAGAGAGTACTTCAAATCAGGATTCTCTAGGAAATTCAGTTTGAATCTATGTATTTTTGATAAATGTGTGGATTTAAAAATTATTTCTTAATTTTTATTATGATATCAGGACTTATATTTATTCATAGGTAACAGTGATATATGCTGCCCACAAACATTTACATAATCATGTTAGTCTATAACTCATTTGGGGGGAAAGATAAGCATTCTTCCTTGATCCCGAATATCGTATTCAATACCTTCTCCTTGTCAAATTTAACTGTCTTTGAGTTATGTTTCAGAGCTAAATCTGATTGATTTTACCAAAGGACTCAGCACATAAATGTGCATTTTTAATACTTACAGGGGACTCTTTATTCTCTAAAATGCAGCAGCATTATAGTCAAGCTGAGTGAATCATGTTCTGCCCAAGGTTAGGAAGACTTGAAGGACTGATCTGGTTAATGCCTTGAGTTCTAAGTGGGGGTGCTCCAAGAGTAACATACTAGGAGAGGGACAGAGTTACAATGGGAGGGAACGACTTCTCGTGTAGGCTCTGGTCAGCTCAAAATTGTGGTGCAATCAGTACTCTCGCTAGTTAAAAAAAAGTAAAAAAAGACAAGAGATAGATCTCCTCTCAAGCTCTTAGTCCCTTGACGGTTCGTGCCATTCTTCATTAAACCTGTGTGACTTGGAAAGTAAAACCAGTGCTGTCTTGTGAGATACCGCAGTCATTCCTGCACCCTGGTTTTCTGTTTGCCCTTTTCTCTTTCTCTGCCATTATAATAAATGTCCTTTTCAAGATGTTTTATACCCATCTTAAGAACGACTCCTACAAATTGACCACAGATAAAGGAAGAAATGACGTGTTCCCCCCAGCCTATTCTTAGGCACAAAAATAGAATTGATGTGTGTCTGGTTTGAAATGCACAGCGAACGAGGAAAGAAAAGCCACTGGGCAATTCTTAAACTCCAGCCATAACCCCCCAGCCCAGATGCACTGCATTTTCCCACTGAGAATTAGGACTGGGGAGGGAAGCTGCCAGAATCAGACAGAGCGAAGCTATAAGAATACCTACATCCACACTATTATCTCCTGTGTGGTGGACAGGAGGGGTGATTTGTAGGACATGCCAATGTTTGTTTAACTTTTTAAAAGCTGACCAAAGTGTAATGCAGTATCCAATCGATATGCTTGAGATGGATTTCCAGTAAGGGAAGTAGGCTTAATTCCTAAGTTTCCTCCCGCTTTGTGGGGTCATCTCAAGAAAACACTGATGCGTTTGGTAAGATGGCAGCATTCACAGAGTGATGAGTGGACATCAATCTTCATTCATGGTTTTTAGTATGAGTTTCTCCTTAAGTTAATTTTTTCAGAGACCATAATAAGGTGTTTGAGAATCTTCACTTCCCGTGGTACATGCTAGAAGAACAGGGGCTTTGGAATAGTAGCCCCAGGCCTCAAAGTTTATTCCAGCACTTCCTATCTGTGTGACTTTAAGTGAATTACTTCACATCTCTGAGTCTCAACTTTTCCATCCTATCTATGAAATGGATAGACTAATTCCCTGTGCACAAGACTGTTGTGAGGATTAAGGGAGAGGAGGCATGTAATGTGAATGATGTTCATTCATTCCCTCACACCCTCCTTCCGTTTTAAATGTTTCTAAATGATATTTCTGGAAAAAAAGGATAAATTAGCCAAATAATTGTGAGTTTCCAAATGAGGTTTGTTTACTAGCATTATAAACACACACACTTAATATTTTAAGAGGGAGAGAGATTGAAAGAAATTAAGCCACAAATCTTACTTTATTTAAAGGTATTTCAATTTTTATTTGTCTATTTATATCTAGCTTTGGTATTTTAGACAAGGGCTTCCCCTTGCGCGTGTGCCATTGTACTGAATATGTACTGTGTTTTATATTTACAACCTTCAGACAGCTAGAACATTAGGGAAATGAACTGATTTCAACTAAAATATGTTGCCTGTTTTTTAAAAATCTTTCCGATTTGATAAATCAAGAAGCAGTTCAAGAAACTTGGATGCTGCCTGGGCATTTTTGGCAAAGAAATCCTTATTCCACTTTGGAACTGGGTACAAAGAAGACACTTATCCCAGATAACACTTCTTTTCATGGCTGGCTTTCACCACAAAGAAAGGCATGGTTCAGAATCCAATATGTTTTGGGGGTCATATTTGCCAGTATAGTCAAATCTTGATGATTCAGGATTGGAATATGTAAAATAGATATGAAATTCATGTAAAATCTCACAGTCTCATTTTTGACCAGTGATTCCAATTTCCCGCTACATCCAGCTATTTTTAAAACTCAAAGGGAAATGAAATACTTATACGTGAGATTTCCCCTTTTACTTTCACTTGACAAGCCCTCTGGAATCAGGCTTTAAGAGTATCAAGCAGGGTAAAAAAAGAACCAGGAGAAGAAACCCAGTGAGAGCGAGCTGTGTCAACAAGAGTCAATGGATGTTTATCCCTGCTCTGTTCTTTACTAGCTGGGTGACAGCTGACAAGTTATGTAAACTCTCCCACTCTCAGTTTTCTCACCAGAAGCAACAGAAACAGATTATTTACTTGCCAATTAATATGTCAAAATGACCAACTGGTTGAATATTGGTATTTTTTGCCTCTGTTCCCATATCAATTATTTGCAACTTTTAAGGCACTCGTGAAAGCATTGTTCAAAGAATACTTGTTTTAAAATCTTTGCTTTGGGACTTATAGGATGATTTAGCAACTTTTCATGGGCTCTAATGCCTTCTTTGTTTGCTTTTGGGATTCCTTATATTTCTATTTTTAGTCACTTATGAAAATGAATGAAGTTAAAAATGAAATATAAAGCTAAAAGAACAATAAAGACAAAATTAATAAAAGCAAAATATCAACATAAAGAGTGTCCATTTTTGCCTCTGTAGCCAGTATTTCCATGCATTTAAAAAATTTTTTATATTTTGCTCAGTTTATGCTAGATATTCCTGAGAAGGCCACTCATATGTTACTTTTAAAAGTGGAATATGGAATAAAAACCTAAGGAATATTTGTTTAGATTATTTCTTGGTATTTGAGCATTCTAGTAGGCATTGTTGTGCCTTTTTCTCAAGATCATTACTATACATCTAGATGATAGAGGTCTTTCTGTTCTGCAGTTTCTAAAAAGGCAAAGTTGGAATAACTGCCAGAAAATGTGTTTAAATTATTTCAAAAGCAAAATACTTAGAAAGTGTTAAAATATCTAAAGAAAATTAATTAAAAATTAAAAATCTGATTAAAATTAAGATAATTATTCTAGATGTATAGATATCCTCAACATGCGAATTACTGACCAGAAACAAGAATTTCTGGACCATTTTACTTTCAATCAGTTTACTTAGAACTGGACATAAAAATTTAAAACTCACAAAAAATATTGCCAGACGAATAGAGTAGGCAGAATTGGAAAAAAGTAAATAAAATATTTGAAAACCCAATGGTCTGGAAAATAGACAAAAATGTAAAAACACACATAAAATGTTGGTTTGCTCTCCAAATTAAAAAACCTGCAAAATGCATAAAAACTCATAAAGAGTACCACAACTGCTTAATGATACACCAAAATGACTAATATATACCAAAAGAATCTGTCTAGATTTTTACCTAATTAATCATTAAGCCAATTTGTTATTTTAAACTGTTCCTTTTAAGCAATTCATGTATAATCATAATTTCCTATGATGGTGAATGAGGAGGAAAATAGATGGTTTGTAAAGTAACTGGATCAAAATAGACACTTAATAAAACACAAATCTCCATATTTTCTAAGGCTCAAAAAGCTTGATGCCAAAAAAAGCATAACAAAAATTAGTGTAACAAATTGAAATAGGCTTTAGGATTTGAGGACTGCTGAGGAATAATTTCTGCAAATTATCTGTTATTCAGCATGTCTGTTGTTTGCATACTTAATGAAACTGTTCTCTGGCAGAAAGAGAAATACATACATAGTTGATTCAATTCTAAAACCCACTGTTTCATCAATTTATGCAATGAATATTTGGTAAGCATTATTAGAGGAGGTATATACACCCAGAGGCTCACTAGCTTCAAGGTTGTTTTTTGCATTCTCTCCCTGGCCCTCCTGCGGGTGGTCTGTGATGACCAGCACTTAGACCACGGACTACGGTACCTGGTATTAGGTGCAGTAATATCGGAATTTGGGGTTATATTCTTACTTAGTGATATATACACACATACGTCAGCTAAACCAAATTATATCTCATGATTCATTTTCCTGTTGTTGTTTTTGTAACTTTTTGCTCTCTCTATAGTTAAGAATTCTCTCATTTCTCACTCCAAAGAGAGCTATCTTTGGGCCAGTTGCCCAATTGTTACCCTGGAATGAGCCACTGCCTTGCTATTGCCTGTTGTATCACCTATTTTCTGAAACCCATCTCTCTCTTTCTCTCTCTTTTAGGCTTACTCCTTCATTTCGGTGAAATGTATCCTCTGGTAAGTTCTTGAGAGAAGTGTCCATGGGTATGTTAGAAACTCTGCGTGTCTTAAACTACCTTTATTTTATTCTTGCACTTGATTTATGGTTTGCCAAGGTATAAAATTCTCAATCATTTTTTCATTCAGTATTTTCAAGCCTAATATTGCCTCTAATATTGTTATGAGAAGTCTGATGTCACGCTGTTTTCCAGTCCTTCCTGAAGCTTTTAAGATCCCTTTATTGTTAACGATCTGATAAATTCATGATAATATGCCTTGGTGAGAGTCTTTTTTTATTTATTACGCTGACCCCTTGGTGGGCCCTTTCAATTTAGAGTCTGGGAAATTTTCTTCTATTATTTCTTTGATAATTTTCTTTTTGCTATATTCTCTGGTCTCTTTTTCTGGAACTTCTGGGAATTGGACTTCCTGAATAAATTCTCCACATCTTATCTTTTCTATTATGTATCCTTTCAATTTTTGTCCTACTTTTCGGGAGATTTCTTTTGCTTGACATTTTAACTTTTTGCTGATGAAAAATAATCAGCTATTAGATTTTTAATATCCAAAAACCCCTTCTTCTTCTCTGATTACTCCCCTTATATAGCAACCTGCTCATGTTTCATGGTTTCTTTGAAATTCTCTATTGCTTCAAGCAGGAACCTGTTATCTTTGAGTTCTCTTTTCTTTGCTTATTTGTTTTTGTCTCCCTTATTTATCTTGGAAGCTTTCCTCAATTGCCTAGTATCCTTGGCTGCCTTTTCATATGTTAAAAATGGGCTTCTAAAAAGGTGATTGGAAATGTGTAGGCGTCATGCCACCATGCCTCACTGTCATGTGGTCTAGTTGCTAACCGGCCTTTTCACTGGTGACTTAGATGTCAGTAGCTGTCAATCTTTGTGAGGGGATGGCATCTCTGAGAAAAATACTCTATTTCCTGCCTAAGAGTTTTAAACTTGGCTGCTGGTGTTAAGAGATGGGTGGGAAAGGGAACTGGGGATATCACTATTCAGTATTCAGACTTTCACTTAATTGATATATTTTTAATCTGTTATCCCGAATGTCTGGGTCGTTCCTTCAGGAGTTTTTCTAGTTCAGTTTCTCCAGGGGTGGATTTTAGCTGATAAGGGTAGAACATGGAATTATAACTGACTCTGAAATAGACTTCAGATAACCTCCCTGTTCTTGCCATCCTCTTTGCCTGAACGTTTCTAGAGTTTCACAGAATGACTCAGTTTGCTTCTCATCTACAGAGCCAACCACGGGCACTTAGTCCAACCCTCCTGCCCTCCTTTGGGGCCATCCTCTTTCTGTATATGTTATAGAATAAGGTTATAGGTGTCTCCTAATACTGTTAAAGATAGAGTTTGTGTTTCTCTTTCTTATTCTGCTTACTGTCTGGAGATGATTTTTAAAAGGATAAGGAGATAGAAATGTCTTTGCTATACCATCTTGAAAGGTAAAGATTCTGGTGTTAACTTTTATATCAGAATATATTGGGAGTGGAATATTGCTCTCTGTGACTACAAATTAATATCTGGACACTAAAGAGCAAAACTTTGTTCTTCTTTTTACATTGGATTTGGTTATCTTGGGATTTTGAACTCGTGCTGACTATTGACCTTATATTTAATTGCTTTCAATCTTCAGCATCAAGTTAGTCAAATATCCCAAGTATTTCTGGGAGGAGAACTGGCGGTAAGGTAGATTGAGCCTCCTGGTCAAAGGGCTCTTCACTGCGTGGGTCTCTCTAAGACCAGTCCCGAATGCTGCTTATGTCCATATAAAAGAGTGAATGCTCTTTATCTTTGCTTCCCATCTCTTAATCTGGTGCAAAGGAAAGATAATTTGCTCTCTAATTATTTCAGAGTATGAATCCTGATTGTTCCTTTTGAGCTTGGTGAACTTGGACAACCTAAACAATTTTGCAAGCTCAATCTCTTCTCTTCTAAGCTGGGGTAACTGATACCAGACCTATGGATAATATTAAATAAATGAAGAAGTTAATTCATTTATTGCTTTAACAAACATTTCCTAGGCTTCTTTTAAGTGCCAGGCATAACGTAAGCCAAAAATCCTTGATGGCAGTTGAGCAGGGGAGGGAAACCCAAGAGTGCTTATGAGGGTAGAAAGTGGTGAGGGCTGGGACAGAGGGATGCATTATGGAAGCACAGATATGAGCAAGCAACCCAACCCTGGGGGCGTGGGAGCCTATCCGGGATCGCTCTTGATAGGGTGGTACTTGAGATGGACAGGCAGATTTTAACAGAAAATCAGGAGCTACCCAGGTGAAGAGGAAGTATAAGAATATTCCATGTTATGGAGATAGCATAAGTAAGGATTACAGAGGTGAGAATTGACATTGTTTGTACAGGAGAGTGAAAATGATTTAGTGTTAATGAATCCCCTAACAAAGACTCCAGCACTTCAGAAATGTTAGTCACCTCCCTCCCTGCAGCCCCTAAATGTGGTCTTACTAAAAATTCAAGGGATTCTCAATTCTTGGAGCCAAGACACAGAGATATCTGTCCTATGCATCAGATGTAGCCACTGCAGGACGTGTGTGTGGGTGTGGTGTGGTGTGTGGTGTGCGTGTGTAGGTGAACTTGTGCTTTGTTGTCCAGGGCTGGTTTTACATAGGTTTCATTAGGGAGCCAATTTCTTCCTCTTAGCAGTTCAGTTTGACCTTTGCCATTAGTATATTAGATTAGAGTATAATCTAATATGCATGTATATATAATACACACAAAATATACACTAATGTGGTCTATTAGGTTATATTCTGCTATACTTCTCTGTGAACTCTCTGTAGAATTCTCTATGAAAACAGCTGTCATGTTCTATGAAAGTCCTTGTGCTCAGACTGGTGCCACAAAGGGGACTTTTTCTCAGCACTAAGTTAGGTTTGCCTCTTCCTGAATTCCCCGAAAAGGTATTCCTGCCAACGACTCCAATGGAATTGAGATATAACCTTCTCATTTGAGGCATTTGGGGAATTCCAGCTCAATAATAAAACTCTGCTGTTGAGGTTAACATGGATTTTTCTAATTAGATCCTTCACAAAAGGGGATGGATTCATCACTTATAAGTCTCAATCTTCTCTCTTAGAGTCAGAGATGAGTTGACATGGACATCATACAAATTGCTCTATTGGCTTTGCTTATATTCTCTATGGGGAGCATAGTGTGGCTTCATCATTGCTGGGCTTAGCTTATTTCAAACAGTGGTAAACATTTTCTGTCATTAAGTGTATCTGTGAAATGATGGTAAAAATCATGAAGGTACATGTGACCTCCATCATGGTTATCCTCTTGGGAAAGTGTATTCTGGTGTCAATGCTGCCTTCAGATCCCGAAGCACAGTTATTGGATATTCTCAATTAATTTCATCCTTTTAGGGAAGAATTCCATTGCAGAAACCTCACAGTCATGACTTGTGAATAAAGTGTGGAATATAATTTAATTTACACATGTGGTGTCACTATGAAGTAATGAGAATCATTTGCTTGGATACTTTGCAAAAATGGTTCTGAAGGTAGTTTTTAAAAGGGTTTCAGAAAATTTTTTTAGCACAATTAAAATAATTTTAGTTTATTCACTTGTTCAATTATTCATCTAATATCTATCAAGACCTATTATTTTTGTTCTGATACTCTCCTAGGTACTGGGAATGAAAATGATGAGTGAGATAGACTATTCTTTGATGAGGGATCCATCTACTTTGGGTGGTGGGGTGGGGGATGTGTGGAAAAAATACATGGAACACAGTATGATAAATGCTATAGTGTTGACATATTCTTATGCCTTCTATATATTATATATTAGTCAATAGTAACCAATTCCTAGGTTGTTAGGGAAGGCCGCATGGAGAAATAAGGATCTCCTCCTAAGCTGAATTCCGTGAACAGGATTGTGTTGGCAATATTTAAGTTCTGCCTTTCATTTAAAAGACAATACCGTTACTTTGTAAATGTATTTATAGTGATGTATTTGTACTGAATATTTGAATTTCAAGTGGTATACCTTGGAAGGAAAGATTTCTGGACAGATTATAAAAGAAAGTCCCTTGCTCCATTTCTTTTAGAAGTAGTAAACACTATGGTTACTTTTCTAAGACAACAATAAATATGAAAATCCTTTTCATATTGTTCAAATAAGTGCTGTAATTGTTGTTACTATTTCTACCTGTACCCATTTGTGTTTTATATCAGCTATCAAACACAAAGTTATCACAATGACTAATAGAGGTCCTCAAAGTCTTTTTTCTTATACCAAATGAATTCACAAGTTGAGATGAAAGAAAAGAAAAAAATAATAGAAATTACTGAAAAACGTATTTTACAGCACATTTTTAGGGAAATGCTCTTTTATTACTTTAGGGTAAGATGGAGAAGCCATAACCCATTTGCCAAGTGAAAAAAGCTTAATATCTAAATTCTTTATTTACTTCTATTGATCTTATTTTCATCAGTTCATTCCTTTCTATGCAACGTTCTTGTGCAGAGATGAAGACCTCAACCTAAGATAAATGTAACAAAATTCATAATCTATTCATTGATCATAGCATTTTGGAGATGAAATATTTCCTTCCAGTCAGCACCAGAATTGGTTGCAGCTAGTGCAGGTCCTAGAGGCATTAAAAAGACACAGAAGGCCTAGGTCCTTCCTTGAACAAAGATAAGTCTAATGAGTCTCAATAATGTAATGATACTGCCAGATTCATGTGAAAAGTTTGTGTATACCTATGCTCTCTCATGCAAAAACTCTTAGAATATTGGAAGCCTGAGAAATCTTTCAAAATTGACTTACGTTAGTATGACATACTCATTTATTAGCTGCTAAGTGCAGACCCCACAGTTGCCAGGGACTGAATTCTTGCCCTCATGGAAAAAAAGTTCTAGTAGAGTAAAGGAATAATTGTCTTAGGCATGGTCTATGCTTCTTGTTGATGAAGCAAACTACACTAAAATTCAGTTTTAGAACAGGGTGATTTCCAGGGTACGTGGCACAGAAAACAGTAAGTATAATGATCTTGAAGTTCTAAAACGAGACCCAGTTCATCATGATGATTGGTTTGAATCTGCAAATCTCCTAGGATGGGACAGCTAAGTTTACAAGTTAGAAAGCGGTGTGACCACAGCTCTGGAGTCGCCTCCTGACATGTTATTGAATTTCAGGGCCTGGACTCTGGCCTGAGAAGTGAGTGTTTATAATTATGTGTTTTCACATATGTTTTCCTGACTGCTGTATATTTTGGCTATTGTTTATATACACACTGCGTAGGGAAAAAAATACTCTTGACAAGAAAATTAACTAAAAGATTTTGATGTTAAAAATGACAGGCAGACTTGGAGCCTGAACTCTCATAAGAGATGTGGGTCGTGATGGGTTAACATGAAGGGAAAAAATCTCCTCAGATGTGATTTTAGGTGTGTAGACTAGTCCTTCCACAAAGCCACCAACACATGCAAACCTAACATTCTTTGTAAGTCTCAAACAATAGACTCTCTAAGAAGATTACGTCACATTGTGTGTTTTCGGTCAGGAGAAGGTATATTTGTGAATAGGTTGGCCTGCAGCAGCCTTCTGCCAGTTTAGTCCTGTGACTGACTTGGACAAATAATTCCTCCAGTGGCAACATAGTTAGGAATCACAGCTGTTGTGAGTGGTGCACGTGGCGGAGAGCCTGCGTGGAATATTTGTGAGGCTGGGGACTGGTGAGGCTGATTTTCAAGGCGTTCCTTCTTTTGTTCCTGTTAAGCCTCTTCCTTGCAGAATCCGTCAGAAAGAAGAGCTTTATATTGAGAGATTATGTTGAATCCCATTCAGTAAGCAACGAGGTGGTAACATAACACTCTTGCGACAGGCTTTGGACTTAGCTTTCCCATTCCTCACTGAATGATGCTGGGTAAATACCAAGAGACCGAAAGAAGTCCGCAATACTCCTCCAGTCAGCCTGTAACTCAACTCCACTTGTAGCAAATCTAGATGAAAGACCCGGAGTTGTTAAATTATTTTTCTCCTGCCGAACACTCCTCAGAAGTTGAAGGTAGAAAAGTGGAAACAGGAGTGGGGGCCATAAAGCCCAGGAGAGCTGGAAGGTTTAATAGCAAGTTCTAGGGCCATGCCCGGGCAATGATAGAAAGAATTTTGTTACAATTCCTTGCTGTTATTTTATTTTCCTTAAACGGCAGATTCAAAATTTGAATTCCTTCATAACTACCTCAGTCACCTCTTCTGCCTCGTCTAGAATCGGCTCTCATGGTCAAAGCTTAATCTTCAGGGGAAAAGGGTGATCATGAAGTGGCTTTCCCTTAGAGTTGTCTTTATTTCTGCATGTTTGGCCTCTGACATAATTACCTTTTCTAATTTAATAAACATATGGAATTACTTTTTCTAAACATGACTGAAGGGTCAGAGTTTATGTTTCCTTTAATAAGATTACAAAACTTCTTAAAGTTGAGAGAGAATTTTTTTCATGTGATAAAAGAATTCCTGAGAGATTCTTGATTTATTATTATTTTTTGAATGTGAATACTTGAGCACAATGTTTTAATTCTCATTAAATGCCTCTGTATAATTTTGACTATTCTTCATTTGATAGTTTATATCCTTAGGAGACATTACATAGTGTGCTGGTCCTGGTTCCCCATTTTAAAGACGGAGAACTTTATATACAAATATTCTGGCAGTTGTTTTTAGATTTCATTTTATCCCAAACATCCTTACTTGACTCCATAGAAATGTTCTTAAGAAGTTAAATGTACATCAAAGTGCTTTGGAATTTTTCATATTCATAATCCTCTGTTAAACGAACTGGGTAGGAATGCCACTTAAATCAACTCTATGGAATCAAGTAAGGCATTTATATATTTGTCTTTCATTCAGTGGGTATTTTTTAGATACTTTCTTAGTGCTGAATGCTGGACTAAATGCTAGTGTGCTATAATGGCATACTCTTGTCTAGAGGGGAACATGGACAGGTAGGCTGGGTTTACCACCAGGTAAAAAAAGAGCCTATGGTAAATTATGCATGTAGTGTTGGGAAAGCACAAGAGAGGAGCATCTAAATCAGACTATAAGAGAAAGGGGGACTTCTTAAAGGTGGTGATATTTGAAATTAGTTTTGAAGGATGAGAAGGAGTTAACCAGTTGAGAAGGGAGCAAGAACATTCTAGTTACAGAGAACAGCATGTAGGAAGCCTCCTTAAGGTATGACATTATCACGACACTGACCAGATCCTATATGTGTAATCAAGAAGGTAAACATGGGAGAGTGATAGAAGATAATAATCTCTCGGTTTGATTTCTACTCATTGATTACTTCTCTGTCTCCTTGACAGCTTCCTTTTTTTCCCCCTAATTCCTAACTTCGGATTTCCAAGAGCTCAATTCTTAGTTCCCTTCTCTATCTATTAGTGATTTCATTGAGTCGCATGGCTTTCAACGTCATCTCTGTACCAAGAACACTCAAATGTAAATATTCTAGCCTAGATTCTCTTCCAAACTAAAAACTTGTCTACAAACTATCTGATATTTCTATTTGGGTGCCTAATAGAACTTTCAGACTCAACATGTCCAAAACTCAATTGTTCATTTTCTCCCCACTAGGCTGCTCCACCCACAGCCTTCCTCGGCTCCATTGATGACCACTTTATTCTTCCAGTTGCTCAAGCCAGAATACTACAAGATATTTTTTCCTGTAATTGAGGTAAGATTCATAGAATATTACATTCATCATTTTAACCATGTTAATGTATACAATTCAGTGGTGGTTAATACTTTCATGTGAAAGCATGACCACTATCTAATTCCAAAATATTTTCATCATCCACAGAAGTAATCTTTTATCCATTAGCAAACATTCCCATTCTCTCCAGGTCCCCAGCTCCTGGAAACCACTAATCTACCATCTGTAGCAATGGATTTGCCTCTTCTGGACATTTTGTATAAATGAAATTATGTAATTATGTAATATGTGTTTGGCTTCTTTCACCCAGTGTGATGTTTTCAAGGTTCATCCATACTTGAGATTAAGACTATTTTTGATTCCTTTCTTTCTCTCACACCTCACATCCACTCCATCAGGAAATTCTATTAATTCCATATTTAAAATATACCTGGAATCTGACCACTTCTCAGTTCTTCCACTGGGACCTGGTGTGGACACTTCCACATCTCTTCCACATTATTACTAAAGTCCCTATCTGCCTCTCTGCCCTATCCTTACCTCCCTCCAGTGGATTCCCCACATAGCAGTGAGAAGGATACTTTTAAAACCCAAGTCAGCCAGTGGCATCTTCTTGATCAGTTGTGGTCTTAGCAGTATAAATAAATAAATAAATAATGCAGTGATACTATACATTGATATTCAACTCTTATTATAAACTACATTATTCTCTGCAAGTATTCAAGAAAGAAGCAAATGTTTAATTGAATCAATAATTTTTTCCTATAAAACATACATTAAATTAAAATGCAAATAACATTTATCTAGGTCACACACTAAGCAGGTGATGACAAAAAAAGAATTAATCTCTATAATTCAAGTTTAAAAGAAGAGTCTATTACATAATAGCTGCAATTTCTTATTTAGAGACCCTTTGTTACTGAGAAAAATTTTTCTGATACATGAATAATTATAAAATAAGCCAATAGAATAAAATTTTCAGACACAGTTTTTCACTGTTCAAAATCTTTCAGTTAATAGTGTCAGTTCTCTAGGTAGCATATCAGCAAGAAGTTATAAATTAGGCACTACAAAAGAATCATTGTGTAAGATTTCTCAAGCTTTGGAACCTGTAATATACATCCTTTTTATGTTTCTCTGCTTTTCTAAATCTCTTGCCTATTTTCTAGGATAAGTACACCAACAATAAGGGGGAAGGTATACTACATTAAATAATTTTTTGGGGGTAAAATTTGATTAGAAAATGGTGATCCATATTAAACATGAACTAATTTGACAGGGCTCAAGCCAGAGATTAGTTACCAACATGTTTATGAAGTAACATAAAACTTTAATTTCCAGCACTACGGCAAACATATGACACGTAGAAATGTTAATTAAATGAAATGTCTTTAACAAGAACAAAAACAAAACAAACAAGCAAACAAAAAAACCCCCAAACACACACACACACACAAAACCCCAATTCAGAGCATGTCACTCTTTTGCTCAAAACTCAGCAGTGGCTCCCTATCCCATTCAGAGTAAAAGCCAAAGTCTCCACCATATCTATGAGGCTCCTGGGTTCCTTACAAGTTTCCAAAGGGTTAATTTAAGTGGCATTCCCTGTCCAGACTGGCCTACTCTCATTTTTCTCACTGGGCCATTCAGGCCTTCTTGCTGCACCTCAAATTGGTTGCCCCCCAGCTTAGGGACATGGTACTCACTCTTCTCTCTGCCTACAGTGTGAATTCACTCATTTCCTTCAGACCCTTGCTCATGATCACTTATTCCATGAGGTTTCCCCTGGTCCCCAACTCTCATCTGAAATTGCAACAGGACCTCCCACTCCAGCACCCTGTCTTCCTAACTTTGCTTTTGTAAATATTTCTAGAACACATGTCATCCTCTAACTTGTCCTATTCTCTCTTTCTTTTTCTCTTCATTTCTTGTGTGTGTGCGTATCTCTCAGAAGAATATGAACTCTACAAGGGTAGAAATATTTGTCTTTTTTTTTCCATTGGTGTATAATATTTTTAGGACTACCTACCATCTTCTTTTCTTCTCCCCAGGTGAAGTCTGGGTAGCATAGTCCCAGAACAATGCATAGACAAAACCAAACACATGAGAGGTGAAAGGAATCCTTCTTTTTCTTAAGTGCTTGGAGTTCTCCTGATCCAAATGCCAAAAATAAGGAGGTAATTTTTCTTTTCTTTTACAGCTTAAAGAATGTTGTCAAATAAGACTAACTTAGACTCCTTAGGCAGAGCACATCATCCTGGGATCCTGGGATACCTCTCTGAACTTCCTTCCATTGAATTTGAGTTTGGATGCCAAGGTAGCTCAAGAAGACACTTGAAAAGAGCACTTTGGAAGGCAGTTAACTTGAGCTACCATAAGTTCAGTCACACGCTGAGCTAGTTCAGAGACGGAGTCAACGTTTTCCCCCCTTGGCATTGCTTACAGTTGATAAGGAGTTAACTTTGCCTGTTGCTTCCTGACCCAACCTTAACATGTGAGAAAATTTAGTTTCACAAAAGCAAACTTAGAGAAAACAGAGTTGTGTTAATAAAATAACAGTCCCTTTAGACTTGGGTCATCTTGAAGATTCAATTTCAAGAGTGTTTTAGTGTAAACATATTTCTAAAGTTTCCCAATGCCAGCTGATATAGTCCTTTTGGGAGAAACCAAGTGTGCCCAAATAAAATAGAGGGAAATGCCACAGAGAAATTCTCATAAAAGATAAACTATTGCAAAAAGATATATATATATATATATATATATATATATATATATATATATATATATATATATATAAAGAGAGACAGATATATATATTCATGATGCTAAAGTAGGGATCTTAAAAGATGGCAGAGTAGACAAGAAGGATGAAGTGGGAGTCTATAAAACTTACATTATATTTTTGGTTCCATCAGAGATCAAGTCTGTGATCTTTGGAACATGTTAATCTCATGTTAATCTGTTTACTCTTCTATAAAAATGACAATAATCAGGACTGCTTAGACTATCTCATTGTCTGCCTTGAAAGTAATTGAAGCAATATTTGTTAATGTGCTTTGTAAATTGAAGGCAGCAAATTAGTGTAATTGTTTTTAATAATGGAGTGCAATATAGCTCAGGTATGAANAGGACAAAGATTAAACTATAGTATTTTTGATTAAAAGAGATTCAAATTGTTTAAAGTGATCTTTCTCTCTTGAGCAGGCAGTCAGCTGTGGTCTGTGCTCTTGGATATGTCACTAGTGCTCCTCCCAGCAAGGGACTGGTATAAAGAGCCAGCTCCAGCCCCAGCGTGAGGGGCGTTCCCAGTGTAGCTCCAGGGCCTTTCTGCGTGTTCCCTCTGTGGTGTCTTCAGAAAAAATGACAGCTGGCTGCTCCTCTCTATAAAGTAGGACAGCCATTGGTTCACCAACTCTTAGGTTAAGATGGTCCATGTTTATCCAGTTTTAACTCAGCAAACACGGCACTCCTTTCATTTAGCAAATCTTTACTGTACTCTTCTTTGCATCGGCTATAGAGATTAACCATGGTCTCCTTCCCTTGAAGATTGCATAATCTTTAAGAGACACATCAGTAACCCAATAATCATCGTGCCTAAGTAACTCAGGTTGCTGGGAAGGCCAGAGAAAGGCAGGTCTTTCATCTTGGTAATAAGGAGCAGAGGGAGGTTTCTGAGAAAAGTATCCAGAGAAAGCCACATGGAGCTGACTCTAATACCCTGAATTGTAAATGAATTACATAGAATAAGCCCCAAACCTTAGTTCCCAGTAGGAAATTATTGTCTGTCGTAGTGATGGATTGGAAGCCTGACAGAAAAATATGTCTGCATGTTATCTTACTGGTTTCCCATCCCCAATTCTGCTTCTTCCTCCTTTTAGTTCTGGGTGTTAGAAATTCAACCAAAGAAAGGTAGGCATGGCTGGTGTCAGAGTGCCATTTTAGAGCTGATGGCTACACTGGTTGGGAGTCTACTTGCTTAGAGGAAATAATTTGTGAGGAGATTATAGAGATAATGCCATTTATTTTTATATTATTATACAATAATAGTAATTATTATTATTATTATTATTATTATTATTAGCTCTTAGAAAGTATGTCAATGGGCATGATAGTATTTGCCTAATACTTAACTTATCCTCTTCGTGACTAGAGCTAACCTTGGTCAGGCGAAATTTTAGAACCATAACTCAGTGTTATGGGTTGAATTGTATCTCCCCAAAATTCATATGTTGAAATTCTTACCCTAGACTGTAACTCTATTTGGAAATAGGGTCATTGCAGATGTAAGTAGTTAAGATAAGGGCATCCTGGAGGAGGGTGGGTTCCTAATCTGATTGCTGTTCTTATAAAAAGGTGAAATTCATACACAAACACTCCTGGAGGGAAGGCAACATGAAGAGGCTCAGGGAGAAGACAGCCATCTACAAGCCAAGGAGAGAGATCAGGAACACGCCCTTCCCCCACATCCAGCAGAAAGAATCAACCCTGCCATCTGCTGATTTTGGACTTCTAGCCTCCAGAACTGTGAGACAACACATTTCTATTGTTTAAGCCCCCCAGTTGTGTAGCTGTGTTGTGGCAGCCCTAGTAAACCAATACACCCCCCACACTCTGGTATCTGGCTTCCAGTAGAGGGAATGGGTCTACTGAGGTGTTGCCTCATTCTGTCAGAGCTGCTAACTCTCCTGTGTCCTGACAGGAGGGAACTTAAGTGTTTTTTTCCAAGAGATGCCAAGCATGAGTTATGAATTCAGTATGGCTCAGCATGGGTACTTTTGTCTTTTAAAAATGGTATTGGAAAAGAGTAAGAACTTATAGATTAGCTTTCTTTTATTTTGTGAAATGTTGGACAGGAAAGAAAAAGAAAAAGTCCTCAGGGCACTTTAATAATACTTATTTAACCAGCAGTGAAAAGAATTCACACGTTATTGATGGGATATTTTTAAGGAGACAAGGTATTTTTGTGAACTTCTTTTTCAAAGGACAGAAAACAAACAAACAAACAAACAAAACCCAAAACAGACTAACCTCAAAACCAACCAAGAACAACAACCAAAAAACTCTCAAAACCCCAAAACAAAACCCCTTCACTTTATGTTCTTGAAGATTCAGTAGAAATCTCTGATCTTCATCTTAACTCCCTGACTTAGTTTTGTTTTTCTCTAAATTTCAACCCTTAATGATGAATATTCTTAATTCTGCGTGTAATTGTTACTAGTTGCCCTTGAGGCACATCATTTGTTTTATCTGATTTGCAAAAGACAGGTGTTATTTGTCAAGGGAAGATTATAATATGATTCCAATTCTTATTTTATAATATGATCAGCTATTAGTATTAATAAAGTCTATGCATACAATAATTTGAATTTTCAATATTACTAAGTGGGAAGCAAGTGTCTAGAAAGAGTATGGACTTGAAATTAGAAAACCTGAGTTTAAATGCAAATCCTGATGCTTCTAGGCTTGCAACTGTGAGCTGGTCACATAACCTCACTGAATATGTTCAAGGCTACAAGCAAGCTATCTCCTCCAAATGTCTATATAAAGAATTAAAATTAGGTAATGAACATCAGATTATCTGGCATGATGCCCACACACAGATACATCCTGAAAAATAGCCTTTGGGAGTTTGTTAAATCAAAACCTCTATTAGAGTAATAAATGGATGTTATTTTCATTCTAGTTGTTCTGTTTTCTAAATAGCACATTTTTTTCTCCTCAAATTTGAAAGCCTCTTACAATAAGTAAAAAGGACCTAATCTATAATCAATTTTTCAAGGCACCTAGTTTTAGGATGTCATTTAATATTTATTGTGGGTTTACGGTGTACCAGAAAGTATTTAGTACCTATTATCTCATTTGGTCCTTATAAAAACCTAAGGAGGGAGCCACTATCATTACTCCCATGAGGCAACTGAACCTCAGAGCATAACTCTAAGTGCAGAGCCCCCCTGGGAAGGGAAGGATCTGACTAGGAAGGGGGTTCAAACCAAGGTGGCATGGGGCCAAGACCAGGCTTTTAACCTCAGCACCAGTCTGCCTCCCTATAGTGGAAGATTACCCCAAGCACTACTCTCTCACTATCCAGAGGACAGCTTACGGATAAAATGTTTTTCACTGAAAGAGATAACTAGCGAAAGGGATTAGATTTATTATTACCACAGCATAAAGAATGAAGACTTCTCAGAGATCACTGCTGTCTTTAATCTCTTCTTGAAAGAAAAATCTTGGGAAAGGATAAATGAAAGTGAATGATGCCCAGTCTTGGGAGAGAAATGGTTTCCCACATCTGAGATGACTCACATCTTAACCTTTTTGCTCTAATTTCTCTCTTCGTACATATCCTATGATTTACTCTCTGGATGATGGCTCTGTACGAATTCCCGGCCAACACGCGCAGACATTATGCATTTCAGAAGACACATGCACTCTGCTTTTAAGTGGTCACTTTCCCCTGGCTTCCCATATTTCTTTTCCCCCAAGAATACATTGTCTACCATGAAGTAGGTTAGGAAGCAGAACCACTTCACGCAATAAAAATGGCAGGTTGATTTTATAGAATTTTGCTACGTCTGTTACAACCAATTGATCCCAGGCAACAGAGACTCTGGTAACCTCCTCCTGAGGACTATGGTGGTGCTTATGTGAGGCTGGTTTTGTAATGCTGTGTGGTGCGGTGTATACATACGTTGATCACTGCCTGACAATTAGGGAATTTTTCCCTTGATTTTGTTCATCAATCTGGTTCATTTTGCCTCAGACACATTTTTCTCCCTAAGATTATCTCCACAAACCCCAGTGCTACGAAGAATGAATTCCAATAAAACCCAATAAATCTGACAGAAAAATGTAGAGTTAGAGATCCGCACAGGCCATGAGGACTGTCGCATTAAAGGCTCCTGGGGAATTTTTTTATGACTTTTTTTCCTTCCCTCTAATGCTTGGTCTCTTGCTTCCATAAATTCTGCAGGCTGGCTTTTCATTAACTCAGAAAGCTGAAATAATTCTTTGTAAAGAATTCTTTAGTCACACATGATTCAAAAGTTCACCAAGATCAAAGCCAGTCGGCTTTGTGGCGGACCCAACACCGTATATTTCATGTAAATGGTGTGGCTTGCTGCATTCTCAGCTGGAATTGTTCCAATTTCACATCCCTTCTGCAGATAATGGGACCCTCTTATGCTGTCCCCAGCACAAGGGGCTGCTCTGTGTCCAACCCTGTCTCCCTCAGGAGCCCATACAGATGCTGTCTGTACAGGCCAGTGAAGTCATTCTGACATCCCCCTCAATATTATCTGAAATTTCATGAGGCATGGGAGTCGTTCTTGGCCCTAGGGGGTCTGGGGCAGTGGAATGGGGGAGGCAGGGACTGGAGCAGAGAAATGCTTCATTGTTCAAGCCTCCTCTGTCTCTCTGATTTTCCCTTTAGGAGGGTGGGATGTATTAAAGAGACCCAAAGGTGAGATTAAAGTAAACCAAGAATAACAAGAACAGACAGTCTTCCTTCTTGGGGATATTGCTCTCTTGTTCTCAGACTGTCTTATTGTCCTTACATCTTTCATTTAAAATATATGGGCACAGGAGGAAATGATGTGTGAGAGATATGGGAGAAAGAGCTTGACAGTCGGTCTGTAATGACAATAGTGCTGGAATAATAGAGGGCCTTTCAAGGGGCTGACCACTTCCATGTGTGCCCTCATCGTGGGCAGAGAGGCTCAGAGCCATTTGGAGATGTGCCACACACTCAGGTGGAAGCAAGGATAGAGAGCCACGCGGACAGTAAATTCTTCATGATGCAGAACAGGGAAAAGGGTGTCCTGGTAGGTTCAGAGGCTCCTGGTGTCTCTCTACGGTGTACCTGTGGCTGCTCTATTGATGAACAGAGAGCCATCTAAGTTGGTTTTAAGACGAGACCAGGGGATGCATGACCATCTGGTCGCATGCATGGTCAGTAGTGGCTGTGGTTCTGAGAGAGCACTTCTGGGGCTTTGGAGGAGGCCCAGAGATGAAGGGCAAGCATAGGAAATGACAGAGAAGCAAGGGGTGTGCTGGAGACAGGGAGAGGGAGAACTCAAGGGGAAGAGATCAGAAGTCAGCCACTTGTAGGAGGGTAAAACAGACACCCTCATCCAGTCCATCACCATGTGTGGAGTGGAAGTGGCAGTTCTGTGTCCATTTGGTCGTCTGGGTAAATTCTTGGGGGACTTCAGCAGTCTAGCTAACATGGCCTTTCCGTGGTATCATAAGATTCAAGCCTTAAAGAAAAGTCAGGTTCTGGTCCATCTCTCCCTTGGTTTGCATTAACCCCTTCTGCTGTAGTTGTCACATCTCCATTAGAGGATCATGGTAACTACACCTTAGCCTATTTCGTCAGCATGTTAACGAATACAATAATGTAGGGGAGTAATTCAAACTTGTAGACAAATGCTCTGTTCGCCAACGTGATGGAAATATTGACAGTGAAGTTAGAAGAACAAAACCTGGTGTTCTATTACTCCGACAACAGCCCATACATCACAGAAGTTGAAAGTCAGCCTCCCCTCCTTCCTCCATAAGGAGCAAAGTATATTTTCAAAAATGGAAGCATCTGGTTAAATATTAAATAGGAGAGTCATTCTGAGGTCTTGCATCGCCAGCACTTAGGTAGCAGTTAAGTAAGATGGCCGTTGGCTTTGACAGCCATGCATTTATGATGCTGTATAAATAATAACTGACAGCAACTCCACGGTACTCTTTCCACCAGGTTTGCCTCTTTGCACTTTCTTTAGTGGTTCATGCACATGCACGCACACATGCACACATACACCCATGCACTTTGCCCGACTCTCATAATAGCTATTGTCTTCTCCCCTCCCGCTTCTTTCAACAGATGTGTCCATTTTTAGTTAATGTAAAGGAAATGGCAGCTCTTAAAGGTAGACTTTTGCAATGGGAAAGAGCTGCATTAACTGTGAAAACCTTTTAGCTGCACAATTTTTATATTCAGACTCCCCTCCCCAGACGTGGCTTCCCCAGGTCTGCATTTCCCTTTAAGCTTACTGGCTGTCAGAAGGGGCTGCTTAGGGGCTACAAAGAAGCAGTGCCCAGCAGCAGCTGAGAGACGTGAGCTCCAGGTTCCTGGGCCAGGGAATAGCAGCGTTTAAAGCCTAGGACAAAGTACTATTTGTGTGTTCAAAAAACGTTTTATGGAAAAGTTTGTTGTGCCAACCTGTGCTCAAAATGCTAATGGTATTTGTCTAGGCCGTTGGCCAAATAAAAACAGATTCACACATTTGAAGTAGAAGGACACTTGAAATAATAACTTACATTTTCAGAGTATCTCAAAATGTGATTAGCATATGTGCTCATGAGACTGTGAGATCCACAGGGCCACGGTGGGGAGAAGCTTCAGCCATAAACTGACCTCAGGAGGAGAAAACTCACATGTTGGCAGTGTGGGAAAATCTCCCATTAGAATTATCACTGGAGTCACTGTGAGAGAATCCACAGAGGGGCAATCTCAGGTGTTTGGAATGTAGGGAAAACTCCAGGCAATTGAGAATGCCAGCTCATCGTGCCAATGTTAGGAGGAGCAGAGAAGGCCCAAGGATGCAATTCATGTGGGAAATATTCTGGAAAGTGATCACGCTGAATCCACCTGGTATCTAAGGACCCACTTTAGCTAGCAAATGCATCTTACAGGCCTTATTCAACAGAGTATGTCACCAGAAAGACAAATGTCCCTCCCTTCCACCTTGCCCTGATGTCCAAGTATTAAGAATACTCAAAATAATGTGAGGATTCTAAAACACTCTCTGGAAACTCATAAATGCAGAAAAACTAGCCACTAGCCCATATCGTAGAATGTCAATTCCATAAGGGATCAAGTCTGATGACAGTCTTTCCACACTACCCTCTTTCCCATTTCTGAGAAAAACCTTCTATGTCCTCCTAAAGGCTGCTCCCAGCAAAGGTGAGCAGAAGGCCTGTTTCTTTTGAGAATGCACTTGATTTTTACATTAGGAAACCTTGCAATGTTTCCACACTCCTCCAAGTGGAACTGAGAATCACTGAACGGATAGGATCTTCATAAGCATTTTGAGCACCAGCTCTGTGCACTGATAAATTCTGGAGGATATAAAGGTTTTCAAGACAGATAATGTCTGTGCCTTTCTCTGTTGAGCAATCCATGTCAACAATGGAGATAAACTCCATCAGAAAAAAACACCTGAATATGAGTTTTCATTCTTGAGCATTTTCTTTGAGTTCTACCAGGAGATAGAACCCAATTAGTCAAAGCTTATTCTACCCTCATGTCTAACCAACCCACAGATCATGGTGGTTCCCAAATTTGGCTTTCACTGGAATCACCTAGGAGGTTTAAAACATATCGAGTCTCACCTTCCTGAGTTATTGATGTAATTAGTCTGAGGTGTGACTTGTGAATGGCGAGGGCCTCAATTAGCGTTGGATTTGATGTGTAGGGGTGAGAATCTTGGAGGACATCTTAAAATTCTGCCACAGTGGTAATTGTTAGAAAGGACAGGGAACCCCTTTATGGCCAGTAAGTTGCTAGAGGTCAGGGCCAGGGTCAACCAGTAGACAAGGTTTTTGAAATGATTATTATTTTACCAGTGACCATAAACATCTACAGATGATGGACATGGTGGCTAATAGAGCAAGCTGGGGAGAATAGACTCATGTTTATACCAGGCTTTACAGGTAACAAAGACTTTTCTAGAGTTGGCTTAGATGTATGAATGCTGAGCTCCACGTGGTTGGGGGTGGGAGATCTCAAAGGTATCTCAGGGATGGCTGACATGTGGGGAGGGTTTGAGTTCCAGAGGTTAAACAGGCAGGGCTCTGCCCTCCTTCTTGGTGCTCAGACTGGAATGGCTGTGCTTTGATGGGTTTTGGGTATTGGACTAGAATGTGCATGACTTCTGGAGAAACATTTCTTCCTGAAATGGTCTTCAGGGGGCCTTGTGGGGCAGGTGGGGTGGCTGTTAATTCCTCTGTCTTACCAGTGAGGAGGCAGGTTCCCTGAAGTTGCACAATGTCCCCAGAATCCATTTAGCTGGAGATGCTTCAGTCTCCTAAGAATATGTTGGACCTTGAGGCCCTGAAATAGCTTGCAGAGCCTACTTTTAAGCCATGTGATCAAAATCAACGTGTTTGTTGTTGTTGTTGTTTGTTTGTTTGTTTTTGCTCTAGAGCAATACAATTTTGACCCTCAAATACTATACTCCAGGTTGATTATTTTTTTTAAATAAAGCACTCGGCTTCTTGGACTTTTCCCACAAATCATGCTATGCAGCTATGAAGGAGATTCAAAATGATGTGCTAAGCATTGAATGCAATTGCAAAGGAATTTCTCATACAGATAGATAACTCGTGTGTGTGTGTGTGTGTGTGTGTGTGTGTGTGTGTGTGTGTTTTGGGGAAAGGTGGGGAGAGAGGCTTCACTCAGAAAAGTCCAGGTCACACGCAGTAATCTGCTATAAAGAGGATGAGACTTCTTTGGATGCATATAATTTTTTAGTGTATTTTTTTTAGAAAAAAGTTAACTAATTTTACCATATTTAGATTTTGATAGATTCAATAAAGACCTTTGAAAACACTGGAAAAATGACAAAGAGGAAATGGAAAATACTCTGAGTTCATGGCATGTTATCAACCCAAATATTAAAGTTGTGTGTTGCTAAGCTTTCAGACTTTTCTCTTTTGGAAAGGGATGGGTTTTCCTCCTGGCTGCAGGATTTTTACAGTATTGAGGCTGGCTAGTGGTGCAGGAAGAACTCTGCTGTCTCTACGAGCAGCATTAGCAGCGAGAAGTCAGCAAAGTACTTGATTTGCGGGGTATTTCCTAGAGAGAAAATCGTGCTCATCTGTCTTTTCTTCCTTTGAAGTGTCCCTCGTGTGGTCTCAAAGTGGGGGGCTTTGAGAAGGAGGGGCCGCTGGGGGGAGGAAGGGAAGTCAGGCCGGGGAAATGGATCTGGGAAGAGCAGCCCCGGCTGCCGCTCTCAGTCGCTCGTCCCCTTGCCGCAGACACACAGACCCATGCACATTAGCGGTCAGGTTAGCTGCAATATTCACAACACATTTGCTGGGGTTCAATTGATCGCTTTAAGCAAGAGATAGCGTCAGCAAGGATGTGGTGTGGAGAGGCCTGGCGCTTGGGGGTTTCCGCTCTCACACATCATCAAGCCCCACTCTGAAATGGTTTGAATTAATGACACTTATTCAGACAGACAAAGTAGATAAATGGAAATATTAGACAAGGCTTTTCACCTACTTTGCGCAACATTTCCCGTTACCTTGAGTGCTGGAAACTCTCCACGGTCTTGCTCAGCCTGAATAGGAGCTCACACCCTGCACCGCCTGAAGCAGGACGTGCCTATGCCCATGTAGGGAGGGTTACAGTAAAGGGGGTCCACTCTGTCGGGGTCAGCGGGGCCCAAAACAGAGACTATGTTGGAGACGTTAAGTTCCTATTCCCCAGCATCAGGGCTACCCCCTATGAGTGCCATTTATCTTGCACATTTTTATAATGATTGTGACAATTTCCTGGCAGTTGGTAGAAAAGTGTGTTGAGCAAGGGCACTTTTGACAAACTTGCACAAAGTGGCCTTTGAGGCTGGTGGCAGGGCTGCCAAGCATCACCAGGCAAACAAGGGCTTTAGAGTCAGAGCCCAGCTCAAATCCTTGCTCTGGCATTTCCTGCCTGTGTGACTTTGCACAAGCCACTCAAACACTCTGAGCTTTGGTTTCACCATCTGTAATCATGGATTTGATGTGAGGCTCAAATGAGGTGATCTGGGAAAATGCTTATCACAGTAAGAATCGTGTGAGCTCATGGTAGGTGCTCACAGATGATCAGAACTTTGCCCTCCTGTTCCACTATCTACTTCATTACTAGATAAAGGAAATTATGCACCGTGAGACCCTACAGGGGCACCGAAGCACTAAGGCCTCAACTTGACTTGGCAGGACACCTTCATTTGTGGGGTTTTAGTTTGACAGTTAGCAAAGCCATCCTAAAACTGGGCCCGGGGAATTTGTTTCCAGGGAAGCAGCCAGCTTCCTTTTCCTGATGCAATGTTAAAGTTATCCCATTATCTCCTCTTTATTTTAGAACCCTGTGGATGTGTGGGTGTGAAGGGGAGGTGATGGCCTACAGACGAGTTGGTGAATCTTGCTCTGTCTGCTCCTAGGACTTGTTCTGGGAAACTGCTCTAGGTTTCCATTTATCTCCATTCTCTTGCCTTTTTTTTTTTTTGAGAGAGAGAGAGAGAGAGAGAGAGAGAGAGAGAGAGAGAGAGAGAGAGAGAGAAAATGCAAGTGGGGAGAGGGGGCAGAAGAGAGAAAGAGTTCCAAGCAAGCTCCATGCCTAGCGTGGAACCCATGGAACTCCATCCCATGACCCTGAGATTATGACCTGAGATGAAATCAAGAGTCCAATGCTAACTGACTGAGCCACCCAGGTGCTCAAGAGAGGAGTCTCTTGCCTTTTTTATGTACATGAGGGAGCAGGGTAGAGTGTGATCTGGAGTCAGACTGCCTGGGTCCCATTCCAGGCTTTGTGTACTTACTGGCTTTGTGACCTTGGACAAGTTATCTCACTACTCTGTGCTTCAGTTTCCACATCTGTTAAATAAGGGTAATAATAAAATACCCACCCCATAGGGTGGGTTGCAACAATTACATGAGAAGGACTTAGTTTAGTAAGTATTCAATATATGTTGACATCTTTTATTAATGATGTATCTATTACATCATGTCATCTTCTTGGATTTCTAATTTATGTGATTTTTAAGGTGCATTCAATGGATTTTACATGCAAATTGATGTTTTTATGACACTAGCAGATTATGCATTTGGTTCTAGCTCCCATTGTTGGGACAGGAAATAAATCGATCTGCTAGGCATGGGTTCCCCAAGACCCCCTCTGTTCCTATGCCAGTTGAACCTTTGGCTGACTTTCTCGAGGCTCAACTCTAAAACTCCTTTACAGATTGAGGGATTTTCATTCTGAAAATATTATTTTCACTTTCCTTTCCAAAGGGGGTTTACTCTTCTTTAATGGGACAATCCAGGTTCTTTTTCAGATTACATGTTTTTAGTGTAACTGTTCTAAAGGGGAAAATATATGGTTAGATGAAAGAGCTCAGTTCGAGTTCCGTGTGTGTTGATAGAGGTTTTCAAACGCAAATATTTGATAAAAATATGTGGTTTTGTTTATTTATGTGTATCTATATATTAGAAATGTTAACTTGAACTGAACCGTTTAACATGCTTAATCCGAGGCAGATGGAATGGTCAGTGAGTTATTTTTGCAAACCACTTCTGTTGGCATTCAGAGTTTCCTTTCATATTGATTCCATTCTGGCTGTCCACTCGAGGTTTCACCAGAATAAGCTGGTGCCAGACTCCACTTCAATGACATATGTGTTCATTCCCCTGAAATACAACACAACTGCAAATTTCTTCAGCCCGTAGAACTACTTTTGCAGCTAATTAGACCAGACAGGGTGCTGCGGAGAAACCCCGGACACAGCATTGCACGCTGATAGGTATTCATACAGGCCAGCCCCTTCACAAAGTGAACAATTGCCCAAATAATTATTTCCTGCTGTGGACTCCTTTTTTTTTAATGCTTTGTTTGTGAAATCCTATTTTCCTTCCTACTTTCCTGTTGACTGCAGCTAAATTGAATTTGGTCCAACCCATCTCACACTGGGTCAGCAAAACTCTTCACTTTGTGGAGGAAAGGGGTTAACCCTTTGAACAATGCCTTTCTCATGGGCCCGGGACCCCATCTCTGATTATCTCTTATTCCAGTAGTAGAGCAGGAGGACAGGAAGGGCTGCACTGGTCTGGGCGGGGGGGATGCAGAAGGTGATAGAAATGGGATATGTTATATTAGGATCATGACCATTTTTGGTAAAGAGAGTTCATGTCACTTTTCCTATTGTCATGAAGAATATGGATTATGAGAAAGCAGGGAAGACAGTGTGCACAGGCTCATAAGTACAAGGAAGGAGGATACTTTCAACCAAAGGTCTTCTTGAGAAACATGGCATAAATTTGAAGGGAAGGGCAGACTGTTAAACAAAATTTAGAAAAGTTGGGGTAATCACCCCTGAGTAACAAAATTAATAGAGGGTCTGAATTAAAAATTGTGCGTGTGGGGGGGAAGGGTGACTCTAATTCATATCACATCTTAGAGCAGTCCATGGTGGTAGTACCTGTCTCATTTGTGACTTTTCGCCGTTTGGATTCAGAGGTGCTGTGTTGTGAGATCGGATAGCAGGGTCTGTTGAGAGGTGCGAGATCCAGAGGAAAGAGAACCAGCCGTGAGAGATATTCCAGCCAATATCAGCAAGTGTGATTTTGTTAGCACGTTGTGGCGCCTGTCCTCCATTGTGTGAAAACTGTCCCCATCCGGTGAGAGTTGGTGGAACTTGCTGGAAGCAGAGATGGTGTCAGAGGCTGCATTTGCCTGTCAATCTGGAAAATGTAATTTGTTTCTGCAGGTGGAATGTCTGGGTCAAAGCATTTTCCTGGTTGATGGAGAGACTCAAATTTTCCTGCTTAAATATTGTATGAAATTCTACTTCCACCTGCACTATATGAGTGTTAACTGTTTCCCCCAGCCCACTCCACAAAGAGCATGTACTCAGACTTTTACATTTTGCCAATATATGTCTAAACAATGGTATTTCACTTATGTTTTAATGTACCTTTCTCTTATGAGTGAGTAAGCATCTGTCCTTATGTTCAAGAGACATATGTGATGTTTTTTCCATTGTATCCTTTGGTAAATTTCCTATTGGCTATTGGGTTTTTTTTTTATTTCCTTTGTATTTACAAAAGCTTTTAAAACCTATCTCATACATATATAAGGGTATTAGTTCTTGATTTATTGTGTAAGTTGCAAATGTTTCCTCAATTCGTTGTCAAACTTTTGACTTTGCTTATAGCACTTGCTATGCAAAGATTTTTTTTTAAATTTTTTGTGGCAGAATTTGTCCATTCTTTTTTATGGGTTCTGGATAGTAAGTCATACTTTTAAAACCTTTTAAAATTAAATTAAAAAATTTTCCTATTTTTCCATATAAATATGAAATAGTAAAGAAAGGTAAGAGAAGTAGAGCAAATAAGAATCATAAAAGACTGTTGTTCAACCATATGCAAATAATTTTGACACTAGATGAAATGGAAAAATTTTCAGGAAAATGTGATTTTCCAAAACTGACCCAAGAAGAGAAAGAAAATCCAAACCAATCAGTTCTAATAGAGAAAGTTGTCAAAGAGCAATCCACCACAAAAGCACCATGCCTGGATGGTTTCACTGGGCAATTCTACCACATCTTTAAATAAAAATAATTCCACAGCATAGAAAAAGCATAGAGCATAGAAAAAGAAGAAAAACTTCCAATTTTGTTTGACAAAATATATTATATTGTACCAAAACCCTAAAAAGATTATAAAAAATAAAGAATAATTTTTCCTATGAATATTTGTTCCAGAATTTTAAATATGAAGAAACATGATTCAATGGCACATTAAAACAATAATGGGTCATATCTAGGTAGATATTCTACAAATGCAATGTTGGTTTAATATTAAGAAATTTTCGAATCAATTCATTGTATTAATGTAAGAAAAATAATTTTTTATAAAAATTATTTCAACAGATGCTGAGAAAATGTGACATAATCTCTTATCCATTCTTAACAAAACACTCAAAAAATTAATAACAGATACTTCATTGACATGTATCTCAAACCCAAAAGCTAGTACCATACTTAATGCTAAGAGCATTCTCACCAAATTCAAGAATATTATATAGATACTGCTATTATTTATCACTGTACTGGAGGAGCAAACTGATAGACTCATATAAGAGAGAAAGATTATAGCTACGAAAACTAGACAGGAGGAAATACAACTATCACTGTTTGTGGAAGATATTATAAATCTGTTGAATCCAAGAGCATATGTGAAAAACCACCAAAAGTGAGAAAATTTAGTAATATATCAGGGTATAAAGTTAATAAAGAGAAATAAATAGATTTCAAAATTAGAAAGTATAGTAAAAAATACCCACATGTTTAAGAGTAACAAAATAGATGAAGTACTTAGGAATAAACTTCATAAGGATAAAAAAACTATATGAAGAAAACTTCGAAATCACTTCTGAAGAGCATGCATGTGCACACATATACACACAAACAAATGGGAGACATACCAATTCTTGGATGGGAAGACATCCAATGTATCAATTTCACTACTTATAAATTTAACATGATCATAACAAAAAATAACCCATAGGACTTTAAAAAATTAGGTGAGGTTATTCTCAATCAAGAAGAGCAGGAAACTTCCAGTTATAAAATAAACAACTCACAGAAATTTAAAGTGCAGCACAGAGAACATAGCCAATAATATTGTAATAACATTGTATGATGATAGATGGTAACTACACTTACTGTGGTAAGCCTGAGTCATGTATAGAACTGTTGAATCACTGTTGTACACCTGAAACTAATATAACACTGTATGTCAACTATAATTTAATAATAAAAATTTTTTTAAAAAGAGCAGGAATATTCTGAAGAAAATTGTGAGGGAAGTCATCCTATCAAATATTAAACTATATTATAACTACTTAGAAATAGCACGGATGTGGTAGTGATGAATGAAAACACACAGATCAATGGAATACACAGAAAAATCCAAAAATAAGTCTTAATAGATGAGAATCTAATATATGGGAAATCAATGGAAGAAGTCTGTGCTACACTATCAGTGATATTAAAACAGATCATAAAATCATAGCTAAGTGGAAAGAGATAAATCTATATCTATACCTCATGACATATGCCAGGATAACTTTCAAATGGATCAAAATTTAAATCTAAGAAGATTAGCAATAGTTACAATAGTTATGTAACTATTGCGTTTTTACTCAACAGTACGTGTATTATGAGCTTAATGTGTCAGCAAACATATTTCTGCCATTTCTTTTTAATAGTTGTATAGTACGCCACTTAACAAAATAGCATCATTTGTTAAACTAAACTGCTATTTATAGAAATTCCAGAGTGTTTCCAATTTTTTGCTTTTATAAGCAAAGCTGATTATGACCATTTAACAGTGTGGTAGGGATTATTTATCAGAACAGCAAAGCCAATTTCTCAAAATTGAGGTCAGCTATTGTATTCACTTCCTGTAGCTGCTGTAAAAATTGACCACAAACTTGATGCCTTAAAATGACAGAAATGTGTTCTTTCACAGATCTAGAGGCCAGAAGTCCAAAATCAGTATCCCTGGACTCAAGTCAAGGTGTCAGCAGGGCTGCACTCCCTCTGGAGGCTGTAGCTTTTTCCTTTTCTCTCCCAGCTTCTGGTGACTTCTGGCATTGGCTTGTGGCCATACCATTCCAATCTCTACCTCTGTAGCCACATTGCCTTCTCTTCTATGGTCAAATCTCCCTCTGCCTCTCTCCGAAGTGTACATGCAATTATATTTAGGGACCATCTGGATAATCTAGGAGAATCTCCCCTTCTGAAGGTCTTTAATCCCATCCGCAATTTTTTTTTTTTTTTGGACAGGGAGGGAGGGGGCGTCGTTCATGTTCTTGGAAGTTTGTAGATTGTTCCAACCCTGGAGAAATTTTTAGTAATGTTAATCTCTATGCAGATTCTAGGTTCTTGCCAAATGACTGGGCCTTCCTTTCTCCTTCTTCTACCTCCTCCCAGTGTCCTTGTCCCAAGCCTCCCCAGCTCCTACTCATCTGGAAGGCAAGGCAGATGAAGGCTGCCTTGGTCTTATTCCTAGGCCACCTGCTCATCCCCGAGGGTGACTTTTCCAAGGGCTCATCATAATGTCGTGTTTATCTCTTCCTTAAGAGGATTTCTTTTTGGTATTAGACACTTCCTCCCCACTCCCACTGGTATGTTTTCATTTTATAATCATCAGTTTGCTAAATGCTCCATGCTAATGGTTCATTCTTCACTCATTTCTCTTGCAGTTTCTAGCTAAACTGATAATGGTATTATCAGTATTATCTGCANCTTTTCCAAGGGCTCATCATAATGTCGTGTTTATCTCTTCCTTAAGAGGATTTCTTTTTGGTATTAGACACTTCCTCCCCACTCCCACTGGTATGTTTTCATTTTATAATCATCAGTTTGCTAAATGCTCCATGCTAATGGTTCATTCTTCACTCATTTCTCTTGCAGTTTCTAGCTAAACTGATAATGGTATTATCAGTATTATCTGCAATAATGATAGCACTTTCAGGTCTTGGCAACTTTAACAGAAAGGAAAAAGAATTTTTTTTTTCAAATCAAATGTCCCCTACTCCCCCAAAAGTCTCAAGCCACTGGCTTTGTCTTTCATGTGAGGTGGTCCTTCTCTGCTTACCTGCTCTTTTTTTGGCCTCAGCAAAGAGAGAAACCAGAGAGCCCCTTTACCCTCCAGGGCTGAGTACTTTGCTGGAAATCTTGCTGATCATGCTGTGGATGCTGGGACCTGCCGGTCAATATCCTGCTCTCTCCATGTTCTGTCTTGGCAGCCTTCAGGTTTGTCAGCAGGGAGATTTGTTTAAGAGGTCAGTGACCCAGTCCCCAGCACTGGGACAAATTCTGAGAATAAGCAAGCAGGAAATCAAGTCGCAAGTCCATTCCCAGACATGATACTCTAGCACGCAGTATGGGCCCACGTCACCTTGGTTTTCTGTGCTAGCCCTGCCAGCATCTGTTTAGAAATTTCCTTTATTTCTTCATTTGGGGATTCAGTGGGTTCCAATGTAAAGAAGATGAGACTTGCAGGAACCGGGCAGGGATTTATATCCTGGATCTTCCACTGGCAGATATCATCATTTTGTCCAAATTATATGTTGTGATTCATTCTCAGGTTCTCAGTTAGTGAAATGGGCCCAATGAAATCATGTCCAAAGTTGCCCTGAGGATTCAATGATACAAAGTATGTCATGTGCCTAGCACAATTTCTGACACATGAGGGCTTTTCAATATATACTCCCCTTTATATTCATGCACACCCATGAAGTTCAAGTTCCCCTCTTAATCTCTACTTAGACAGCCACAGTATACAGTAATGATTAAGGTAACTGGTATTTCTATTTATTTAGCCAGATACTGTACTAAGTACCTTGTGTGCATTTTCTCATTTAACCCAAACTTAAAAAAAATTAAAAAAAAACATTTGAACCCTCATTTGTATTCCTTTCTAATCTCACCCAACTCTATCAAACGAAGTTTAAAATTGATGAACATCTTTTCTGGCCCATTTTTTATAACTTTACTACATTTCTATAGACACAACATATATAGGAGACAAAATAGTGTTGTTTTCTGTGTTTTAAAAATTTACCCAAATGGTATTATACTATACTTTTCTTTCCCCAACCTGGTCTTTGGAATCAACAGTGTATTTTAGCTTTAGTCCATGAATTTTAACCAGTGCAATAGCTTATTGAATAAAACCACTACTATTTATCTATACATTCCTCTATTAATGAAAAATTAGTTTGTTTTCAAATTTATAAGCCATTCTGCAATGACTTTTCTTTGTATGTCTCCTTGTTCTCAAATTATTTTTTAAGACAATCCCTAACAGTCAAATTGTTTGCTACATTTTAAAGACTTCTGTTACCTGCCATCACATGTTAGTCCCATCTAGCGCCATCATCTGTGCTTTCCCTGGAGGGGTCTGAGAATGTCCATTTCTCCAGAACATCACTAACACTATGTATTCAGGCTGATTGAAGGTTTTGCTGTGCTGATAAAAACCAAAGCAAAACAGAAAGCCATCATCTCACAGATTTAATGCTCATGTCTTTGATGAGTGGTAACACTGGAGATCTTTACAAATACATATTGGACATTTGTTGTTTTTATTTTGTGAATTTTCTATTCTTTTTTTTTCTATTCTTGTCTGGCCTAATCATCTTCTACATATTTTGTATATTTTGTGCCCAGTCTGCCATTTATCTTTTGACTTTGGGGTGATTTTTATTCTGCAAAACTTTAAACTTCTTATACAGTCAGGTGGTCAAGCTATCAACATTTTCAAAGGGATCTTTTCTATTTTTAAATTATTGAGTGATGTTCAATTAAATTTTACAATTATACCTGCTATGTGAACAACCCCAGGGGTTACAAATTATAGTTGTGATTTCAGGGTAAACTGTAATTTAGTTGTGGGACAAGATACTCATAAAACCATAGTCAATAATATAAGCTGTCTATGATGAGTGTTAAATATTTGGCACACAAAAAAAATGACTTCACTATGTCTGCCAGGAAGCTGAGGGCAAAGAGCACAAGTGAGTGCTGAATCACAGTGACTCAATTAGCTTAGGTGACTCACAGAAATGCAGAGAATTAGGTCTGGAATAGTCCTGAGAACCATCTAATCCAAAATAAAAATATATGTCTTTTGGAGTTGACTGAATTCCCACCAAGATGTCCTGCCAGCAAACCCAGCGGCAGTGCCAGCTCCCCCCCCCCACCTCTGCAATCTTCCCCTAAGCGCTCCCCAAAGTGCCCAAGACCGTGCCCTCTCCTGGCTCTTCCCACTGTGTCTCCAGCCTTGGAGCAGCTGGCATGTGGGTCACAACAGCCCCCATGATTCCACCTGACTGCTGTGAGTGGGGCCTGCAGGTGCTCTCGCTGCCACCCCAGCTCTGGGCCCTACGAACCACAGAGGAGCAGTACTAAGGAGGCCAAGGGTGAAGGATCTGTCCCAGCCTGGTGCTTCCCTGCACTCTTTATTCTTCTGCATGGTGCTGACGTGTCTTGGGTCGGTGGGGTGAGTTTTCGGTGCAGAACTTGTTCTATCTGAAAACTCAGTATTTGTTGTGAATCCTGATTTCTTCTGTTTTTGTTTCTTATGCCACGCATATGGCATCTCATCATTGTCAGACTATTTGCTCACCATCCAAGCCCTAAAGACTAGGACCCCAGGGTTCTCCTCTTTAAGGGAAAGAGCAGAGCCAATTGGGTTGTACCCAATTCTTCTGTTTTTCTTCTTCTTCTTCTTCTTCTTCTTCTTCTTCTTCTTCTTCTTCTTCTTCTTCTTTTTCTTCTTCTTCTTCTTCTTCTTTTGTTTTTTTTAAATTTTGAAATAATTATAGACTCACAATAAATTATAATAGAACAGAAAGGTCCAGTGTAACCATCACCCATCTTTCCCCAGTGATGCCCTCTTATGTAACAGAACATTAAAAAGCAAGGAAATTGATTGGCTCAAAACCATCAACCAGACTATAAATATTATATTTCACCAGTTTTAAATAATTAGCATACAGTGTTATATTAGCTTAAGGTATGGAACATATTGATTTTACACTTCCATGTATTACTCACCATGTGCTCACCATGATAAGCACAGTCACCTCCTGTCATTGCACAGCATTATTACAATATTGTTGACTATACTTCCTATGCTGTACTTTTCATCTCCATGATTTATTTATTTTATAACTATAAGTTTGTACCTCTTAATCTCTTTGATCTATTTCACCCATGCCTATCCATCTTCCTTCTGGCAACCACTACTTTGATTTCCGTATTTGAAAGTACGTACACATTTTTTGGTATGTCTTTGTATGTAATTCTATGATATTTTAGAGTTTGTATAGATTCATACAGTCTCCACCACATTAAGTTCCAGAACTGTTCTGTCACCCCAAAGGAGCCACCCTTTGTAGCCATAACCTCCTTCACTGTTGTATCCACAGACAACCACTTACCTAGGCGCTATCTCTACAGTGTTGTCACATCAAAAATGTTATATCAATGGAATCAAATGGAATCATACAGTTATATAACCTCTTGGGATTGGCTCATTTTCACTCTGCATCATGTCCTTGAGATCTATCCAAGTTGTTAGATGTATCAATAGTTTGTTTCTTTTCATTGCAGAATGGTATTCCATGATATGGATGCTCTAAAATTTATATTACCATTCACCTGTAGAAGGACATTGGGTGTTTATAGGTTTAGGGACAAATTGGTTGGAAAAATTGAACATATAATAGTCATAGAGATATTTTATAAATGAATGGTCTTAATCTTTGTCAATAGAAAAATATGCACTTTTCTAGAGGAGTTCTTTCCTACCTGTATACATCAGGGGTTTCTTAAGTGGGTGTCTTGGCAAATGCCCATTTCCAGGTCACTCTTCTGATACCTACCAATGATTTTCAGACTTATGTTTGGGAAGACTGAGGCTGGTGCTCTGCCAGTAGAGGTCACCTTTCCGAAAACACTAGCAATCAAAACTTGTCATTTACTATTTGCGTTCTTACTTCAGGGCCATTGTACATTTTCACCTTGTTTCATTGCCTCCCAACCATTTATTACTCTGACGTCATGATCCTTAATGGATTTGTTCCCATGTTTGTTGACTGCCCCGTCCATGAAAGCTGGACTTTGCTTCATCCTCTGCTGTCCCCCAGTTTATAGCTTGAGGACAAGGCATAGAGCACATGTGTAATAAATGTTTGTGAATGAATTATGTTTTTGACACATAAAGGAGATTTTAAAAGCTCTTCCCGAAAGACTAGATTGAAGTAAATATAAGTAAAAGTCACTAAATAAGTAGAGTAAAGGAAAATTATTCTAGGGTTTGGATTTAGAAAACCCAAATCAGAATCTCAGCTCTGCCCCTTACTGGCTCTGAATCTATAGACGAATGGTTTACTGTCTTTGCTAAAGTTTTTCCATTTCTAAAGTCATTTCATTTACAACACCATTGTCATCACGGGGTAATTGTGAAAATTGTGAAGCTTGAGTAAAACAATTTGTGTGAACACCCTTTGTAAGACACTGAAGTGCTATATAAATCTAAGGGATTCTCCCCAATGCCATGGTTATTATCTCTTCCTTCTCTCTCTTCTTCTCTTCTCCCTCCTCCTCCTCCATCATCGTTCTTGTCACTGCCACCATCATGGCGTCTTCCCTCCGGGAAGCACTGAAAGCATCCAGGCAATAGCAAATATGAAATCGTGACATTCATGTGACATTCCATCCAGTAGAGGGCAATAGTTCCTATCAGCTAAGTCCAATGTCTTAAAGCATCAAGTTGGAAGTTCAATCTTGGCAACTTGTAATCATTTATATTTATTGTCACAGGAAACACACATGTCCATCCTACTAATCCTTCCATTCAGCGATCTCTGGTATTTTTGTTTGATACATTGCCTTATAGCCCAAGCTTCTTTTGGATGTGTCTGGCTGCCATGAAACTTATCTTAAAATAAAAGGGGGGGGGGCCTGGGTGGCTCAGTGGGTTAAAGCCTCTGCCTTCAGCTCAGGTCATGATCTCAGGGTCCTGGGATGGAGCCCTGCATCAGGCTCCCTGCTCAGCGGGGAGCCTGCTTCTTCCTCTCTCTCTGCCTGCCTCTCTACCTACTTGTGCTCTCTCTGTCTGTGTGTCAAATAAATAAATAAATAAAATCTTTAGAAAAAATAGGATTTACATTCTCTCTCTTCCTGGTTGACTGGGTAAAATGAAGAAAAAATTGTGGCTCAGAAACGGTAACACAGGCATGCTTCTCTTTTGACAGTTTATATCCTTGGCATTGATATTATAAATAGGATAATTGTTTTGCTTCATTAGGTCATCTGAGAATCCTCCTCCCACTCTGTAAGTGAGAATTCTCCCACCTGTATTCTCTGTTTGCTGACTTTCACTATATGTATTTCATAAAAGGATTGGTGGGGAGGGTTCTTCAAAGAAACTGACCTCTGGAGTCTATCTGGAACATTTAGAAACTCCCTCCCTATCAGTAGCCATGTCATTGGTGCAGGGAAAGATAGTCTGGGAAGTTGCTGAGGGGTTTCAATGCAGAGAGTGAGTACAGTTCAGACTTTTATATACTGTTTTAATTTACTGCCAGGGAAATCACACTAGAGGGGAAGCCTCTAGGCAGGGTAGCCACGCCTGGGAGGCAGAGAGAGAGAAAGAGATACACAGGTAGCCCAGTTTTTTTTCAGTTAATGAGAACTAGTGAGTATAGTTGGGGATAGTTCTGGAATACCACTTCTTTTTTTATGGAGTTCTATTAATCTTTGAATCATACCAACCCCTTTTATTAAGGAAGGCATGGATATATTTAAGTAAGATGGTTTATACACTTGAGTATTCATTCATTCATTCATTCATTCATTCATTCATTCATCTAATGTCAATGGAAAGCCTACTATATGCCAGGAATTGGAAATTCAAAAGGAAATAAGATCAAGACCCCCCACCCCCCTCCCCTGCTTTTTTTAGTAGGGCCTAGTCTCTGGGGGAGGGCTCATGTAAACCATTAATGATTCTGCAGAGGAGTAAGTGCCGTAACGGAGCTAAGGGTGCGGGGCTAGGAGAGCACAGTGGAGATGGTGCTTGGCTGTGTCGGCAGGAGATTTCTTGGGAGGTGCAACGGTGTCTGTGTGCTATGTGATTTGTTTCAGGAGGTGTATTTTTCATCTTATTTCACCCTCTAAGCAAACCTTGGTTCATATCTACAGGAATTCTAGATGAGAAGGATGTAGTCCATTTTTACTGTTCTCACTCCCTGTGTAAGTGTTCCCAGTCCTGCCTGGTACAAAGTTGTGATTAGATTTGATGGTAGTGAATGGGTGACCACTGGCACATACTTCCTGAGAGCTAAGGATGGGAAGCCTGATCTTGATGCCTTTGGGATCTTCCTTGTTACTCGGCCAAAGAGAAAATGAATGGAACTTGTCTGGCTTTCTCTGGCTGGGGCCACACTGACTTTTCCCCAAGACAGGGCATGCCTCTCAGTATTCTACCATGATTGCTTTTGGGCCATTTAGAAAAAGTACTGACTTAGGGAGAGGATATTGCAAGCTTTAGATGGGGGAAGAGGCCCTGTTCCAGGAGAAAACTCCCCCTCCTCCACCAAACCCTTCCATGACCGTGGGTAATTTATTCTCCCTTCTTTGGGACCATATTACCCTGTATATTGCTCTGTGTATTAATTTGGCCATTTTGCCATGCATCATCCTCTTGGATCTCCAAGATACCTTTAGGACATGTCTGAGGGCAAAAGTTTGGCCCTCTAGCACCTTGGGTCCTCTGGAGCCCCAGTCTTTGGGGTAGTGGGCATCGAGTGGCTGCCCCCTTGGCAGAATGAGTGAATAGAGATGACACACCAGCCAAATGCCCAAAGCTGGATACTCTCTAAGCTGTGATCAAGCTGAGGGCAGAGCCTAGCCCCAGGGACAGCACAGCCCACACTCCTGGGCTGGGAACATTTCAGACTCATACTGGCTCAGCTCTGGAGCTGGCTGTGGCCAGCCGGGACACTGAACCGTTTGCTTGTTCTGTCGGCATCCCTGAAGAACTGGAGTCCTTCCCCTGTGGGTGAAGTCTAAATTTAGCCCTGAAGAAGCTGCCTTCCCATTTTGCTGGAGAAAAGCTCTTTTCACTGGAATGGGTCTGTGCTTTGATTAAGTGGGAGGACCCACATCTGGGAATACATAAACTTTATTGTCCTTGGATGACAAAACGGTTTCCCTGCCTACTGGTTTTCCGCCTTTTTAGCCTGGAGTGTGATTGCCTCTGCTTATGATTGTGTTGGCCAGGGCAAGCCATTTGGCTGTAGACTGGGCTCCCAAAGCCGGAGCCTAGGCTGGAGTTGACATCTGGGGACACTGTCGTATCCCCACTTCACCTCTGGAGGCCCAGGTCTGTGCGTGCAGAATACGATGGAGACCAGGAGGCTGGGTCTTTTGTAAGATCCTGGAAGAACAAGAGGCCCAAGTTTGTACCCTTTTAGAGCAGATTCTAGGATTTCAGGAGGGCTGAAATATCCGGGGGCATGCCTATAAGGCTCTAGGGTTCAAGGTCTTGGGGCCCATCCTGGACCCATACTAAAGTGAACATGAGACTCCTATCTTGGACAGACACCAGCCCTAAGGGGTTCTCTGGGCAGAGAAAGGCTTCTGTGACTTCTCCTGACCCAGAGCAGGCTCGTCAGGTGATTCCTGTCCTAGAACCCCTCAGCCATTTGAGTTTTATATGAATAGTTTAGGGAGCTGACAAGTGAATATTCTTTTAAAAGTCAACCCCCCTAGTGCATGATCACATCTCTTTTGATAAATGTTTCCTTTGCTGTCCACTGATACAAGTTCTGGCTAACTCATCTTCTGAAATACAGGGCAGGGAGCACTGGACTTGGATTCAGAAAAGCTGGGTTGCCAGGTGGTCTGGTTTTACTGCTTATTAGCTGTATGACTTTGGGCAAGGTACCTTCTCCAGACTTCTATTTCCTTGTCTGGAAAATGGCAATAATAAGTCTGTAGTCATACTCTCTTGTCAGCAAAAAGTGAGAAGATATAGTGTATTTTCAAAAGCTCTTTGTAGAAGTAGATTGCCTTCTCCATTAAGTGACCTGGGCTGACAGAAAATTTTTGGATTTGATTGGTTCCTATATACCCCACACCCCATGGAAATCTTTTCTCTCAAAGAGCTCTCTTCAGGACACTGGGGGGCTTGGTAAATCAAGGAAACTCCTGCTCAATTTAGACTTTTCTCTCCCCACCTTTGACTGATCTCTTGAGTCTCTTTCTTTTCCTGAAGAAGGATGGTGAGGAGGTCTGGGAGCAAGGAAGCGTGACTTCCTGATTGGCTGGACAGCTGTTTTGCTGAATGCCCATAAGCAGATTGTACCTGGTCTGACTTTACCTCAGTGTATTGGTCTGTAGAATGGATACACAAGTACCTGTAAGCAGACCTTGAGAAATAACTTAGTGAGAACTCAATAGGAAAATTATAATAATTGGAATATTGTAGATATCATCCAAATCCAGTATACCTTCTGATCAGAACTGAGAGATTGGTAATTTTCCCCGGCTACTCTGAGCAGCAATCAACATTAGTACCAGGACAAGCATCCCCATTTAATAATAATTGATAGAATGAAAAGAAATCAGACTAAGTCTAAAGAAATTAGGCTCTGGGTGCGGAAAAATTGGAAAGCCACCCTCTTGCTGTAATTTTCCAGGATGCCCTGGAGAGCCCCCAGAAGTCGTCAGTGTGGAAGAGCTCAGGAACATTTTATAAGCTAGTAAAGCATTGTTGGGGGGGGTTGGTGGGGGGAGCGATAGATTCTTTGGAATTTATCTGCATGGCTGACATCACTTTCTCAGCACAGGGAGCCAAACTGTCTCAATGTCTGTGGCCTCCTTCTGGAATCATTTCCCAGTAGTTAATCCCAGGTGACCCTTGAGGCCACTTCCCTGTCAGAAATTGTTGGCTTACAGTGAGAGGTGGCCCTTTCTGGGTCCCTGAAGTGAGCAAGGAAGCTCCTCCTTGAAGCCTAAGTGGAAAGGAAATTGATGGCTTTTCTGGGCTGAGGTTCTCTCTCCTGCAGACCCATGTCTGGGCTGTCCAAGACTCATAATTTTAAATCTTTGCCTCTTTGCCTCCATGAGTTGTAATAACTGTCACCCTCACTAGCTAGACACCATCCATAAAGGCTCAGCAAAATTTTCTGCCCTTTGCTTGGGGGACGATAATATGGCTTCCAACAGTAGACTGGGAAGTGGGAAGCACCCTGCTATCTCTTAAGACCACGCTGAATCCCCGGCTTTGTCATGGTAGACAACATCACATCATCTTTCCTATGCTTTAGTTATTATAAAGCGGTATCCATTTTAATTTGGACATTTAGAGAATGTGACAGTGAATCCAGAAAAGGGAGGGGAAAAGGAAGAAGGGGACAAATGAACATTTACTGAGTATCTAGTGTGCATTAGGCACCGTGCTGAAATATTTTAATGTACTTAGTCACATTAAGCTCTTAAAACAACTCCTGGGCTAGGACATTACAGATCTCATGTTATAGATGTCGGAATTAAGATTTATAGAGCTAAAGGTAAAATGAAGGATTACATGGCCTTTTCTTGATTTTCTTGAAAGTTGGCTTCTCAGTAGAGGTGGTATCCTCTTGTGCCGGGAAGACTAGAACAAGGATCCCAATGTCACAGTAACAGGGACCCACCGAGATTCCACCTGATGGATCCAGTCCCCTCAAGAGGCCAGCATGAATTCACCCAATAGTGTAATGGGCTTTTCCAGGCAAACCACTCTCTCCTCCAGCAGGAGAGCTGTGACAACCAAATTTTGCCATTCCTCCCCTCTAGGACAGGGTGACCCTTCAAAAATCAGCCGCTCTTGAGATGGCGTACAGGTCCCCGCTGCTGGCTGCCAACATTGTTCCAAAATCTGTAGGCTGCCCAGACCAGCCTTGGGGAACAGGCATCCCTCTCCAGCTGGCGAGACCCGGGCTGACTCATCTGGCCGTGGGAGCCTGAGCCTCAGCCTGCCCTCCCGTCTGCCGCTGCCTCTGCCGTGACCACGGGGGCCAAAAGCCGTGGCCCAGGCTGGGGTCTGATGCTGCATGCTGCCGGCTACCCAGCCCTGAGAGGGAGCGTTCTGGAGGCAGCGGGCTCAGCTGGCATGCCCCCTGCATTCCAAGCCCTCTTCCTTGCCTGTGGCTCAGTCCCCCATGACCCAGGGTGCAGAACATGATTCCTTTCGCCAGAAGCCCCGAGACTAAGCTGAGACAGGAGGGATCTGCAGTCCCTCTTCAGCCTGGGACAGCAAAGATGTTTATCCCCCAGAGACAGGAATCCTCTGGGTGGGCGGTGGTGAGCCTGGGGAGCGGCTGCCGCCGGCTGTCCTCAGGAAAGGTCTGCCACTTTCTGACCTGGTGCTGACCTGAACTCAAGTGGCAGCCACTCCCCTGCCATTTGTGCCTGCGGTCAGAGAGTGGGACAGATGACGCCATGGTACTTTTTGGAGTGCTGAAGTGAAGTTTTGACAAATTCCAAAGAACATCAAAGTGCAGAACAACAGCCAATACATCATAGTCTGTCACCAGGGCCCCCACCCCTGATTATCACATTAAATCAGCAACGGGCACATTTCAGCTGTAGCTCAGCAGACGCCTACTGGAGCTCATAGTTTCTCCTTCCAAAGTTAAACAAATATGGCAATGGTTACATTTAAAAATCTGTGCTCTCTGGTCTACACTCAGCAGCTGAGCCCTTGACGGCATGCATGCATGCACGCGCACGTGTGTGTGTGTGCGCGCGCGCACACACACACACACACACACACACACACTGTCAGAGAAGCATATTGCTGAAGAAGGCAGATAATTGGGATTACATAGAACAGAATGCAGAGGTGGGTTCTAATCCTCGCTCTGCCACTTAATAGCTTGAAATCTTTAGCAAGTTAGTTAATACCTCTGGGCCTCAGTTTCCTCAGAGTAAAATACAGACAATGTTACATCTATTTCCAAACTGTGAGTCTAGTTGGTAGCACTTCAACATTCATTCCTGCCTGGGAACCATGGACAGTGCTTGCCAGTCATGATGTTCTGTTTTTGTTTCTTGATATGTTTACTGTGTGTGACATTTTGAATGTAAGAAAGATAAAACATTCTCTTCCACTAAAGCTTTGCTGAGAAATATGTGTGAGTGAAAGGGAGGCAGGCCACTCAGGGTTTGAGTTTCAAGTTATGAAGGAAATACTTGCTGGGTTGGTATTTCCCTGGGTAAATTCTCACTGGGGGTGGGAGCGGAAGGTAACTTCAGAAAGAGCTTATGCTGATCTTTAAAACCATTTCCCCCAAACTCTGGAGCATCCAAAGAAAGCAGAGTTATCTGCCAGAATGTCCCAGAAAGAACAACAGGCATGTGAATTCTATGCCACATGATCAGGCATAAGAAATGTCACATTTCTTTTATTACTTTAAATTAAATTTGATATGCTATTGTAGCCATCCTGCTAGGCTGGTGGGAAATTCCGTCTCAGACCTTCCAGAAATGCACCCTTTCTCTCGGTTCCTGTGAATGTCCACCCAGGACATTCAGTGATGGCCCTCTGGTCTTCGGTCCACATGGGTGACCATGGATGTATTTCATCTGCCAGGTTCTCATCATCCTTGGAGGCTGGGGGCTCTACCTTCTTCTGGCAACGCTTTGCCATGGCTGTAATTTCTCCCTGAGGCCCTGCCATCTCCCTAGAGGGCTTTCAGGGAGGCAGAACCTTCCTGCCTGGGAACACAAGTCTCTAGACCTTTCTCGTCCTGGAGGAGGCCCTTGAATTCTTTTCAGTTCCCCCCCCCCTTCATCTTTTGGTGAAGATAACCAGTAATCTACCTTCAGAGAGCCTTTAGAAACACAATGATAGCCTCTGCTTCCTGGGGTTGGGGGAAAGATAGGTTGTCCAGTTTAACTAGAATTAATCAGTTCTGTTACTGAGAAAGGTAACAAGATAGGACTGGAGAATTCGTCTGGGGAGTCTGTGAGGGAAATGAAAGAGAGAGATTTAAAGAATCACATGTGAAACTGGATAAGATTCTGTTTCCTCTAAAATACCAGTCACTTTCCTTCCTTCCACTTCTACCTTTACAGAGGTCACCAGGCTATGAGGGAAGGGCTGGGCAGGCAGCAGAGGAAGAGAGCTGCTCTGTGGAGCCCACGAACCATCAGAAGATACTGCCTGCCAACTACATGCATTAAAATCTTTGTATATTAAGAAGGTGCTTGTTTGGGGATGATGTTATTTGATAGTCAGAGCCACTCCGCTAAATGGGTGGGGTAGTTGTTAATCCCATTTTCCAGGAAAGGAAACTGAGGTTCAGAGGGTTTAAAAGACTCGCCCAAAGTTACAGAGCTGAGTGGCAGAGCAAGATGAGGCATCCAAGTCTATTGGACTTTTTCTTCAGGGGTCCCCAGTTTTGCTCACGATTTTAGATTAGGCTTCAGTGACATCTGTCAGTGACTTGGGTTGTTTGCCTTTTGGCAGTGAACTGACAATCTGGAAATTTGCTGATAGATTTCGTCTAACTCTTGTTCTTATACTATATATATATATGCGCCTCTATATATAGTTACTTTCAGGAAGAGGAGCTAGAAGTAGAATATATTTCTTATGAGAGAATATACTCTGGACTTTGATGCATATCTAGTGGGTCTCCAAAGTCTAGGTTATGACAAGTTTAAGACATGTTGCTAATTCTATGTGCATTCAATAGACTACCTTAGTGAGGGGAATAATTTTATAAAACTATTAATTCAAGTCTCAAAGAAGAATGGCAGGAAATGTATTTCTGACTATTTAGAAGTGACTCATTATGAGACTATTTGAAAACTATATATTATTTTTATCAGTAAATAGAATTGCCTATAGTCAATGTTATCTCGTCACATCCAGGGATTCAAAGATCCGGTTACCCATTTCCCTCAAAACAACTGACAGCAAAGCTGGGGAAGAGAGAACCCACCGCAGTCTCTGCAAGGCGAGACCTCCCCTAAGCCCCAGTGCACACTCTAATGCCACACCCTTCCCTGCCAAATAACAGAGGGCAGATAAGATGGAAATGTTCATTCCAGTTCCACTGCCAGTGAGATATCAGGATCGGAAGAGGTTCCATAACCAGAAAATCTTGGCTGCAGTTTCAGTGTTTGGAAGCAAAAAAGGAAAATTAAGGAGTGCCTCGAATAGCCTTTCTTAGGGGTCTTTGTCAGGATGGGAGCTTTTGATTATTTAAATCGAAACAAAGGATGGCTAAGAGTTCATTTCCCCATTAAATCTCAGATAGCACAAAGTATTTTACTAGAAAGTACATGATACACTTTCCATTAGCTGGTATTTGGCCTCACCAATGTGAAGCGAGAATATTCAACTCTATCTTTGTCAGTTTGGTCCTTGGACTCAGTGTCATATCTGTTCATTGCATGAAGAGCTCTGGTCCCTAAATAGTTGAACTTAGCTAAAGTCTGCTGCTTCTAAAATGACCATCATGGAACAGGGCTCCCAGCTGGAGAATGATGGGCCAGCCCAGGCAGTTTTCTGGGCTTGTTTCATATGGAGGGAGGTGGTCCAGGTCTTTGTCTCCCAAACAATCCCTGTTTTTGACACTTCCTGAGAAAGCAGGGCTTGTTCCCTTGTGTGCCACAACTCTGGAAAGCAGCTCTTCCTGTTAGGAAGACAATGGTCCTTATGGGAAGGCTAGGGTTGCATGGGAGAAAGATTTGAACAGCAAGGAGAAGCATGCACGCTTTGCTGGCAAGGCAAATGGTAGGCCCAGAACCCTGCGGTGGGTTAAGCGAGGTGTCTGGAGGTCTAGGTGGTGTCTGCCTGGAGCAGAGCAGAGGTGGTGGGGAGGAGATAAAAGAGGTTAGGAAGGTAGTGGGAGGAGGAAGGAGGTGGCCCAAAGCCTTTAACACCCAATTTAGGAATCTGAGACGTGTAGTATTGATCTTTGCCTCTCAAAGTGTGGCCCAAAGACCAAGAATCCTAGTCACCTGAGAGTTTGCTAGAAATGCAGAATCCTGAGGCTTACCCCAGACCTAGGAGATCACAGTCTGCATTTTAAAAGGAACCCCAGATCTGTATCTTCATTCAAACATGGCTCTCGGCTGAGAGCAACAAGAAAGATTTGGAGCTGGGGGTAACGTGATGGTGGGGGTGTTTGGGAGTGAGTCCACTGGGTGGTTGGAGAACCCTCACTTAGGAGCCCCTGGCCACAACCCTGAGGAGGAGAGTCAGAAGAGATAAGTCTTTTCACCAGAGCAGTGAGGCCGGAGACAGGCATCTACCTCCTGGCTTCCCCTCAGGTGGCAGCAACCGTGGTGATCAGCCCAGACTTCGCACAACATCAGGAAATGTGTGTTCGGGAAGTGGCCATCCCCAGCATCTGTGTTTTTGAAGTCAGATTTCACGGCTGCGGTTGCTTATCTGCCGGACCCCGGGGAGCCGGCATAGCCCCGGGGCTGCCAATGCCTGCAGCCCCACAAACACACAGCTGCTCCTGGTGGAGCCAGAGCTTCTGGGAAAGACATTTCAGAAGTTTCCTGCGGCTGCAACACATTGGTGGGGTCTGCCCCGTAGCACTACTGTGACCTGCTTTTCTCAGTCTTTGGTCAGCCAGCTCCTGAACCTGGACTCTCCCAGGGACTCTCGGTCTCTACTTCACGTGAGGTATGACGAGCATTGGCCCAACACCTTCTCTCTCTGTCCAAGCAGGGCAACCCTGCTGGAGGGGGGCACAGACTGCGTGCCCTGGGCCTCTCACCCCAGCAAGGAGGTGGTCGCTCTTTCCCTGGAGTTGGTGAAGACCAGGGAGATAGTAATCCAGGTCTGGGACGGGGTCGGGTCTGCATCTGTAGGGAGAAAGAAAAGGTGGGTGACAGAGAGAGAACTCTTTCAACTGCAAGATTCTAGGGTTCTCAACTTTGAAAGGAAAGGGTGTGAACTTAGTTGTCAGTTAATTCCTGCCTTTTTCAATTGTTCTTTGAGTCTCAGTCTTCCATCCAAAAGGAGGTGGTAGTAGCTTCTCGAAGGTCAGGAGAGCCTGAGCATACCACCTGGCACATGGGTGTCTAACCAGTGTTAGTCCTCCTATCCCTGACCTCTCCAGAGCTGCTGCCTCCCTCCTGCTGTTTCTCGCAACTAAACTTCTGAATTAAATAGTTCCTGTCTGGGAATTCAGATCAACTAGAGGGAATATAAGTCTGAATACATGACATTTTGAATTTGAAGGCTACAGTTTAGAATAAATGTGACCGTTTGTTGAAAACAAACCATTTCCTAGAATGGAGTCTTCAGAGGACCTGCTTCACAAACTGAATTGTCATTAGCACATTAGTTAGAGAAATGGGTTCTCTTAGGACCCAAAGGTAATTAAAAACAAGTGTCTCTGGTTTAACATTGTCCACGACATTCTCATTTTTTCTACTCTTGCTGAGTAAAATCCATACTTTGTGAGTTCGGAGGCTAACCGATGATGAGTTCTGCTTATTCTAAATATATTCTCACACAGTGGGTCCCACAACTGGAGGTTATCAATGTTGTGGAAAACCTCCCATAAAGTTTTCTTCTAATACAGACCTGGGAAACACAGAAGACCCCTTGAATGGTCGGACTTACCTTTTCCCAAGACCGTAAAGAAATATATTTTTGTTTCCTACCCCAAACACGGTATAACTCATTTCCCGTTTTTCCTGGGAGATTGTGGTAACATGGGGGAGGCCTGGGGGGTCTCCGGGATAAAGCCGCTTGTAAAACAAGCGTGGGGGGATTCCAGATCTGACTTAATCAACATTTCTCAAGATCTGTAGACCCATAAAAGTGTTTGCTTTCTTACCCCAGTTCAGCGGGCTGATTTATTTCTCTCACCCCGCTGACGCTGTCGCTGCTCGGAGCAGTTCATTTGTCAGGCTGAGAGAATTACAATTCACAGGACCCTCACTAGTGCTATCTCAGTTTATAAATTTCACGAATTACAATTTATTGCTCTACACCCTGCAGAGTCTCATATTAATAAATTGCGTCTCATCTGCAAAAGCACGTGTATATGGCTCCCTTGGCCATAGGCTTATGGTCCTAGAGCTGCAGCACGTCTGCATGTGGCCAACACGCAAGCATCTCTGTTCTGCCTGATCCGGGCCCCCAGTCAAGTTCCCGCTGCCTCCGTCTGATTCTGCCTTCCCTCGCGGTGGCTGTTCGCGGGCCCTGCTCTCTTGTTTTTATCTCCACGGGGGTGCTGTGTAAAGGAGCTCAGACACCATCTGTGTATGTTTGTGTTGTGGTGGGGAGGGTGTGGTGGTAGGAAGAATTTTATCCCTTCCAGGATGCACAGATTTTACCTTGAGGATTTTATCAGCCTGGAGGTACAAAAAATCCCATTAATAATGCAAAACTTTTTTTTTTCTTTCCCCTCACTCTTGTCCTTACCAGCCACTAGAATCTCAACTTCCAGCTTTCTGGAAGTCCTTGCTGGCTTCTCACATGCTCTCAGAAGCTAGCTCAGCTGTCCATATGTCAGATCCCACAAGGCATCTTCCATTTTCCTTCTTTTCCCCTGCTCTGGCCTCTTTGGCGGGCAGGGCTGCTGACACCTGTCGAGCACCTTACAGTTTCTGCCAGGAACCCCTAAGTCCACCCAGCACCTTTTTCTCTTACTGAATACCTGCTGGTTACATTGATTCCTGTTGGGCTTGCCATGATTCTCACTATCTCTGTCTGCCGTGGATCTGTAAGTCCTTGTGGGCTGGTTCGTGTCCTCCCAAAATTCATATACTGAAGTCCCTAACTGCAGCTACCTCAGAATATGACTGTATTTGGAGACAGAGTCCTAACAGGGATAATTCAGTTAAATAAGGTCAGTAGGATGGACCTGAATTTAATACGACTGGGGTCCTTATAAGAGGAGGAGATTTGGACGTGGAAAGGTACAGAGGGAAGATCATGTGAAGACACAGGTTGATGACAGCCATCAATGATCCAAGGAGAGAAGCCTCAGAAGAAACCAACCCCTCCAAAACTTTGATCTCAGATTTCTAGGCTCTAGAACTGTGAGAAAGTAAATTTCTAAGCCACCTAGGTATGGCAGCCCTAACAAAGTAATGCAGTCCCTTGCCAGGAACTGTCTGGAGACTTTCCCTGCAAAAGCCCTGTGCTCAAATCACACTGGACTCATTATTTCTGGAAACTATTGTGACTTAGTTAGAACCAGGGGTTCGGATCACCCAGGGAGATGTGGAATCACAGGGATCCTATTTGGTAGGCATGGGAGGCAAGGCAGAGACCACTGCTGCTGGAGGTGTACATCTGGAGGCTGAGAGAGAAGGCAGAAATATCCTGGCTGCTCCCTTCTTCCCACCTCCATTCCCTGCGAAGTGCCTCATGTCGGCTAAACCCATTGGAAAGCACAGGGGTCTGGAAATGGAGCCTGCAGGGGTCTGGCCCGTTCACAGAGAATGGAGACCAGGACCAGCCTTCCTCTCACACCCCTGCATTCATTGCCTATGGCTTCCACAGCATTAGCAGGAAGTTGGTGGCTTGAAACAACAGAAATTTATTCTTTTACCATTCTGGGGGCCAAAAGTTCAAGATTGGGTGTCAACAAGTCTACATACCTTCCGTGGCACTAGGAGAGAATCCTTCTCTGCCTCTTCCAGCTTCTCATGGTTTCAGGGGTTCCTTGGCTATTGGTGGCACCTCTCCAATCTCTGCCTCCCTCTTCACATGGCCCTCTCTTCTCTCTCCTCTATGTGACCCTTGTCATTGGATTTGGGACCCACTTAGATCTTCCAGGATGACTTATTCTTGAGATCCTTCAATCATTTACATTTTTGCAAATAAGGGTATATTCCCAGGTTGCAGGAACTGGGATGTGGGTGTACTTTTGGGGGCCACCAGTCAACCCACTGCAGTCTCTTTAACTTTGTTCAAGCGATTCCCCAACCCTTCTCTAACTAGAAAAATCCTGCAAGTCTCCACTCTGGGGGGTCACCTTCAGTACCATACCTTGCCAGAACTACACTATCAGACAGGCTCACTTACAACCCCTCCTGAGCCTGGTCATTCTTTGTTCACATGCATGGTGCTTGGTGGTTTGTTCCATTAGACCGTGAGCTCCTCAAGAACAGAGCAAGGGCTGTGTTGTCTGCTCCAAGGACAAACTTCACTTAGCTTCTCTCTTTCATGAGGACTAAGATCTTTCTGTCTGGGCCCCAGTGCTCTCTTCCTGTTTTGGGTCAAAATAGCTTTCTTTACTCTTGAATTGCTTGTGGCTCTGCCCTCCTCCTCGTTGAGCACCTCACATGTCTGGAATTCGTCTCTGCATTTTGTCGGAGCCCCCTCTTTCCTGAACCTATATTATATAGGATTCCTAGCACAATCCTTTCTGAGGAAGTGCTGCTGGTAAAAAGTTTTTTTAGAACCAAACAGGTCCAGGACTAAAGGTGGGGAATGAAACATTTTGTCATTGTAGCATTTCTGATGGAACTTGATCTGGAATTTGGGGTAAAGAGTAAATTTAGTCTTTAAAAACACATTTAGGGACCCCCAGTGGCCCCTTGGTTAAGCATCTGCCTTTGGCTTAGGTCATTATCTCAGGGTCCTGGGATTGAGTCCTCAGTCAAGCTCCTTGCTGGGTGGGGAAACTACTTGTCCCTCTCCCTCTGCCTGCTGCTCCCCCAGCTTGTGCTCTCTGTCTCTCTCTGTCAAATAAATAAAATCTTAAAAAAAAAAAACATTTAAAAATAAAAAGCAGATGCTTTTCTATAATGAGTGATTTTTACATTTTGTTTCAAGAAATTTTGTAAAAACCTCCTAAACTCCTGTAGAGAAAGACCTTGATTACCTGCAACACTTGGGAAATGGGGAGCTTTGTTCTTTTCATTTGTCATAAGCAAAACCCCTTTTTGTTTTTAATTCTTGGTGCTATTTTGCCTAAACTATGTATCTCTTTCCTGTTTCAGTAGGTGAAGGGAGAGCAAATGGGATGCTCACTTTCTGTTCATAGGGTAAAGGAGTAAAGATGCAGGTTTGGGAATAAAGCTGAGTAATCTGGGGCATAACCTTGAAAAAGTCCCATTTATCTACTTGTTTTCTGGGGATTTTATATTTTTCTCCAAAAGTAGAGAGCAGAAAACACACCACTGAGCAAAGTTTTCTTTTGCTGACTTCTGATTAATTTTAGCTTTCCTTCTACAGTGCTAAGAACATTTTGTTAGCAGTACTAACTGCATCTTTTTAGTTGTTAGAGAACATTATAAATGTTGGCATAGGAAGATGTTTTGACTTTTCCAGGCTTCTCCTACTTGAGTACTTGTAGTTAGGTGTGGATGCGTGTCTATAACTGAGTGTGGGTACAACCGAGTTAGCCTAAGGTAGAAAAACTACAAGAGTGAATGAGAAAAGCAGTGGATTAAATGTCAGAAAGCTGTCCATTTTATCCCTCTCTTTACTACTGAGCAGTGCTAGGACCACTGGCAAGCAAACTTACTGGATCTATTTTCTCCTCTAAAAACGAGGCTAATTCTTATCTCTGCCTGCTTTCTAGGATTGTTATGGGAATGCGATCAGATGTTTTAAAAATGCTTAATAAATAAAATACTGCACAGACCTCCCATGCCTTTTCTGTGACACCCAGCCCCATGAAGAGGTGGTGTTTTATAAAGGACTACTGTTATTAATTGGTATCATTGCTGTTTAATTGCTAACACTGATTCTGCTTTTATCACATCTGAATTTGTGTGTTGGGGTTTATCACATGGTCATGTATCCCCCGCCTGCCCTACCTGGGTCCACAGCCATTTGTTATGTGCCAGCGAGAAGCTAGACTCTGCTCTTTTACCCCACATGAAACCTTGATGTCTCCCTATGTCAAGAGAGAGAGAGAGAGAGAGAGAGGAAGGAAGGGAGAGAGAGAGAGAATTAGACGCCAGAGAGACACTATATATAGTTTTTCTTTAACTGCTGGAAAAGATAAGTGGCTGAAAAGAGACGAGAATTGTTTGCCTATAAATTGAGTGCCAGCAGGTTTATCGCTGAATGCTGCAGATTATGTTGAGTGGAGTAATCAGGAGGAAGAAGGGGAGGCTACAATAACACTGCGATAGGGACTATTTGGAGTCTACAATCAGACCTTCCTTGACTTATGCACCCTGCATGGAAAGTGCTTATGTTACAAAACAGCGAGAGGTCCTGGCCCCGAGATACTTATGTGTCTCCTGGGTAGTGAGGCGGCCGTTGCCGGTTAGATTAGTATGCTCCTTGGCTGGGTCCGATGTCACTTGAGAGGGCTGGATGGGCTGGTGGGCATGGCAGGGACTTCCTCCCACAGGGCACGGCAATGCCCCAGACCCGGAATCCCAAGCACCACAGAGGAGAGCAGTAAACGCCGGGCGCAGAATAATATTTGGCCAGGGTGTTCCTTGAACCATGGGATGCTCGGAGTTTTCTAGGTTTTCCTCCTCCTGCAACCCTGTAAGCTGCAGGTGATAAATAATGTCTTCAGTCCTCGTGGCGCCTGGAGTCTCTGTGGAGCACCCTGGTTGGCCTCCAGATGAGGCCACTGTGAAGGCTGCGAAGGCATCATGAGCCCAGGATGGTGGGGAGACTTGTGACAACTTTTGCGGACCCCAGAGCCGTTCTGCCTGGTTGGCGGTGTTTGTCTAAAAGGAGCTGTTCCACTTCCAAGTTGTCCTGTGCAGGGGCGGGAGGCATTCACGCGGCCAGGGAGCAGTGACTGGCTGGAAAGTGAACCGAGGTGACATTAACGTTCTGCTGGGCAAACATAAATCAAGTCTCGGAGCCTTCTCCTCCTTTATCTTGGCAACGGCTTTGCTTTCTTGATAAATCACCCTCATGACCAAATGGACTTGGCCCAGATTAAATGTCTTTTGGTCATCTAATTTAGTCACATTATTTCTCATCTGTGACTCCAGTGGGCTCACAAGAAGGACAGACTCAGTCCCTAATAAAATGGATACCGGCCTTCCCCACAGAAGCCTGCTGTGTGAAGAACCCCAGTAGTGGAAGACCAAATGAGCAGTCAGAAGGAGGAGCCCATGGTAGGCGCCTCTTCCAAAGTCCACTAGCTGAACATATTTACAGACAGTCCAGGTGCTTCCCACTGCCTTCAAAGTGAAGCCTGACCTCCCTAGTGAGGGCCTTTCTTTCCAGCTTCATCTCTTCCCACTCTGCCTGTACGCCCTTCCCTCGACAGTGCCAAAATACTTTGTATTTCCCAAACAGTTTGCATATCTATGCCCCTGGACATCACTCATGCTAACCCCCTTTGGCTCAAATGCCTGTCTTCCTGGTGAGCTTCCATTCCTTCTTCAAAACCTAACTCCAGTGTGCTCTCATTCCAGCTTTGGGGCCATCCATCCTCCTTCCATCCACTCTGAGCAGACTGAACTGCTCCCTTGTCTGGGCTCCTCAGGGCAGGGTGTTTATCCCTTAGGGTAGGGCTTATCATCTGGCATGATAGGTATTTGCTCCAGGTCGGACCCTCCCACTAAATACTAGACTCCTCCAGGCTGAGAGCTGGCTTGTGTATCTTTTTAAGTACCCAATAACCAGCACATGCTATGTCCTCGATTTCTTCTGAACTAAAATAATGTACCTGTAACATATGTGACAAAACCAAGTGTTGATTTCTTCTTACTCACTCAACAGTTAGGGGAGTAAAGGGACATAATTCTCAGAAAAGTAATTCTGTCAGCTTCCTTATAGCACATTATGAATAAGAGCAAAGAATAAAGGAAGTTGGATTGGAGATTTGTAAGTTGGAAGCCACAGAGAAGACTGAAGATCCTATTTGTGGGAATAATCCTTTGCTCTTATTTTGGTTATTCATTTCATCTTTCATAAATGTTTCTCAACGCTTATTCTTACCACCCAAAAAGAAGTGACAGTGTGATTGCTAGACTGTGTGTTGTGCTGAGTAGAGTAGCATTGGTTTGACACTCAAGACACCTAGTATCAAATCCTAACTCTGCTGCACACATTAATCATCTTGGTTTCAGTTTCCATATCTGTAAAATGGATCACTCAGGCCAAATTCATCTCACTCCAGAAGCTTTTTTGAAGATAAAATCATCAACAGAAGAGCATTAAGTACAGTCTTCCACGTGCCAGGCATTTTGCTGGGATCTTTACATAGTTTCGAGACTTATCCACTGCTGTGCAGGAGGCTGCGTTACTACCCTCATTTTGCAGGCAAGGGCTCTGGGGCTCAGAGGGTCACCCATGGCGATGTGTAGCCTAAGGAGCAGAGTATGATACAGGTCCTGGTCTAAGTCTAGAACCCAGGCAGTTACACTCTGCCAATGGTCCCCTACTTGTATTTTGGATATAAGGATGCTAAATACGCTATTGTTTTTAGGCCCTGTAGAAATAGTCCATGATCTCTACAAAACTTAAAGCCCCTGAAAGCCATATGGTTGCCAAATATTGAACATCTAAATGTACAAACAGAATCTTCTTTTTAAGTGTTCTAGGAAGTCCGTGTCTCATTTGTGCTCCTCACGACTGCTATGGTGATCTTTCTCTAATATAATCTTATCATGACTATCCCCTCCTAAAAACCTTTAATGGCTCTCAGTTAGTTGCCTGTCAGATAAAACCAAGATCCCTCAGAAGAATTTCAAGACCCTTTATGATCCAGCCCTTCCATTCGTCTCCTGCTCCTTTCACGTTTCTCTCCCCCAATACCCCTCCCCTATCATGCCAGCAATAGACGGAAGCAAGATGGAAGAGGTGGTGTTCCTTCCAGCTCCCATGACCACACTGTTTTGACTCAGCAAACTCCGAATGCATTCTCTCTACCCACAAAAGTTCTCCCACCTGCACAGCTAATTGCTCAAACCATCTTCCTTCCATCTCTTCTTTCTTATTTTCCATTATAGTTATCCATTGCTGCATAATGAATTGCCCCAAAACTCATTTAAAACAATAATCATCACTTAAGGTGTCATACTATTTCTGAGAGTTAGGGATTCAGAAGTGACTGAGCTGGGTGGTTCTGGCTAAGTGTCTCTCGTGAGGCTGCAGTTAGGTGATAGCTGGGCCACACTCATCTGAAGGCTTGACTGATGCTGGAGCACCAGGGTCTAAAATGCCTCACTTGCATGGCTGGTGTAATAGTCCTGGTTGTTGGCACGATGTCCTAATTTCTCACCACATAGACCTCTTCATAGAGCTGATGGAGTATCTGCACAATATGATGGCCGTCTTGTCCCAGATCTTCATTTTTACTGATCTTAAATTTTCTTCCATGCAGCGGTGCACCCACCTTATAGTCTGGGATTCCCGAGCTCACTTGCACTAAAGGCAGCCCTGTGACACCATTCAAGCTAATGAAATATACATGAAGCTTATATTTTCTGGGTGGAGCTGCCAGGAAAGCTCTTTTTTCTTGGTCTAAAGGGACAGTCTCACTTGGTGCATACCTTTTATCCTTTATCTTTATCTGTTTTTCCTGCCCCAAACTCATAGTTGATGTCTGGATATGCAAGCACTAATCTTGCAAACAAGATGATGAAAGTCACAAACAAGGAATGGCAGAGGGGAATGATAAAAAGAGTCTGGTCCTTGATGGCTTCATGGAGCTTCTATACCTGCCCTATACTGCTTAACCTCTGTACTTCTTGTTACTTGAGAAGAATGACCCCCAGTTTGCTGATGTCACTGTTGTCAGTTTCTTATTTCATGCACCTGGCCACAATTCTAACCAAGACACTCCTTTGTCTTTTTCTAACCTTATAAAATTTCTTTTTTTTTTTTTAACTTGTGAAATTTCTATACATGTCGCACTTAATTTACAGGACTTATTTACATAGGCTTCTCCTCAACTCTTCAGTGAACTCCTTGAGGGCAAACATTAAGTTATAATTAGCATTGTACAAGTACATTTCTATTAAACTGATGAGTTTATATTTAAAAGAAACTTTTAATGGATTCTTTGAGCTTTGACCTCAGAGAATAAGCTCCATTACTCTATTGGTGATCAGTAAATCTGGTCTCATGACTTTCTTTCCCGCCAGTGCCAAGACTTTCTTTCCCACCAGTGCCAAGACCTGGGTTAGAGAAGAAAGACATCAAAGGCAACAGGGGGTGGGGGTTGAAGAGGGGAAGACCTGTTTGATTTGAAAAAAGAGGGAGAGGTCTTTGCTAGGTTGACTACAAAGAAGCACTTCTGTGAAAATGGCTGCTAGCTCACCAGGTCATTATTTTTGCCATTCACCTTGCATGGGTCAGAGGACTTGAAGACAGATTCCTGCAGCCAGAGAGTCTAAGCCCATCACGAACAAGACTCCAACCTGTCACTGGGCACCCTCCCCCCCTCTTTTTAAGGCCTCCGCCTCAAAGGATAAGGAAGGAAGAGTCAAAGTTGATTCCAGGGTGATGAGGTGACTAAGAGAGTGCCTTGTCATTAAGAGAAATAGTGGTTAGGGGCTGGGGGTCAGTACACAGCTGGCTTTCTTCTGATATCCAAGTGGAGATGTGCAGCAGGCCAGGAGGCATTTAACTTAGGGAGCTGTCAGAATGGAAGTGGTCCCTGAAAATGTGGGGTTGAAAATGACCCCCCAAGGGAGAGAATAGAAGAAGAGAAACAGGTCAGGATTGGAGCTTTGGGGAATTGTTTGACTTGGGTGAAAAAAGAGGAACAGAGGGTTTTTAGGGTAGTGAAATTATTCTGTATGATTCTGTAATGGTGGATGGAAGTCATCAAACATTTTTCAAAACCAACAGAATATATGAGACAGAGTAAACCCTAATGTAAGCTATGGACTTTATTTATTTTTTTTAAAGATTTTATTTATTTATTTTACAGAGAGAGAGAGAGAGAGAGAGAGAGAGAGAGAGAGAGAGAGAGAGAGATATCACAAGTAGGCAGAGAGGCAGGCAGACAGAGGAGGAAGCAGGCTCCCTGAAGAGCAGAGAGCCTGATGCAGGCCTCGATCCCAGGACCCTGAGATCATGACCTGAGCAGAAGGCAGAGGCTCTAACCCACTGAGTCACCCAGGTGCCCTGTAAGCTATGGACTTTAGTTAATGATATTGTGTCAATATTAGCTCATCAATGATAACAACTGTGCTACACTAATGCAGACATTAGTAATGGGGAAAACTGGGGAGGGGGGTGGCATATGGGAATTCTCTGTACTTTCTGATCACTTTTTCTATAAACCTAAAACTGCTCTAAAATATAAAGTCTATTGTTTTTAATCACAAAAAAGATAGAGAAAGAAAAATGAGTAGGAGGAAAACAAAAAGAGTTCATTGTCTTGGATATCAAAGGAGAAGAAAAGAGAGGGATGGGAAGGAACACTAGGAGTTAATGAGGCTGACACTAAATCAAGAGTCCTAACAACCTAGATTGAGGCTTTCATTATGTGCGACCTTGGGAAATTCACTTATATCTATTGTGTCTGGGATTCAGTGTCCTTATCTGTGTATCGAATATCTAAGATATTATTAGAGTGTTTTTTTAAAACTTGGTAAACATTTTACTGGTGGTTTTGGAGATGCTAGAATGTGACCTTCGATAATGTTGAATCACATGGTGAGAAGCTTATCTGCTTTCCAGTTCAATTTCAGTCTTGATTTAGTCAACTAGAAAGTCTCAATTCAGTGCTAATCTGACTTTAACATCTTTCTAACATGTAACTGCTGATATCATTTTTTAAAAATTATAGCAAAATACGTATAACAGAAAATCTGCCATTTTAATGGTTTTTAGGTATAAAATTCAGTGGCATTAAATACATTCACATTGTTGTGTAACCGTCATTATGATCCATCTCCAGAACTTTTCATCATCCCATACTGAAACTCTGTACCTGTAGAAATAACTCCTCGTTTCTCCCTTTCTTGAGCCCCTGGTAACCACCTTTCTATCTTTTGTCTTTATGAATTTGATTAATTTTAGGTATCTCGTATAAGTGGAACCATACAGTATTTGTTCTTTTGTGACTGGCTTATTTCACTATGTGTAATGTCTTTAAGGTTCAACTATGTTGTTGCGTGTATCTGAATTTCATTCCTTATTAAAGCTAAATAATATTCCATCCATTGATAGACATTTCCCTTGTTACTACCTTTTGACTCTTGTGAATAATGTTGCTATATGAATACAGGTCTACAAATAACTCCTCAAGATCCTACTTTCCATTCTTTTGTGTAGAGTAATTGATGGATCACATGGTAATTCTATGCTTAATTTTTTTTTTTTGAGGACCGACCATACTTTCTTCCACAGTGGCTGTACCACTTTATATTCCCAGCAGCAATGCGTAAGAGTTTTAATTTTTCCACATACCCACCAACACTTGTTTGTTTTCTTTCTTTCCTTCCTTCCTTCTTTCCTTTCTTCTCTTCTCTTCTCCCCTCCCTCCCCCACTCCCTTCATTCCTTCTTACCTTCCCTTCTTTCTTGATAATAACCATCAAATGTATGTGATAATCTCATCTTTAAAGATTTATTTATTTATTTATTTCACTGAGAGAGAGCATGCAGTGGGGAGGGGCAGAGGAAGAAGGGAGAGAAATTCAAACAGACTCCATGCTGAGTGTGGAGCCCCATGTGGGGCCTTGATCTCATGACCCTGAGATCAGACCTGAGCTGAAACCAAGAGTCAGACCCTCAACTGACTGTGCCACCTAGGCGCCCCATGATGATTTCATTTTTAGACAAGTTGTGAATGGTCTTTGGGCTCAAAGCCTTGGCAAGTGATAGTTGCCAGCTTAGAATTATAGAAGCGATGCTAAAAACATGGCCACCTGAAGGGGGCCTTTATCCCCCGTTCTTTGCCTCTCCTGGGGCAGAAACCTGTGGAGAGCTGGATGTGAGTGAGGCCCTGGGATCTGCTAAGATCCTTATGAGAGAACAGGTGTGGTGCTTCTTCCCCTTGGGCTAGACAGTGACTGGGGAGCAGTATCTGGGTCTAGGTCCTGGGAAAGACCTGGTATTTGGGGAGGAGAAAGGTTGATATTGACCACTTGCAAATGAACCAGGCTCTGTGTACCCAGAAAGGCCACGAAGGAGCTCAGTAGGGCTGAGGCTTCCTAATCCCTGGGTGGGAGCAGTGGGGAAGCCAGAGAATTGACTTTCCCCGGTGGCTCAGAAGTCTACCTTTGATTATCATCCCACAGGCCAGAGTCACTTTGACTTTAAAATTTAATTACATTATTTTTTTTCACTGAATTTCTTTATACAGTTTCCTCTTATTTATGACAAATGATATTGACTCTCCACTTACACACATTTTTCTTTCAAAATAAACAAGTTAAAATATGTGAGTCATTTAAAGAAAAACACTAAGTAGGTAATAATGTGGGACCAATAGATATGGCAAAAATTGGGAAGGTGGCACAATAATGTAGACTGAAGTTTGGGAATCTCTGAGATATGACATACTTTTTTTCACAGGGTCATGAAGTCCAAATGGCAAAATGTGTGTGAAAGTATTTTATTAGCTGCAAAGTACCGTTGGGTGTAATGTATCGTGATTTTCATGACAAATGCTCATATTTGATTCAGTAGAGTGGTGTGGGGAGAAGTCTGATGGTGGGGGATTAAAGAGTAAGTAGGCGGTACAGAATGGAGGAGAACAGGTGCAGGCAGTAGGCTTAACAGATTTGGTTGTGAAGGGAGAAAAAGCCCCAAAGAATGGGGATGCTCTGAGGGTTCTCATGGATGGAGGAGCAAGACAGGAATCTCATTTGGCAGTACTCATGGGTGGAAGTACGTGTGATCAAGCAATATCTTGGATGAAGCAGTAGAGGTGAGATTTGGGGCAAGATGGGTAGGATCCAACCCTGCCTCAGGGGCAAGGGCCCACTGGCTTGGTGGAGGTTGGGGGAGAGTGCCAGTGGGCCGCTCTGGTGTTCTCAGGGAGGCAGGAGAGCATGTGGGGTAGGGCTGAGGTTCATTCTTGGTGAGGGGTGACTGCTGGGAGTGCCAACCCAGAGGAGCATTCTCCAGACTGTGTGTGCAGAAGCATCTCTTGGGCAGAGTTTTCAGGATGCAGATTCCCGGGCTCTTCCCTCTGTCTCTTCTTTGAAATGGTTAACCAGGGGCCTGGGCATTGCGCTGTGAAAAGTACCCACAAGGGGTGCCTGAGTGGTTCAGCCTGTTGGGTGTCTGACTCTTGATTTTAGCTTCAGTTGTGATCTCATGGTCATGGGGTTGGGCCCTGCACTGGGCTCCGTGCTGAGCATGGAGCCTGCTTGGGAATCTCTCTCTCTCCCTCCCCCCCAACTGCTCCCGCGCTCTCACTCTCTCTCTTTCTCTCTTGCTCTCTAAAAACAAAACAAAACAAAAAATACAAAAAAGTACCAGAAGATCATGATGCTGGCAGACAATTAAACACACTTAGGAGATACAGTGAAGAAACGAAAGGTGAACAAAAGAGACTGTTGGCTACTCAGAGTTAGAGTTAGAGGTCATAAATGCACTATTGCATGCAGTTCATCCTACTTCACCTCTTTGAATTACTGACAATCGGATTACCTGTATTATTGAACTCCAGTCTGGCTGGGACTGTGGGAAGCACAGAGGAAGGAGCAGTCCGGGATCCCAGGTCCTAGGTGACTTCTATAACGTCAGGTGGCATTTGTCACTCCATTAGTGCATAGATGTAAGGGTCATTAGTGAGCACCACCTCCTTGCAGTCCTGTGGCGAGGCCTTATTCTGCTTCCTTTCTGGGGATGACAGTGGTTCTGTCTGGTCTGGAGATGACAGAGACCTCTCCTGGCATGGGTGTTAGCGATCTTCCAAATGAGATTTTAAAGCCCAAAATGCATATGGAGTGTGTCTTAAAGTATCTCACAAGCAGTCTTGTCTGCTGAGATCTGCGCCCTGTGATTCCCCCTTGGGGATGGAGTCTAGGGATTTTGGGCAGAGGCAGGTGTTACATTTGGAGTTGGTGTTGAGGCTTGAAGACTATAGCATTACAACATTCAGTTGGATGTCATTCAGGGCAAGTTCAGACAGTCTCCCCTGCAGAAATCTATGCAAATCTCAACTCTGTTGCCAGGAAGCTTGTAGGCAGTTGGCTGCCTATGTACTCAAATGGAATTTGGACAATGACACATCTTGCTTCCCTGGACTGTCATTAAGCCCATATGCCAATTGTTTGCTTTCCTCATCGGGTTTCCTCCATTCTGTTGTCTTTCCTCACTCTTTCCCTTCATGCCACCTGTGGTATGCCCCTCACCATACTTCTCTTTAGTTGTACCAGATCAACTGTTCAACTGTGGCTTCCTGGGAGGAAAGCCCCTTGCCGTTTTAGTGTCTTGGTGTAGTGTAACCATTTAGTGGCTGGTGGCAAAGGCCTTCTGTACAGGTGTATGTATCTCTATAGTCTACACTGTCATACATATGTGTACATCTGTTTTGGTGGGCTCGGAGACGGATCGGCGCTCCCTCCCATCCTGTCCACAATAAGAAGGGCCTGGAGACCACCGCTCCTGGAACTGGACCCAGCTTACCTCAGCCCTGTGGCGTGTGTTTGACACGTAGACACCCTGCCACAGCCTGTGCCCCACCTGTGTCCTGCTCTGTACAAGCGCCACGAGGGCCGAGGTCCTTCCTGGCTACCCACCCCCATTCCGTAGCCCTGGGACAGGAGGGGTGTCGCCCCTTAAGGTGTGGCCTCCTCTTGCCCTGTGGCCCAGCCTTCCTTCGGGCCTGTCCCTATTGTTCACAGAGGACTAGGGATGGAGCACCAAACCAGTGCTGGGAAGAGGTCGGGAAGCTGTGTGGGCTTTTTAAAATAAAAAGTCATTCCTAGAAAGAGGCCACGATTGTTTCACGGAGCAGGAGCACAGAAGTGGGAGAGGCCTGTTGCCACTGCCCACAGTTGTGGGGTTGGGGCACGATGATGAGGCAGATGATGGGACAGGCAGCCCTGGACTGGCCCCTCTTCTGGGGGTAAGGAGTCCTTAGAAGGTCAGCTTTAGAAGGAACTCTACACCATAACAGAGTTCCAATGGAATAGAATTTCTGTACCTACACGTACTCAGAGGTGCAGATCTCACATCTGAAAAGAGCCAGGTCTTGTTCTGTTCCCCGATTTGATCTTCAGTCTTTCAGGCTGAGACAAATCTATTCCACAGAGACACCTTGTGAAGAGTCACAATGTACAGCTTTGTATTAAAGGCTCTGAGAAGTCCTGAAGCAAGGAAGCCTATTTTCTCTCATTCAGCATTTCCTAATCTTATTAAACCGGAAAGCCCCCTTTTCCACTTTTTACCATGTACTTCCTGGAGCACTAACTAGTATTCTACAAACTACTCTTTGGGAAACATTATTCTAAGAATTTGATAATTCTGAAACCTCTCCTGCTTTTTTTTTTAATTTTGTTCCCCAGTGATTAATAAGAAAAATCTATAAAAAAGTTAGAAAGGCCTATTTTTTCTCTCTTTAGAAGCAACAAGAAAAAAGTGGATATGTTAATTAGTATATGCTAACTGTTGTAATAAACAATTCCCCAAATCCCAGTGATCTTAGACCATGAAAGCTGGTTTCCCCACCATCCCACCATCTAGTGCGGTTAGTAGGGAGCACTGCTCTGTACAGTCCTTTAGGGATCCATCCTCCTCCCACTTGGTGGCTTTGCCGTCTTGAGAGTGAGACTTTGAGGCCCCCTGGTACGATCTGGCTGTAGATGAGGGAAGAAAGAAAGAGAGGAAAAAATGCACAGTCTTAGCTCCCTGACCCAGAATTGACCTCGCCAATGCTCTCACATTCCATGGGTGAGATGCTGTCCCGCACCCCACCTGGGTGCACATGGGCTGGGAAGGTGGCTTAGCGGTGTGCCTTGAGATGTGAAGCCTGGATGGTGAACCTCTAATTCACCTCTGCTCCTCTGAGAGTGCAAAAATGTTGAATTTCATTGTCTGAATCCTATTCTGATGCCAGTCTTAATGGGAGAGTAGAGGGAAGAGAACCAAGAGATAGAGAAGGTGGATGCTACGGAGCAAAAAATTGAGGGAGGGGGGCAGACTCTGTGGGGCCTGCAGCAAAGAGGAAGGGATAGCCAGCAGGGAGCCTAGGAGATGAAGCACCAAAGAATCCACCATCTCCATGAATAGAAAATGCCCCCTTTGGGCTCTGAGAAGAGAAGGAATACTATTAAAGGAACATGGGGGAAAAAGAAGGAGGAAGAGACAGGCAGGCACAGATTCCAGGAAGGATGGAAAGGGAGCAGCTATCGATAGGTTATCTCCATACGGAGAATTGTTCTTATTTTATTTATAATGTGGCTACAGAATAAACATTTCTTTGAGGGGGGAGAAACAGCATTTTTTTTTGAGGTAGGCACAAAAGTTGAATGATTTTTATTTTACTTTTATTAGTTTTATTTTGTGAGGTATTTTTTCCCCCCACAAGCCCAGTGCCTCTGTGGCTGACTGTGCCACCAAAGGGGTACAGGTTTTCTGATACAATGGTCTTCTCCACCTTGGGGAATGAGACAGGGTGGGGAAAACACCCCTCAGCAATCTTCTCTGCCTCTGAGCATCTTCTCCATTTACCTCAGCGATCATACCAACATCATCATTTTCAATGTTCACCATGTTGTGAAAAACTCTGGGAGGTGCCACGCTGGGTCAGTATCAGTGACCACTAAGGCACTGGGGTGGCACCAACCATAACAAGCCACCAACTCATAGAGTACCATATTTTATTTATTTACTCCCGGCATTGCATAAATGCCTGCCAAACAAGATGCAATCCCATTTGAAATATGAAGAAAATATGACAAAGGGGAAATAAGGGTTGGAAGGATAAGAAGGAGCCAAGAGTGAGGTCGGTACACAAACAGGCATGTGGAATAAACTTGCTGGAGGTTGGAGGAAAGCTGGCTCTGAGCTTTCTAGCTGCTGCTGGAGGGGAAAAAAAAAAGACAACACACTCGATTGCACATTCTGTGGCATCAATAAGATAAAAATAAATTGGATAGTCATAAAAAGCACAGCTATTCCTAGTACTACAGTGGGTCCTATGAAAAGACATTGTTTTTCGTAATGACCCAAACCCTTCACAACATTCTTACAGTGAATACAAACACATGTGTCGTGGGGCTTTTCTTCATGGTGTCGGCCAGTGTATGTTTAGGGCAATACTCCAAAGTTCAGGCTGGGAAAAGCAGTTCGGGAAGGGATGGTGGTGGAGCCAGGAATGTGTCCGTACCAGATATTCAACATCACGGGAAATCTACAAAATGCAAATGCTGTGCCACTTTCCAGCTATCACATTGGCGAGGGTCACAAAGAATAATTCGGAAGAGTAATCAACCTCATACCTGCGAGGGTGTGCAGAAACCAGCACTTTTGATATTACGAAATTGATATAACCTTCCTGCAGGGCAGTTAGGCAATATCAAAATATGTGAAGACATGTACAGTCTTGAGGAAGACTCTTTCTAGGAAATTCACTGAAGGAAATAATCCTGTGTATGACCAAAAAATGTAGCTACAAAGATGTTGGTTGTTGTATTGATTCTAATATCTAAAAATGACATGATAGGAATGACACCTTATAGTTCATCTATGAAATGGGACAGGCATTAAAAATCATATTGAAGTAAAAAAATTTTAAAAAGTAATCATGTTGGATGAGTTTCCCTGATGTGGAAATGTAAGTAAGTAAATGAGATAAGCGATTGCGTTATGGTATGTGCTATATAATCTCGTCTTCTTAAGGGAGAAGGAAAGATGCACATATATGTACACACACACACACACACACACACACACACAAACACACACACTACTTCTACACCTGCAAATCTTCTCAGAAGGTCTGATGGATACAATGTCAGAAAAAAGAACTATGGCTGTAACTCGTGTGTATACTCTGTCACAGAACCATAACCCTGGAAGGGGTTAGCCCATTATTCTCGTGGGCAAGTTTCTTTTCTCTCTCTCTTAATCCACCCATTAAAGGGCCCAACAAGTCATTGGTGGAGCTGGGGGCTGTGGGCTGCAGGTAGGGGGAGAAGAGTTCAGGTTCTATTTCAGGGGTGGCCGAGCAGCCTGGGGGAGGCACTGCAGTTCCCTGAGGAGGACATTGGCCCCCTCTGTCCACCGGCAGCCTCTAACCACGCTTCCTTCCCTACCAGCATTTGTCTTCTCAGACATTAAAAAAACAAATGGAAACTGGGTCAAATAGAAGAAGAGGAAGAAGGCAAAGATGAGGGAGGAAGAGGAAAATGAGAGAGGGAGGAAGACAGTCTTTTAAAATAAAAGGCAGCTAGAAAGTTACCAGGAGAATATAGCTACAATGTTGCTGTCAAGGCAAGGAAGAAAAATACGTAAAGGAAAAGGAACAAAGTATTAGTTAAAAATCCATTTAAAATCTTTATAAGATAAGGGACTTGAGATAAAATGGGTAACATTTAAAATAAAAGATAAAAGGCTAGAAGCTAATAAGATAAAAGGATAAAACATAAAGGCAGACGAGGTAAAATGTTAAGATAAAAGGCTCCTGGATGAAAAGCTGAAAACGCAAAAGCAGATGGGATTAGCCATTACATTCAGGAATTCAGGACTGAAAAGCCTAGGCTGCCAATCCAAAAACTAAGATTTCACAAGCCCATTATAGTTGAGTGCTTTAGAGGAGTGGTACGTTTCTTGGTGGCTCCCACAGATTTTCTGGTGACTTCTGTAAGAGCTGGCTAGCAGTAATGGGGGCGGTTCCCTGCCAGCAGGTTTCTTTCTTAAAGATTCTGCACCCAATTCCAACGGTGGGGGGTAGGGGTAGTAGGGCGGAGAGAGGGCGGTTCCCACGCATGCAAGCAAACAGCTCCCTGACACCAGTTGGGGAGTCCTCCCATTCAACTCAATTCTGACACTGCGTACCTGGAGACAGCATCAGACCCCACGGGTTAGGGCTCCATCCTACAAGACTGTGCTCCCGGCACCCTCGTGATTTCAGAGGCCAATCTCAAGTCCAGGTGGTTACCGGCGCTTGAGACCAACTGGCTGTAGGTATTGGAGGTTCTAATGGTCCCCTTCCTGGGTTCAATTAATAGGCTAGCACAGTTCACAGAACTCAGTGAAACATTTCACTCACTAGATTACTGGTTTATTATAAAAGGATGTGACTCAGGAAGAGCTTGATGGAAGAGTTGCCTTGGGGAACTCTTGTGTGTGGGGAAAGAGCTTCCATGTCCCCTCCTGATGAGCCACTGTCCCTGCATCTCTGTGTGTTCACCAACCCGGAACCCCTCTGCACCCTGTCCTTTGGGGTGTGTATGAGGAACCCATTACATATGTGTGATTAATGGCCAAAATCATTGGCCACTGGCTATGGATTTAACCTGCAGCCCCTCTTCTCTACTGGAGGTAAAGGGGGTAAGACAGAAAGTTTTAACTCTCCAATCTCATGGTTGGTTCTCCTGCCAGCTGGCTCCATCCTTAGGTGAAGCCCCAAAGTGTCTCATTTATATAACAAAAGATGCCTTTACTGCTCTTGTCTCTTTGGAAATTCCAATAGTTGTGGGACCTCTGAGTTAAAAATGGGGATGCACATCAGATCTGTATTTCTTCTTATAAATCACAGTATCATAGCCTCTGTCATTGTCACTTGGTCTGAACTGAAGATCCGAAGTGTCCTCATGGGCTCTTCATAGCTCCTAGCTTTGGGGGCACTGTTCAGGCTCCTCCTGTGAGCCTACAAGATCCAGCAGGCGTGGCCATGGCCTGCGTCTTCAGGCACTGACGTTGAACCACACAGGGCGGCCTGATCAGGGCATGCCATGCCTGCGGGCTTCTGCCTCTGTACTCTCCAGTCCCTTTGCCTGGAATGCTGTTTCTCCCTTCTGGTGCCTGGCTGGATTTCACCTGCCTTCTAAAGCAGCCAGAGAGTAGGTTTCCCATGAGAAGCCTTGTCTGAATCTCACCACTGTGTGTGCGCCTCCTTCCCCCCGCCCCCCCCCTTTGGTTTGGTTTTCAGTCACACTGCAGAGTAATAACTATTGATTTCCTTGTCTGCTTTCCCCCAGAGGTCGGAGACCACTGACTACCAAGGAAAGAACGAGTACTAGTAAAGCACTACCCATCCATTTTATCATGAGATCTGCCACACCCCTACAAGGTAGGGCCTGATCACTATGGCTTACAGATTAAGAAACAAAAACTTAGTTATTTCTTTGACATATCTTCATTGACCTCGTACTATGTGCCAGGCTTTAAAAAAAGGGTTAAATAACTTGCCCACCGCCACTCATTTAGAAAGTTGCAAAGCCATTTATTGAACTCAGGCCCACCAAGTTCCAAGCCTGTGCTCTCATTACTGTACTTTTCTCTCTTCAGCATATATTAGGTGTTCAGTGAATGTCTGTTGAAAAAAATGAATGAATGATTGTAAGTGCCTCAGTTCATATACAAATGAGAGGAAAGGTTTTGGGAATCCTTTCTTGCTTTCTCTGACTTACCTCCTCTCACAATTGGCGATGATACCACTACTTGGAGGTAATTTGTCTACATCTTGTGATCTTCTGTATAATGCTTTAGAATGAGGTCCTGCTGAGCACGTGAAGTGTGTTAGAAAGATGTCACAGCTTAACACACGGGTTGTGATGAAGCTTTCCTGGGAATCTTCCTTTGAGAAGGCAAACAGGACATAGGCTCTAGACTTTTCGAGTCTTTGAGATTTCTAGGATTTATTTTTATGGTTTGGGAGTGGAATGTATGGTTTAAGCAAACACAATTAAATCCAAATTACCCGTGGCCAAGCAGCTACTTGCTGTCTTTCAGTGTGGGGAAAGGTAGGGCATTTTAGAGCTCTAGAACATCGTTGAAAAAAAGCTATGGAATGGCTTTGTCCTTTTCCCCTTTTGTAAATGTTCATTTGAAACACACCAAATTCCTGAGGAAGCTGCCGTTTTATTTGTTTATTTTTTGATTCATTGGTGTCTTAGAGCATGAAATCTTATTTAAAAGGCACGGCTCTTTCTTGAGAAAGATGCCCAGGCTTTGCCTTCTCGGGGTCCAAATCCAGAAACCAAATACGGCTTTTGCCTCTTTTGGGGCATCTCTGTGTTCCTTAAAACATGCTGGTGTTTTTTCTGCTAAAGATTCTTCAGAGACAGAGTGCAGGCAATTTGTTGTGACTCATAGTGAGTTGATTTATGCTAAGATTGTTTTAAGCACAGCGTATCCCTTGGTACGCAGTGTATGTGCTACAGTGTCGTCTCCATATGGTTGGTGGGAGCCATTTGAATCAAGTACCAGATGGAAATCATCGTTCAAATTATTCCTTTCCCATCACCTAAATGCAAACAGTAAAATGGGAAGTCATTTCCCATAGCTTCCAAAATAATAATAATAATAATCATAATCATAATAGTGTTAAAAATCCTGACAGATATCTTCAGATGGGAAGGTATTCTAACAACCGTAACTGATATAATGGGACTGTCTTGCAGATGGCAGCCGAGGCAGATCAAACTCTTCATTAGTCCTTCTAAAAACTGTCATATACTTTCTCTTCTTTATAGTTCAAAACACAAAAGGCCCTTTGTGCCTTTAGAAACTTAGCTGCAATTTCAACTAAAAAGAGAAGCACATTAGCTGCTATTATGCATGAGCCATATCATCAGCATAAAAATGAATTTGTAATATTTTGCCACATGTGATGTATTATTGCTGGGCTATGTAAACAATACCGGGTCTGCAATCGAGCCTTGGGGACTCCCTTTACAACTGACAAATTGAGAAACAAGGCCATCAACTCTCACACATTGCATCCGGTGAGTAAATAACTCAGCCAAGATCCATTTCCAGCCCAGTCTGAGATAATCTCTGTCCTGTAATAATAAATCATAGTCAAGGGCGTCAGACGCCCCAGGCAGATCTATAAACCTGTAAACACTGCTATGCTACACAATTCGAATCTCTTGCAAAAGCTCAAGCCAAATCATTCATGGGTTTAATCTCAGCGTTGGTCATAATTACATTCGCAGCTCCTGTCTGCCCCTCAAAACCAGCAGGGTTGCTCTTTAGAAACAGATCAAGGTAGTAGCCTTCTCTTTGTTGATTCTTTGGTTTTCCCCCTCCACACTTGTGAGTTTAGTGGGAACTGGTATCTGCATGGAGAATCAGGTCACACAGACTCTGGACAAGCTCTATTTATTCCAGAGGACGGAAGCAGGGGAAGATTGCGTGGTGAAGTTGGATTGCTGAGGCAGATGATTCTCGGTCGCAGGACCTGGAACAAAGGTTTTGGCCAGAAATGGCCTAGAGAGTGGTGGGTCTTCTCCGTTCTGCCCCCCTAATTGCTTTTCTCACCTCTGCTTCAGTGGCATATGTATGTGATTTCATAGGCTTAACCATCTGGTTAGAGCCTATGTTGGGCACAACACGGCTGCTAATACTTGGTTGTATAGGGTCAAGGCTGACCCATGAAACTTAATGTTTGTCATCTTTCAGTCTGTGTTTAGTTCTTCAATTTATCCTTAAATTCACGATAGAGTTTATGTATTCCTGTTTTCATACTTCGTTTAACAGCTAAATCCAGTACACTCAGGAGCTGAAGAGCCAGAGAATTTGGAGTTCTAGCTAAGGTGCTGAACTCCTTTTGTCATTAACACTGGCAGGAAAGGGAATTAGCATTTGTTACACACAAAATTCCAGGCACTGGGCTGCCAGGCTTGGAAATGTTCTCTCACCTAATCCTCACATTATTCCTGTTGGTGGATGATTTAATCCGTGTTATTTTTTTTTTTAAGATTTATTTTATTTGAGAGAGAGAACGCTAGTACGAGTGGGAGGAGGGACAGAGGGAGAGAGAGAATCTCAAGCAGACTCCCTGCTTCTCGAACGCACACTGAGCCTGATGTGGGGCTTGATACCATGACCCCAAGATCATGACCAGAGCTGAAATGAAGAGTTGGGTTGCCAGGAGACACAGCCCAGTACCTAGGGTTTCACATCCTGAGAGCATCCTATTTAGAGAACCATTATTTTTCCATCTCCTGTTTGGAAGAAACAAAAAGTGGTAAATGAACAAAGCCTAAAGAAATTATCACAGCAGTGCAGAAACTTTTTATCTTGATGAAGTCCCAAAAGTTTATTTTTGCTTTTGTTTCACTTGCCTTTGGAGACATGTCTTGAAAGAAGTTATTGTGGCTGATGTCAAAAAGGTAACTGCCTATGTTCTCCTCTAGGGTTTTGATAGATTCCTGTCTCACATTGAGGTCTTTCATCCATTTTGAGTTAATCTTTGTATATGGTATAAGGGAATAGTTCAGTTTCATTCTTCTGTGTGTAGCTATCCAATCTTCCCAGCACCACTTATTGAAGAGACTGTCTTTTTTCCATTGGCTGTTTTTTTTCCTGATTTGTCAAAGATTAGTTGACCATAGAATTGAAGGTTCACTTCTGGGGTCTCTATTCTGTTCCATTGGTCTATGTGTCTGTTCTTATGCCAATACCATGCTGTCTTGGTGATCATAGCTTTATAATATAGCTATAAGTCAGGCAACGTGATGGCCCCAGCTTTGTTTTTATTTTTATTTTTTTTCCTCCCCTTGGTGGTTCGGGGTCTTTGCTGTTTCCATACAAATTTTAGGATTTTTTTGTCCCGGCTCTTTGAAAAATGCCAATGGTATTTTAACAGGGATGACATTGAAAGTGTAAATTGCTCTGGGGAGGATAGACATTTTAACAATGTTTATTCTTCCAGTCCATGAGCATGGAATAGTTTTCCATCTTTTTGTGTCTTTGTCAATTTCTTTCATAAGTGTTCTGTAGTTTCTGGAGTATAGATCCTTTACTTCTTTAGTTGGGTTTTTTCCTATGTATCTTATGGTTTTTGTTGCTATTGTGAATGGAATTGATTCCTTAATTTCTTTTTCTATAGTTACACTGTTAGTGTATGGAAAAGCAACTGATTTCTGTGCATTGATTTTATATCCTGCCACATAGCTGAATTGCTGTATGAGTTCTAGTAATTTGGGAATGGAGTCTTTTAGGCTTTCCACAGAAAGTTATCATGTCATCTGCAAAGAGAAGACTTCTTCTTTGCCAATTTGGATGCCTTTTATTTCTTTCTGTTGTCTGATTGCTGAGATTAGGACTTCTAGTACTATGTTGAACTATAATGGTGAGAGTGGGCATCCCTGTCATGTTCCTGATCTTAAGGGGAACAGTCAACAAAACTAAGAGGCACCCCACAGAATGGGAGAAGACATTTGCAAATGACATTACAGATAAAGGGCTGATATCCAAGACCTATAAAGGGTTTCTCAAACTCAACACTCAAAAAACTAACAACCCAATCAAAAAATGGGCAGAAGACATGAACAGACACTTCTCCAAAAAAGACATACAAATGGCTACCAGACTCATGAAAAAATGGTCAACATTACTAGCTATCAGGGAAATACAAATCAAAACCACAATGGGATACCACTTTACACCAGTTAGAAGGGCAAAAATTAACAAAACAGGAAACAAAATATCTTGGCGAGGATGTAGAGAAAGGGGAACCTTCTTACACTGTTGGTTGGGAATGCAAGTTGGTACAGCCACTCTGGAAAGCAGTATGGCAGTTCCTCAAGATGTTAAGAGCAGAGCTACCCTACTACCCAGCAATTGCACTGCTAGGTATTTACCCCAAAGACACAGACATAGGGTAAGAAGTGGCATGTGCACCTCAGTGTTCATAGCAGCAATGTCCACAATCATATGGTTTCACTGACATGTGGAACATAAGCAATAGCACCAAGGACCATAGGGGAAGGGAGGGAAATCTGAAGGGGGAGAAATCAGAGAGGGAGATGAACCATGAGAGACTATGGACCCCAAGAAACAATCTGGGGTTTTCAGAGTGGAGAAGGATGAGGGGAGGGGGTAACAGGGTGATGGGTATTGAGGAGGGCATGTGCTGTGATGAGCACTGGGTGTTATACTTAACTAATGAATCATTGAACACTACATCAAGAACTAATTATGTACTATACAGTGATTAACTGAACATAATAATAATAAAAATAATAGTAATAAAAGAAATTATCACAGAAAAAACTTCTCTGACAATTAGATGGTGCTGTAATTGGTTACCCTTCATTTATTAAATCTTTGTGGGTTGCTTGCTGACTGCTCTATTTTCTTTTCACGAGTATTCCTCTTCCTGCCCCACTTCTCCAACCCTCCTCAAAACAAACCCACCACCCAATGGTCCATGAACAAACATCTGCATGAGGTACCCTTTCAAAATTATTCTTTTCCTTATAGACCCCATATTTTAAATGCTTTGGTCCAGCAAAAAAAACTTAAATTAGTAATAAAGATTTATTTTTCGATGTTTATTAATCAAAGACTGTGCATCAGAACTTCTCAGAATATGACAACTGTTATCAGATGAGTTTGTTTCTCCAGCTAAAATCAAAGAAATTTAGAGTTTTAGACAGTGTGCCTGATTAGTCTTATCAAGGATAAGCATACAGCTTCTACTGGGATTTTTGAAGTGATGGAATTGTTCATCAATACTCCTAACTGTCTTTGAAGACTTCTGGGAGGGAATGTCTTCGAACCCAGTTTGAGAAGCGAATCATTAATTCCTGGATGCCTGGTAGACATTTTATAAAATCCAGGATGGTGAAGCTGCTTCCCTAAAAGTAGTACCTGAGTCTCTTTCTTGGCCAAGTTTGGTCATAAATTCAAGCTCCTTGCCCAAGATGATATTCTACATTTCAGCTGCTTATGTGCGTATGAATAACATCTTTAATTCTAAGGTCTTAGGACTCACTGGGAAAATTAGGCCACTTTTAGTTTAAATGAAATCACCCAAGGCCTTGTATGGTGAGTTATTAACAGTAAAAGAGACTAGAATCCAGGATATTAGGGATCATTCACGATTTTCACAATTAGACCACACTTCCTCCCGGATACAGTTTTTAAGACCTTCAAATAAAAATAAACAGGTTTTCCGGCTGCAAGATTTCAGCGTTTGTTTCATTCCCAGTTAGCCTGGAACCCAGCCGTCCAGATGTGTCTGGGAGAAGAAAAGATGGTAAGACCACATGTTGCTCAAAACCTTGGAGACAAGTTTAGTTCCAGCATGGGCTGGAGTTTTGCTAGATTAGGGATTGATACAGGCCACGTTCCTCAATTCCTTCATGTTCGTTTCCACTGTCTAGTGAGTGCTGGGGCTCAGGCCCAGTGGCATAGATGCCATAGATGACCCGGATGCAGCAGTCTTGAATCCAGTTACAAAGCATGCTTATTGTTTGGTTTCTTCTGCTTACAAGGGGACTAAGCTTAAAAGAGGTGAAAGTTTTATGGCCAAAGTGATTCCCAGCCAGTCCTTGCATTAGAAGCTAATCCTAACAGTCACCTAATCATCTCCACCCCACCCCCAAATCCATCCCTGACTAAGTATCTTCCTAATGAGGTGTCCCAAATGGTTTCAGGTAGACTCACACTGGGGCACATGAGAGAGAAGATTTTATTATTTTTCTGAAGAGAAAAGAACTAGAAGGGAATAAAGTGTGAACTTTATCAAGAAAATTAGAGAAGACCTCTAAAATTTATCATTTACCCTTTTGCCAGGGCCATCACATCTCCAACCTAATAATCTTTCAGCAAGCCCTAACTGGGATGGTTGCAGGAAACCCCTGAAGAGTCCAGGGTGAGAATTATCAGAGCCTGGCTCATTGTATTCTTGGTGTCGAGATTCTAGAGAATTCCAGAGGAAAACAAAGTACAACTATATCTGAAAAACCACCCAAGAAGTCCAGAGATTGTTGATGGCTCAGTCCATGCAGACCCAGAATAGATGGACAGATTTCAAAGCCGTTACGTTTATGGTCAGCTGGGATTCTGAAAATGCAGTGTGTGTGAATTAGTGACTTCTGGTAACCTTCAAAAAGGAAAGGAGGACCTCAGCTCCCCAGAATGGAGCCACCTGTGGCCAAGGTGTAGGTAGGTATCTCCCAGCTGCCATTCAGGCATAATCATGGAGGCATTATCCAGGCCAAGAGCCCCATCCTGGTGCAGAAATTAGGAACACCAAACAAGAGCTTTGTGACTTTCTTGGCCTGGATATAAAGATGGTTGGAAGAGACCACAAATCCAGCTGGTGACCCTGGCTTCAGCCCAGCACCTCTCACCTCCCTAAGTCAAGTCTCAGAGCAACCTGAACATAGTGCAGAGGAAGATAATTCTTCTGACTGTGGAAAATATTAGACGGTGAAATAGATAACAAAGATTGTCTGGAGAATGTCTCTAAGAATTAGGAAATTAGTTATTTAGACTAGTTCTCTCTTGGTCTAGTATCATGTAGACCTAACTAGCCCTATAAGCCTATAGATTCAGTTTCAACATCTATAGATTGGGAACTATAGATTTATCTACCTCAATTTATGGCTGTGAGGATAAGATGAGTAGTGTGTGTAATACCCTGAGCCATGTTGTTGTAAGTGAACCCTAAAGGATATTATGGGGAGAGGTTTTTCCTTCCTGTCCTTGAGGTAAGACATTCCAGCTGAAATGTTACTGAGTTCAAGAAGACGCTTTCTCTTGTTCTCTGCCACTTTATACACACACACATGTACGCACGCCTGGGGTATTGAAGGAAGTGTTCCTGTTTTGATTTGATTTGATTTGATTTGATTTGATTTTTAGAGAGAGAAAAAGAGAACACGTGCGCAGTCGTGAGGGTGTGGGGAGGGGCAGAGGCAGAGGGAGAGGGAGAATCCTATGTGGCCTCTAACACAGAACCACCACAGAGCTCAATCTCAGGACCCTGTGATTATGACCTGTGCTGAAATCAGGACACTTAACCGACTGAGCCACCCAGGTGCCCAAAAATGTTCCTTTAAAGCTGTATTGTGCTTAATCTTTTAGGGGTTGCTGAAAGCTATAGCCTCTCTGCTTGGACATTTCTGAGGCTCAGAATGATCTTGAAAAGACTGAATGGTGGAGAATGAAGTGCTGAATGAGTTCTCATTGTATTGCGATGTATCATTTTTTGGTGCTTGTTGCTAATAGAGTTTTTTCATTCACACCTGCCCTGAGCCTGGCCACATGTGACAATGTGACAAAGATCATCGTTCTTTTGGTTCTGATACAGTAATATTATGATACCTTTTTACACTATGCTAAGTGTTGCACATACATGGGAACTCAGAGCTTTTTGCTAAGACTCTCAGGTGGTTACTATTTGTCTCTTCGTTTGAATAAGGAAAGTGAGATTGGGAGAGTAAGTAATTTGGCCAAGCTCACAGAACCAATATATGTAGGCCTGGGATTTCAACTCAGGTCAGTGAGAATCAGACTGCAAGCTCTTAACCAGTCCCTTTTCTTCACTGCTTATCGTTCAGTCATGCCAATATGACCGGTGCAAGAGTAGCCTGATGGGGACGTGGCTCCAGTCTTCAGAAGGGGGGCCTGGGGGAAATGGGCTGTCATATGACCTGTCAGAAGAGTTGTCTGTTCCTGCTCTTTTCCTGAAGAGAGGTGCTTTGTCATACCAGCCTCAGCAGGGTGAAGACCCAGCCCTCCTCTTTGACCTTCACTTGCCTTCCTTTTATTTCATGAGTCTGGCTGTCCTTTACCTTGTAATTTAAGAGGCCATATAATGTTCGTATCCTGTATCGCTCTGTCTCTTAGTAGTCAACTTGAAAGCACAGAGATCAGATTTTCTCTGTGGATTGAATTGGAAATTTGTTGAGCATCTTATATATGATAAATCTTCGCTCTTACCCCATCCCGGTGATGCAGAAGTTCTCATCTCCACTCTGCAGGTGAGGCATCAAAGCTCAGGTTACCAGACACATCTGAGGTCAGATACCTAGTTGGTAGACAAACTGGCATATGGGTCTTAGTTCTAACTGAATACAATGCTCTTGCTTTTTGCTTCTGCTGCATCTGAGCACTCTGACGCGGTGGTCCTCAAACAGGGGCAACTTGGTCCCGCAGGGGGCAATGTTGGGGGACACTTGGTTTTCATAATGGGGGGGCAGCTATAGGCAGCTGGTGGGTAGAGGCCAAGGATGCTGCTAAACATCCTGCAATGCTTTCACAGCAAAGACTTATTAGACTCCAATGTCAATAGTGTCAAGCTTTTTTTTTTTTTTAAGATTTTATTTATTTGACAGAGAGAGAGAGAGAGAGAGAGAGACATTGAGAGCAGGAACACAAGCAGGAGGAATGGGAGAGGGCAAAGCAGACTTCCCTCTGAGCAGGGAGCCTGATGTGGGGCTCGATCCCACAACCCTAGGATCATGACCTGAGCCGAAGGCAGATGCTTAATGACTGAGCCACCCAGGCGCCCCAATAGGGTCAAGCATGAGAGATCCTGACCTGAGGTTCTCCAGGAGAAGCTATGTGATGTAGTTGAGTAAGAACAGGCTTATAAACACTAAGTCAGCCATGGAGAGCTTATCTCACCTCCGCAGGGGAGGTCTAATCACCTCATTTTCACACGCAGGAAAGCTGAAGCTCAGAAAAGTGAAGCAACTTGCCCGAGATCACACAGTTAGCAATTATTGGAGTTGGAATTCAACTGAAGGCCTCATTATCAAATCCAGAGCTCTTCTCCTTTATCATAATTGTACTTGCTGGATTCTTGCTCTTTTCTTTGAACTTAGACTAAAGGTCTACCTAAACATTATTTAGCTGGGTCAGTGGTTCTCAGACTATGGCATGCATCAGATTCACAGTGAGACTTGTGAAACCACAAATTGCTGAGACCCCCACTGAGTTTCTGAGTAGGGCCCTGGCAGGACCTGAGAATTTGCATTTCCACCAAGCTCTCAGGGATGCTGCTGCTTCTGGTCTGGGGGCTGCACTCTGAGAACCACCCTGTTAGGTGTGCAGTATGTTTTCCTTTCTTCCCGAAAGGAGGCTTCTCCGGCCTCCTCCTCACCTCTCGCTCCCCCAACCTTCCAGGGACCCAGGAGTGCTGAATGTGCAGCCTGGCTCCCCCAGGCAAGCTGAGGCTGACAGGCCAGTGAAATATTAGTGGAACATGTGAAATGTACATAGTCTTATGAATACTCACGCAGAGCTCAGCCAGATTACATGTGTTCCTGGTCCAAGTGTTCCTTAACAATCTCCTGGGAGTGAATTAAAATCATTTGCTGGTGACATAGGCGGGTGAGCTGGTTCTGGGTCGAGCCTAATCTGGGTCAGAGAGCGCAGGCTGATCTGTCATCTGAGACACTGAAACCTCTCCCTGGTGTCTCCCGGGGAACCGTGGCTGCCCTCTGTGCACAGAGGCAAGAGGGTGGAGGTGCAGATGGAGGCCGAACCCCTGTCCCTTTGTCTGGCAGCTGCTTTTCTCACAGGGTGGCTGCTTTCAAGCAGCTGTAGGTGGTCTGCCTAAGGGGCTGGGAAGCCAGGCTTCCCACAGCCCTGGGGGCTCCCTCCCATTTATTACCTCTGAATGTTTGGAACATCGGATGTGCCAGAGGTCCAGGAATTTGTGATGAACGTACAATCAGGACTTGCGCTGTGCTCAAACTAGCATGAAGTAGGCCAAGGAGGGGGAGACAGAAACGAGCATTTATCGAGCCTGATTATGTGCCAAGCATTGTGCTCGATGCTCTACAGTTGCCTCATTTAATCCTCATAACAGTTTTGCATGTTAGGTATTCTTACTAGCATGAAGAAACCGGGGCTTCGGGAAGCCAACCTGTTTACCCACATCCATAAAACTTGTAAGTGGAGTCAGGATTTGAACCCAGAGAAATCTGACTCCAACAGCTGTTATCTTTCCATTTAATGAAAGAGAGAGAGATGAGAGAGGATGCTTGAAAACTTGAGGTTCAGAGGAGGTGGGGATGCCTTATGTCCAGTGACCTCCTTGGCAGTTCTTGACTTTAGCCAACCTTTGTCAAGTAATTTTGGAAAAGCACTTCCTTTGCTTGATGCATAGAAATTTAGAATGAGGGGAAATAATACATTAGTATATGCTGTGAAGGGTTTGTTTCCATAGTTAGGTAAGTGACATGTGGAGTGAATATTTGCCACAGAGCTTTGCAGGAGGCACAGTAAATTCCAAACCTATTAATGGAGCTTTAGAAGAGGAATAACACAAGATATTAGGAAGTTGAGATTTGGTCGTGGTAGAAACGCAATTTTTCTCCTCTAAACCAAAGCTTACCATCTTATCTTAGATAAAGACAGAAGTCCCCTGCTCTTTTTCTCTTTTTTATGAATAGGAGAAATAAGTCAACTTGTTCCCTATAGTTTCCCTGACTTATGAGAGTAAATTCAAAATGGATCTTTCTAATTTTATCCTAGCCCAAGAAAAAGACCAAGGAAACATGAGCCCAGGGGATTGCCAACCCACCCTCTGTGGTCCCTGGGTCTTAATTTCAAGTAGGTAGGGCACTTGAACGGGTAAGACGTTTTTGGCATTCACTCATCTGGAGCAAATTGTGACATCGATGGTGTTGGAAGAACAAAACATTTAAACCACTGTTGTGGATAATTGGCCATGAGCCCCCTAATCCCATAATATGCTTAGTGGTGTCTGCAACAGGCCTGACTTCCAGCACTGGCCAATTGAAATTAGACCCAATTTACAATATAAGTAATAATACCTTTCATTACTTAATACCTTTTACAATCTTGTAAACCATTTTCGGTCACATTATCTCATATAATCCTCAGAACAACTCTATAAAGGAGATATTTTCATCTTCAATTTACAGACAAGGACACCAAGTCTTGAAAGGATCACACAGTAAGGGGCAAAGTCCCAACTCAAATTCAAATTTTTAAGTCCTATCTGAGTACTCCTTTGCTGCATTTCTATATGCCTCTTTGTTCCTTCAGTTTGACTCCATTCTTTTAGAGATTAGATTGGGTTTAAATTGCTTTTCTCTGATATAAGATAAACCTATATTCTTATTGAAAGTATAGAAAAAATCAGTGAAGGTACTCTATTCACCTTAATTGAGACAACTGCTTTCAACATTATGCTGTATTTTTTCCTATACATGTTGAATTAGTATCTCTTCATTTTGATTGAATTCAAATTGCCTGTATATCTTTCAAGAACCTCTAGCACCATTTCTAAAACCTTAGAGTTTCTCTGAAGAGATCTGGAGTGGCTGGAGGGATAGAAGAATGAATGCAAGCATTCACAGACATGGGTGGAACACAGAAGAATTAGAAGAAGTTGTCGCTGCACTTGAAATGCTTACCATCTAAATATGACAAGACTGGACATTTACTCACACAGCAAACTTTTGGAACCAACAAAAACATAAGGTAGCACCTAAACCCAAAGTTAATAATGTGGTATGTGTGTCATGTGTAAGTACTGAGAATGGAATTAAGCAGCATGAATTGGGACTAGTCCAGGGGAGAGTTCTTGTGTGTGGCGGGGTGGGGGACACACTATCTTTAGTTAAATCTTGAGAGAAATAATGTTTGTGGTTGGCAGAAAGGTATGGCTCTCTAGTCTTTTCTAAAATATGGCCCACAGAAGAGTAACTGTCCCACGAATACCTGAAAATCGGAAGTTACCTGTATTCTAGCCATTTTCCTTTGGTGCTTGGGGCCCTTGAGTGAGAGGACAAGAGTACAGTGGCTTCTGTGGGCCAAGGAAACCTATCCTTTTCATCTGTTTATTGAAAATATAACTGGCCTGTGTTTCTGAAGAGTGCTACTTCCTAATCACTTGGGGAAATAAGAAAAAGAAGTGAAAATAGCAGCTTTACTATTTAAACTTTGGGGTAAGAAATGACACGAGCTAAATAATTTACAGATTAAGTATCTTGAGTGCTGAGGAAGAGGTCAGCTTTGTTGCTTTTAGAAGGATGATTTATGGGTCTATTTAACTTTTAAAGTCTTGCTGTGACATTTTGGGAACATGCTTTTCCATTGATAAGTAATACTGTACTGTGATAGATGCGGGAACAACAGCATGAGTTTGGCCAAATAGCTGTTCTTAGTGTTTGTTTAACAGATAAAGAAGTCAGGTGACATTTTCTATCAGTATGTTGTACAATAGTGCAAAACTAACAGCTCCATGATTTAGGATAGAAAATGATAAATTCCCAGGGAAACTCTGGGTTGGCAGTTTGAAACGGCCATCCGACATCAGTTGGATTCCTTAAATAACCTTTTCCTATGGTCTTCCTGATTCAGTGGAAAGTGCACAGACTTTGAAGTCAGATCTTTGTTCAAATCCTGGCTCTACCACTCCCTAGATGTGAGCCTTTGGAGCTGTTCCTTAACCTCCATAAACCTGCTTCCTTACCTTCTAAATGGGGTTAATGATAGCTATGTCGCAGGGTTGTTGAGATAGTGAAAAACAGTTACATGTGTGGAATGGCTTACATAAAACTTGATGCCTAGTGGACACTTGGTACATCCATTCATTCATCAAACATTTGGGACGATGCTAGAGGCTGGGGAGTACAAGAATGATTAAGAAGGATAGATTCTGCCCTCATAGGCCTAACGTTTAGTAGGCAAATCAGAAAATGAAAGTAAACAGACAAATATATATAGAATCACCACAAATGTAGGCAAATGTTATGAAGACCCCAAGGGCTGAGACTGAGAATATTTGGAGGAAGTGTGAAACTACTTCACATGGGGTAGGAGAGGACATGCCTTTTGAGCACATAACTTTAAGCAGAGAGCTAAAGTGTGTGAAAGAACCATCCATGGAAAGAGTGGGGTGTCAAGCATTTTGAGTAGAAGGAATAGACTGTGCGGTAGCCCTGAGGCAAGGAATAACCTGGAGTGTTTCAAGAACCAAAAAAGAACAATGGCTGTGGCCTGAAGAGCAAAGAGGTGAAATGCTAGGGAGGGATGAGGCAGGAGAGGTCAGCAAGGATGGGTCACACGTGACCTCGGGAGAGAGTCTGGATTTCATTCCAAGTACAATTTTATCATTAATTTTTTTTCTTCCTGTTGTAATTTCAAGCATTATTTAGCATCAAGAACCTGCCATCTGATTTTGCAGGAATTCCAACAAGTATGTGGTCCACAGATTAAGGAATAAGTAGCAGGGTGGGGAGAAAGCATATCCCACTGTAAAGCTAAGCTTCGGGAACCTGCCATGAGGGGTTACTGTTCCAGCGTTTGTCACCAACTTACAAAGTGTCAGAGCTGTAGTTTAGAGTTCCTCCAGTCCTGCTCCCCCCGAGGGTATAGATGGGAAGGGAGGTTTGCACAGGGCGTGGTTTTAAGCTAATTGGGAGGAAGAGATTTAAACGTTAATTCATTGACAAAATTCATTCTTTTGTTTTCTAGAAAGGGTGCTGATAATTTCTTGTTTAATTACTTTAATCTTCACCAGTACCTGTAAAGTGGTCATTTTAGTCAGGTTTCCCATATGAGAAAACTGAACAAATTGGCTAAGAAAGTGAACCTATGGTATAACTACTCTGGAAAATAATGCTATTTTATTCTGTTTAATTGAACCTTCACATACCGTTACTCCCCCCAATTTCCACTTCCTGTAGGAAATTCCTACACATGAACACCAGGAGATACATTTAAGAATGTCCAAGGAAGTATTGCTCTTAGTAGCAAAAAACTGGAAATAATCCAAACGCCCATCCTCAAGGAAATGAATGAATAACTTATGGTATAATCACACAATGGAATATCGCACAGCGGTGAAATGGAGTGACCTACAGCCACCCACAACAGTATGGATTTCATTCAGTATAATATTAAACGAAAACAAGTCCCAAATGACTTCTTAGAACATGACACTCTTCGTATAAAATTCAAAAACAAGCAAAATCAAACAATGTGTTATTCAGGCATTCATATATATTTGATCAAACTTTTGAAGCAAAGAAATGATAATCATAAAATTTTGGATCCTAGTTACCTCTGTGTGGAAAGGCAGGATATAGGATAATAGATACATAAATAGAGGTAAATATACCTCATGTTCTTAAAGAGAGTAGTGAGCTCATGAATATTCATGTCATTGTAAATGAATGACTAAATGAACGAGTGAAATAAAAGTTCACCTTATGTAGACCAATGATGCCAGTGTGTTTGAACTAAGATAATGAATAATTCAACTCTACAATTGAAATCCATTAAAAGACGAAAAGAAAAAAGTGACTTTTATGGTTTTTCTATTATGCTGGCGATTAAAAACAAATATTTGACATTTAGTAGAACTCCGAGCTACTCACTTGGATAGTTTCATTATGTGTCTACACCACTACCCATATAACCCCTAACAATATCACAATATTTTGGATATGTATTGTTTATAATAGAGATTTGTGGTCTTCAAATGTTTCTGATCATGTATCTAATCAGTAAAAAATTGGGGGCATCCACTCTTAGTGTCTGTGAATTTACTGACAAACTATGTACATCTACCAGTATTACTATCTATATATTGTTTCTTTTTCAAAGGTGAAATGAAATATAAATAGAAGGTTGAATAATTAACTTCTTCGCATACTCCAATGAAGTATCCTGTGCATCTCTCTTTGGGGAGATCTGTGGATCACAAAACCCTATTAACAACTAATTTAATTTTGTATTTCAAGTTCTCTCCCCTGTCCCCCACCATAAATTTCCTTATTTGAGGTTCATGATGTCCCTGAGAGGCAGAAAGGACAGACAGTGTTATTGTCATCGTACCACTGGAGAGAGCGAAGCCCTGAGAATTCTTGGATCTTCACAGCATTACCAAGAGAGTGGCAAAGTTTGGACTGGGCGTGGGATGGCCTGGCCCCTCCCACTATATTTGGGAACTTCTATCAAACACCAACAGCATTATGCGATTCTTAAAGTTGGGTCGCCTGGCTTCCAACTCCAGCTCCAGCTCTTTGTTGCTATGTGTGCTCAGATGAGTTACTCAATCTCTCTGAATCTCAGTTTTCTCATCTGCAAAATGGAGAGAATTTCATCTGCCGCACATGGTGGGCAGTGCTATCACAGTGAAAGCAAAACAGGCCAAGGCTTCTAAAAGCAATGTGGTCCACACAGACCTTGAGTCTCTTCCACATTTTTGGTATCAAATGTGATGCCACACTGAAATATTTCATTAGTGTTCCCATAATATTAACTAATGTCTAGCTCTTTAATTTGTAATAGATTTTCCTTCTTTATCTCTATCTGAAAGAGAGGAAAGGAGTTTTTTGTATCTAAACAGCTCTATTGGGATAGGAAGAATCAACTAGCCTGGGCACCAGAGAATCCTACAATTCATATGTGGCCTTGCCTATGAATAAAATCCCTATAAATGTAAGATATAATAACACATCTTTACAGAGCTGGCCTACTGAATGCCTGCACGTGTTTCTAATTTAAGTGGGATTGTTCTCTCAGGAGATTCCATTCTCCCTTAAAAAACACACATGTACAAACACAAAACTTGATTTAAATGAAACAGACACCTTAAGAATCTTAACAAGTAGGGTTGACCTTTGAACATAATTCTGCAAAACTGTATTGTGCTCCCCGAGCGCTGCCAGGAGGCCTCAGACAGATCAGTGCATTACAGCCCCCTTCCTGAACTTCTAGGAGGACGGATAGTAGATCCAGAGGGGAACAGAGTCTGTGAGAACCACGTGCAAGGGTGACTTGGCCCAAATCAGTCAGCACAATTTTTCCCACTGTGCCAGGCTATAATCGAGAGCCCATCTCACTGGCCCGTCTCAAAACGTGCTACCTCTCATTTGACAGTAGCAAGGCCTTTCGCTGCAGAGATCAGGGGAAGTCACCCTTCTGGGTAAACAGATCATGTATGTGCATTCACATACATGTATGTGCAGGGACTTATTAGGACCCATGTAGCTATCTGTGCATGTATGTCATTGACCAAGACTCTGGGTTTATTGCAATGTCACAGATGGATTTTAGGGAATGAGATAATGGAACAAAATACATGAAATCTACTCTGAGGGCAATGTATTGTTTTGTTGAAGGCACACTGATATCTTAAAAATGGGTTGGGCCATCTTTTGAACTTCATTTCTCATGGTTTTGCCCAAGGCAGAAGTGCTGCTTCCTCGGATGGTCCAGAATAGGCAGACCCATAGAGACGGGAGTGGATTAGTTGTTGCCAGGAGCTGGGGGCATGGGGGAGGGGGGAGTGGCGGGGGGGCAGGGGATGGGGGGGAGCGTGGACAGGGTATCTCTGGGGATAATGAAAATGTTCTGGAATTAGTGGTGATGGTTGCACAATGTGGTGAATTTACTAGAAGCCCCTGAATTGTACACTTTAAGATGGTTAAAATGGTGAATTTTAATGTTAAGGGACTTTTACCTCAATCGCCAAAAGAAAGAGAGGGACCATGACTAAGAGCGTTAAGCCAGGGCACAGATGTCAGCTCTCCTTAGTACTGGGAAACCGAAGACTGACTGCATCCCCAGGATGGCTGAGAGGTGCTCCCAGGGCCTGGGCAGGGCTAGGAAAGAGGATGGTTGGATTCCAGCACCAGAAAGAGGCAGGTGAGGAATCTCGGGGTCAGGACAAGTGGGAACACGCCGAGGCAGCGGGTGCACAGGTGCATCCAGAAGGCACCCACTCACCTTTCTCTGGCCACTGGTCCTTGCTCCCCTGCCCCAGTTTGGCTATTTTTTCTGACACTAGATTATGTTCTGGAGAATAACAGGAGGGAGTGCTCCCTAAAATGCACAGGACTGATGTCCCAAAGCACAGCCTCTGCTTTTCTTTGCCTGGGCTAGACTCCAGCCGAGACGGGTCCTAGTTCTGAGGCCACGAGGTATCGCTCGAGCCACTGTGAACAGCCCTGGGTCACCCCGGGTAGCCTGGACCAGCAAGGAAACGCTGGGTGCCAACTGTCCCGGTTTCCGTGGCCAGAACTTCACCCACATATGTTGACATAATGTGCGTTTCTCCCTGACAAGCAAGCCCAGAGACGTCTCTGAGTTCAGTACAAGAGGAAGCCAGTTTATTTCTATGGTAAATGAAATTGCGCTTTTTATTTGGGAAATGGGAACGTTGAGGCTGTGTAACTGATGAAGGCTTTTTTTTTAAATCAGCTCTCTTATGAAACATTAATGTCAAGCCTAAATTTGGAAGTGTCATGTAAAGAGTTTTTTATTTTGCTCATACAGCAGGACCAAAATGGTCTCCTCTGGCATAAACTCTTTTGTCTTGAAAAATACCAGTAATGAATGCTATGAATTTCTGTATTGGAAAATTTGAATCACCCTGGGATCCACATGAGTTCCTTGATGAAAATGTGAAATTAATTTTGTACTAAATAAAACTCGAAAATGGTTTCAATTACAGGGGGGGAAATGTGAAATGAAGACAGTAATTCCACTGTATTGTATTCTTGTTTCATTATTCTGAATTTTAAAAATTCATTTTTAAGTCATTTCTAGGTACTGTACCATTTCATAAAGACATTGGGATTGTGAACATGGGAGGTTGTAGTGATACTTAGTACAAACCTGTCCCCTTCTAAAGAATCGGTTAATGCTTTGGACTGGTGGGGGAAGGGAAGGCAGAAACAAGTATCTCTGGAGCATCCTTTGTATGCCAAGATCTGGGCTAGGAAATTTCATATACGTTCTCTCATTTAATACTCACGACTGTCTGAGATAAATGTTGTTATCTCTGTTTCAGATGGAAGATGAAGGCTCAAAGAAATCATATAAGATGACAAAAGTGACAGAGATTGTAACCCGGCAGAATGGGAACTCAAGCTCAAGGGGTGTTTCCCTCCCACTCCAAAGCCTGCTTTTTTTTTGCAACCACTAGCCCATCACTGGGGAAATCCAGACAGTGGGCTCTGCACCCCGCACAGAAGGCTTTTCTCTAGACCTCCCCCCTCGTTGGCCTAAGCATTCTCCCCGACATGTTATCCTGGCCTGGGTTCCTAATCTTAGTCACCATCCCTGGACCACCAGAACTGACCCTTCTGAGAGAGTCCCGTGATATTCCAGAAACTGCGGTCTGGGGACAAAAGTGAACGAAGCACAGTTCTACTCTCTAGGAGCCCAACTTGGAGGATGAACTTTGCAGCATTTAACCTCAGTGTCTTCACTTAAAATGGTGATAATGATAGTTGGTGTCAAAGGCTATGGTGTGGGTTAAAGTAGTGTCGAGTGTCTCACACGGGGACTGGCTTGAAAGAGGAAGTTGAACTATATTAATTCTCTTACTACTACCTCCAGTTTTTGGCAAGAGGCAGAAGAGAAACTTTCCTAGAAATGTTAAAAGGCAAGATGGTTGGAGGCAGACGGTATTGGGGGTTTGCTTCCACTGGTTGCTACCAAAATCTTGATGTACTCCCATCAAATCAGAAAGTAATGCAGCTCCTAACCACTGGAGTAATTTGAAGACAACTTGGTGGTGGGATTTTATGGTTGCAGGATGAGGCCCGAGTGGGAATAAATGGCTTCTTGGCCATACTTTGCAGGCGATGCCACTTGGGGTCTCAGCCTCTCTACTCTGTCAAAAATGGGTCCAAATCAGAGCAGGAAAGGGGAAACATTTTCCTCACTCTAACATTCAACTCTGCTATTGGTCAAAGGAATCCCTTTTTAAGGAGCCAGCATTTTTGGAATGAAATGGAAGCTGAGCCATTCAAGGCAGAACAAAGATCCTCAGTGCAAGCGGTGAGGAGCCCCTCCCAGGGACCTGACAAAGTCAAGAAAAGACAAACAAACCAAAGAAAGAATGAGTGCTGGTGTGTGTGAAGATGAAGAGCTGCGAATTTCTGGGCTTGGAAAGCTTGGTAGAGGCCCGGAGCAGAGCTTTACCTGTGGTCTTGAGCTCATGGGCGCCAACCATTCACTACTCCGTCTTTCCTAAATTATTCAGAGCAGGTCCATCCTGTCCTCTCCTGTCACCCTGTAAGGCAAGTAGAAGGAAGGACACAGGAAATTGAACTTCTAGGCTCTGTTGGGCACTAGCTAAAGAACTTTGTGACCTTATTTCCTTTGGTCCCCAGGGCTACTCTAGGAAATATCTGGGATTGCTCTTCCCATTTTGCTGGTAAGGAAACTGAGCTTCTGGTGGGTGAGAGCCTTTTGTCTTGTAGGTGTGTCTGCTTGTAAACCGTAGAACACATAAAGGAAATAGAATCTGGCATTGTGGGTGAGGAAATACCTACCGTTTATGCTAAGGACCTCACCCCAAAAGAATGTGTCCCTTAATCCAGCCTCTAATCCCCAATCACTGCTTGTGGGTCATATAACAAGGTTCATCTGCCTATACTGCAGGCTCATTACTTTGCAACTTAGAAAATGCTAGGGAGCTATAGTAATGATCTAAGTCCATTTAGGTTTGGCAAATCAACAAGCTTTTCAAACCTACTGAAGACAAATCCAGACAAAATGCAAAGGGCTCAAAAATGATCACTATGATTTGGAAATGGAGGGAAAGTTTTAAGGAGACTTCATCCCACATGCCCAGTGTCCTGGATTCAAGTTGCCTTTAGCTTCCTTGTTTTAAAGACAGTGATGAAACCTCTTCCCGCCACTCTGGGCTTACTGGCAACATGGATTTTGGACTGTGTTCCTTGGAATCCCAGGGTTCCTTGAAGGATCCCCATGGATCCTTTCCTTGGGGAAAGGCTACAGCGAATCTGAAGGGGCTCCCAGCTGTCTCCCCCTCACACATCCCTTCCCTCCCCTTGCCCAACTACACTTTAATGAGAACAACCCTGCTTTTATTGGTTTTATGTATTGGGCTTCCCCTTTTGCAACTTAGAAAAGCTACATTGCAACTAACAGTTTTAAAATCAAGGCTTTAAGGAATGGTAGCTCTTGGAATCTAACACAAAAAGCCTTCCTCTGGGGAGATTTACCTGAAGGTTAATGGCTTGGAGAGTTTCACCTGAGGGGGGATGGGCCAGAATTTAGGAAAGCACGGTTCACTTTCCAAAATCATGTCAGCTTTCAGATCTGAAAAAGAACAAAACCACTGTGAATACAGAATATATCAGAAAAAGAACAAAGTGTGGCAACACTACCAGTGAGATCAGACTCCCTTTAGCCCACAGACTTACTGATTGGAGTTTTCTGATGAGGCAGACAGACTCATGGAAGGCTGCCAGGAAATTCTGGACATCAAATTGCTTTTGCTAAGCCAGCCCAGCGGTATAGTAAAGAGCTAAGGAGTCCCAAGAGAGGGGTGGGAAAGGATTGGTCTCTGTTTCTCTACCCCTGATGTGGGCCTTTTTCGATTAGGAAGTGGAGTGTGAAGGAAGTTATCGGGGGTGAAATCAACTCAGCAAGAAACCTTTTTAGACCAAAGCCCAAGGAAAACTAATAAAACCAGTTGGGCTGCTTCATGCTTATCATATGTTGTGCATGTAGGTCAGCTCGCTTTACAGTAAAGACAGACACCCCCAAAACAAAACACTCAGTTCTACGAAAGGATTTCCAAGCCCCTAAAGGATGGCCTGGTTCTTTCAAAGGGGAATTTGCTACGTGAAACTCTAGTACAAGCAAGTATCTGACACACTATTTCTAAATTAATAATCGAAATGAAATGTTGCCTAGTCTGTGGACTGGGGATTATGTTGGGCTGAGAGGAACAAAGACCCCAAAAGCAGAGCCTTAAATTACTGGTTCTCTTTTTCTTCAACACTGAGCAGTCTGGAAGCACATGGCTGCTGATCTTAGAACCATGTCTCAGGATGTTAGGGGCCAGGTTCTTGGTGATCTCTTGGCTTTCTTCTCTGCAGAGCAATGGTTGCCCCCTCTTCTTCCCTGACATCTCTTTCACGTTCTTAGCTAGGATGAAGGAGGTAGACAGAGAGAATCTGCAGGAGATGGCTGCGTCTGTGCTCCTCCTTCTCCTATTCCCATCCCCACATCCTAAGGGGCTCTCTTCATCCAACAACTTCTGCTTATATGACTTAACTAGAACCATGCCACATGCCATTCTATCTGAAGAGGAGGGTTGGAAATACAGTCTTTCGGCATCTTGTTGTCCCCAGCAGAATCGGGGCTCATGTCCAAGGTAGAAGGGGAGAGGGGATACCATTCTGACAGTAGTACTGTCTACCAGACCTAGCAGAGATTCCCTCCTCCTTACTCCTCGGGACCCAGCCATAACTCCTCCTGGCCTGCTCTAGTCAACACTTTATAGAACTTCGTTCTCACTGTGGTTAGATTTTTCTGTTTGTGGTGGGTTCTGATGTTCTTCATGACCTCAGGCTCCTCACTGGAATATTATACCTTGTGATACTATGTCATCCTCTGGCTAATGAGGGTTACAAGTGCAGCTCATGTGAGCCACATTTCTTTTTTTTTTTTTTT